>JAWQUT010000001.1:8270278-8282563 GCA_033807755.1 Ellobium chinense
CACCCCCCACCCCCATCATTTTCCCCTGATACTTTACTCCAAGATGAAAAAGTGCAGCATAGTGGAAGACCTCCATCAACCGAAAAGACCTTTCAAAGATAGCTGTGATGTGCAGCACAGGATTATATCGAAATAATTATATTCTGTGGTGTGCAGCGAGCAGCAGGGTCACTTCCGACCAAGTTATTAAAATTGCATTAATTCAGGAAAGTTGTGCGTATTTGTAGTAAAATCCCCGGACTTTGGATGTCATGTCGTACTCTATTTCCTCACTTACTCGTTGTAATGATCCGGTTCTTTGCTCAATAATTGATTGTATCAAAGTTACCTCATGAACTCGAATTTTCAAGCTGGTCTCTGCAAATTTGATTTCTTGAGATTGTACTGGAGTTCCCTGCATTTACAAGCACATATCAATAAGAATGCACAGATAATAAATTGAGAACTACTTGCGCATTAACGATAGAATCTGTTACTATTGTTTTTCATTAGTGCATCGGTGCTGAATGTATCTAAGCAGCTTTTAGAATATGCAGAGTCAATGTCATTATTACAGTAGTAAGAGATCCCATCGTTATTGCGCATATTCCGTTGATGATAACTCTTGGTGCTGTGTTCTAGTGAGTACGAAGGCACTGAGAAGGATATCAGTGATTCCCAATAACAAACCAGACAAGGACTCGCCCCTCACAGAAGTATTGCGGCTCGAGCATTACCGGAATATAACGAAGCAGTTGATTAGCCTTTGATAATTCTGGTCGTATTATTGTTCTTTCCTCCCCCCCCCCACCCCCCACCTCTCACCTATTCGATTGCTCATGATATATAGAGAGCCAACAGAGTGACCGAGAGGAAAGGGTCTTGTGTCTTGGTGTGAGAGGTCCTGAGTTCGAATCGCGCTTAGAGAGGCTATTTCCTTGAGTATTTTCTAGTGGTGTTTCAAAGACAGCCACTTGTCCGCGGTATGACCGGGGTTCAAGGCCAAACCTCTGATGCAACTGTAACTGGGCAGAAAAGAGCACATTATAGCCTCTTTTAGACACACAGCACGCATGTAAATGGTCACTGGGTTAGATGACATTCTTAAAAGCTGAGGAAAGGGTCGGCAACAAAGAACTGCTATGTAAGGAAAGGATCAGCAGTAAAGAACTGATATGTAAGGAAAGAATCAGCAGTAAAGAACTGATATGTAAGGAAAGAATCAGTAGTAAAGAACTGCCATATAAGGAAAGAATCAGCAGTAAAGAACTGATATGTAAGGAAAGAATCAGCAGTAAAGAACTGATATGTAAGGAAAGAATCGGCAGTAAAGAACTGCCATATAAGGAAAGAATCAGCAGTAAAGAACAGCTATGTAAGGAAAGGATCAGCAGCAAAGAACTGCGATGAAAATAAAGGATTAAATAAAGGTGAATAAAAATGGCAAACACTACATCTAGACAAGAATGGGAATTTCGGAGGCTGCTTTCACATGTACTTTACATTCAATAATGGATTATACCAGAACCCTCAAACTTAAAAAAAAACAACAACAATCTCAGGTTGGGTTACGGTCATATGTGCATACCTGATTCTAACTTCTCATGTGGTCATAAAAAGCAACTTTCACTGATATAGCGCACAGTGGGAGAAAAAAAGCAGGAAACGCGTTTAAACAAATATGTTTTTTTCTTCCTAGATCTCTGTCCTATCTCATTATTTTTAAACAAAGTCAATACTCTTTGCGTAGACAACGATAATGAGTCAGTGAACCGCCCGCTCGGAGACGCACCAGAAAGAGAAGATTCTTCTTGTATGCACACATTGATTTTTAACCCTCAACTTATGCCTACTCGTGCACTGTGATGCCAGCATTTTCTACTTCTCCATAGTGTGGTTATCACTGTAAATTGTATATCAGGTGACAAAAGAAGCGTGTTAGACCTATGTTTCTATATTAAGATTGTCGATTCAACTCTACGCCTTTGACGTATCAGACTTAGAAATTCGAAAAAAAAAATGAAAAAAAAAATGTATATATTGACTTCAATGTATATTTATATGCTGGAAACAGCGGAAAAGAATGTGAACCGTGAAATGAAAGTGGGCGTGCGTGCGTCATATTATCGAATGAGTAGTTATTCAAGTGATGTATTAAATACTACAATTGTCCTTCTGCCATCTGCAGCAGGACATAATAGGCAACGGAAACAGCATATTGTGGGTGGCGGGCAACTTTTAGCACTGGACGGAAAAGCAAAAACAATTAAAGAGATTAAGATGTCACTTTAACACTTAGTGCTTGCGGCATCCATATTTTACTAGAAATGAAGCCAAAAGTGACAGCTTTAAACGAGATTATGCAATTATAATTGGGGGCTGTTCAGGAAGCGTTAGCTGCGTCGCGCACTATTCTTGCCGCGCCAAATAAAGGCAGGTCAACAAACCAGTATGGAAGGTTGACCTAAATAGCTTATATCTTCGTCCACGGCTTCCGGTTTCCGTTACGACGGGAAATTTTCTGGAATTGTTTCGGCGTAGAATTCAGGGGTAAAAAGGTTGCAGGTTAGATTGTTGTCATGGTCATCCATATTATATTGTTAAGTTCCCCAAGAAAGCACTTCATTAGGGTGACTAGACGCATGGGGCAGGTGTGAGACCCTACGGTGACAAAATATCGTCCAGGAGGAAGAGTCTTTGTAGGCAAAAAATAATTTATTTTCATTTGAAATGTTCATAGAAGAACCATGATCCTCCTAATATGTTAAGCAAAATCAGGTATATGTTTTACTCATTGTCAGGTTCAGATCTTTTCTCGCTTCACCTCTATTCCAGAGCCTGCTACCCCTCATAATCAGAATTTTGTTTGTGTGCGTGCGTGCGTGCGTGCGTGCGTGCGTGTGTGCGTGCGTGTGTGTGTGTGTGTGTGTGTGTGTGTGTGTGTGTGTGTGTGTGTGTGTGTGTATGTGATATTAAGACAGAAATAGAAGAACGTGGATGCCCCTACACCATATATATTATATTGAACAAGAGATGATAAAAATACCTCGTTATTATGTAAGAATTTCAGATCCACGGATCCATTCTTACTGTATTTTATCAGTTCATTATTCTGTGGACCTCAATTATACATGTAAATATCAATTACAATGACTTAGGCTGCTTATTGATTGACGGCAACTATATAACTCTGAAGGCCACATCATTTAAAGAGGCTACGACTCTCTTTTAAATCCACGTCAGCAGACATGAATAAACACTGCAATGTAACTAAATTTTGCAATATAAATAAACATTGCAATATAAATAACACTGCAGTTCGGTTAAAAACTGACCTACTTGTTTCATTAAGAAGGCATCTTCCGGGAGAAAATGAAAATCAAAGCAAAACATATCGAGGAGTCTGTACTGTAATTGAATGTAGGGATTTCAAACATGCGCTTTGATTGGCTGTCACGGTTTTTTCACTTCCGGGTTTATGAATGAAGTTGTGGAGGTGGGGCGCTCGTGGGGATTGCAGCTGTAGTTCTCAGCGAGCTGAAATTCTGGTCGTGCATACTTAAAACTATTACTACAAAACTACTACAAGCACCATCATCACTACCACCACCATGGGGATGGTGACCATCAGCGGTTTGGGGGACCAGATCTTTACAAGCAATAGAGAGGAGAGAGAGGGAGAAGGAGAGGGTGAGAAAGAAAGAGAGAAAGAAAGAGAGAGAGGAGGGGAGGGAGGAAGGAAGGAAGGGAAAGGGAGAGAAAGAGAATATTACATAGTACTTATTCTGCGGTGTGAGTTGTCATGAGTAGCAGCTCACATCGTCACTTAAAAACAAAAATGTCTCAGTCTACATTAATATTGCTTACTTGTTTTCATGTGTGAGACATTTATTTTGGTACTAGGAGAGTTTTATTTCCAACGAAGATATTACCATCTTGATCAAGGACTTTCTTCAATTTGATAAACAAACTCCTTACCACAAATCTGTTGATACGATTATCCGACGATGTCATCATTTATTTTAACAAGACCACACAGGCAGATCTAACAAGCAAAGCTGATCCTCTGCGTAAGTAATTAGAGTGTAAGACATCTTCATCTCATTTCGATTTCTTCAACACCGATTCCATCGGTAGCCGTATCTGTATTCTGGTGAAATCTCCAAAGAGGAGCTTTCTGGTTTCAAGGATGACCCAGAGTCTCCACATGTCTTTAGGCTTGGAGAGGCCATCCAGGATAGAACGATCTTCCTGTCTGTCTGGATGCATTTCCAAGATGGGCTTAAAATAATTCTTTTATTGGAAAGAATTCCGAATGCGACAGATGAGGGTGTTTTTTTTTCCTCGAACAGCAAAACTTATTTTTTTAAATATTGACAATAATTATTGACGAAGAAATTGCCCATTTGCGCAGACACCAATTGTGCCCAAACATGACTTAGTCTAGTACTTAAATACCGTGTGTATGGGGGCCACCCGATATATCCAACTTTATCCAGGAGCTCAGAACACCTCACCTGTATGAAATTATGGATTGATTTCTAGAATCTACGTTTGTGATGTCTTTTGTATATAGCGCAAGCAATATGACAACCATTATAATGGCGTCTGATTAAAAAAAAAACAACCGTAACGAATCAAGAGCTTGCGCACTAACGATGAGGTGTTATATCATCGTAGAAAATGACATTAGTGCATCGGTGCTGAATGCACCGTCAGTAACGTTCTACATGCAGAGTTATTAATGTAATACTTACGATGGCAAGAGATCTCATCGTTAATGCCCAAGCTTTCAAAACAAAGAGGACTTCAACATTACCGAACAGATTATATGCATGTAAGTTCACCAGTCTTCGCATTTAATTAGCAATATCAGCATTGCTCATGTTATCATCTTATCAGGAATTGTAAACAAGACGATGCCCTTATTATGACGTCTGAGATAAATCATAGAGATTAGTAGAATAGAGTGAAGTTCGATATTGCAGTACAGTTTGTAAATCCGGCATTCTCAGCATCTATTTGGCAAATAATCTTTACGAAGCAAGCTAATTCTATCACTGTGTAAGAAACCGACCTCTGCTATGAATGTCAGACGCCAGGTGACCAGTGGTCAACACCAATTAAAATCAATACAGCGGTCAGTAATCACAACATGTTTACTCCATACTGCATCCGGGATCCAGTTTCCGGGCCAGTTAGCAGCTCCTCGTCGGAGAACTTGCTGAATTCAGCTTTGCGATAAACCCAGCTCCATTACGGAATCATTAGGCTCTTCCTAAATTCTTCGTTACTACTAATACCTGCTAATGTCTTCAAATGTCATTTTGAATTAGTCTGTTTTCTCTCTCCCTCTCCAGGGGAGGCGCACTAAAATACAGAGGTGTTGTTACAGTCTTCAAGATTCACAATTTGCCTTGCCAATGAGCCAGTCAGATTTAATCTACCTCCTGTTGTAACTTTGATACTTCCTGGTACGCTGTGTCACGATACTCCTGTGAACCTAATGCCCTCAGCGCTCAAACTTGTAGGCATTTTAACCTTTGCTCTTGAGGTGTGTGTGGTGCTTGGTCATGTCAGGGGGTATGACTGACAAGTCAATCGGCGACGAAAGGGCCTGAAAAGAAATTTCCGGCCAATATAACCTCTGCTGGCTATCATGACCATTCGGAAGTAATAATTACTTTGCATTTGTTCTGTTTTGTCATTGTTTGTGCTAATAACACATGAGAACCTTCTTCTTGCTTGGTGCTAAATTAACCGCGTAGGTGTTTGCGATTGCCATGGTTGCTGCTACACTACGCAAAGATAGAGAAGGTCTTCGATTTTCCGGCTGTCGTGTAGTAAGGTTGCCGTCTTCTAATTGGACAGTACTATGTCAACATCGTCTTGGTACTTCCTGCTGTCGCAAATTACTGCTGCACTCTCCTAATTGGACATTAATATATAGCTATCAGGATAGTTGGTACCTTCTATCCTTTACAAGTCCATAACTTCCAATTTATGAGAAACTTGAGCCCTTAATTCCGTTGCAACGTCATATTTTTTTCCAAATTCTGATGTCATCAGTTACCTCAAGCTCATTAGCCTACACGCTGGTTAGTCTGAGTGAGGGGTTTTCAGCTCTTTAACACGATTACCCTTCAGGCCGTACGAGTAGTTCGTCACATACGAAAGAGGGCGTAGAGATGCGTGGGATAAAATACAGGAATGCCACTGACGGGCTGTACACGTGCATCCACGTGCTATTTAGACAACAGGGTTATGTTGGACATGTAGTTAATGAAGGGGTTAACTGACTTGTAATAAGGAGTATGGCGTCTTTTTTACATCAGCTATGAATATTTTTCAAATACGAGAGGGCAGTGAAGATCTATTGTGTGTCATGCAGTATTTTCTATAAATTGGTTAGTCACTTTAACCTATTCAAAATGGTTTGATTTTAACGGAAGTTCATGTGAGAGACTGGATAGAATGGTTGGTTGGTTGGTTGGTTGGTTGGTTGGTTGGTTGGTTGGTTGGTTGGTTGGATGGGTGGATGGATGATTGGCTGGCTGGCTGGCTGGCTGGCTGGCTGGCTGGCTGGCTGGCTGGCTGGCTGATTTACAATCTCATAAGGTGGTATCAGAAAACTCCTAAAGAATCACAACTTCATAGGACCCATGGATGAATAAGATAATTGGATTTTAATAAATTTAAAAGTCATGTGACAGCTACCGAAGTATAAATTCATAAATAAACCCAAAAGTATGAAACCTGCGCCAGCCAATGAGAGCTAATGTTTTATTTTCACTCGATAGGTTGTATTTTGCCTTTGACTGTCTCTGAGAAGTTATGGTTCTCATAAAGTCGAACGTAAGAGATGTCTTTCTCTGTAGCTACCAGTACCATGTCGAATGGCGTAAGCGATCATGGACCTCCAATACTGTCCGCAAAAGACATTTCGACCAATGAAACCCAGTGTTTCAGATTGCAACGGCCAATCAGATTCCTCAGTATTAAAGGAATGTGTGCCAAATATTTTGCTGCGACCTCCTGGTTTGTTTATCCATGGTTCCAGAAGTTCTAGACCACGCTTGACAACATCTGTCTCGAGGAATGTTTGCAGCTGTTGACGCAGGCAGATCTATGCGTCTTCAACCCTCCACGCCTTGCTCACCAACTGGTAACCTGGGATTGTTGATTCTGACGTACAGAAACAGGAACAGGAAGGTGTCTGACCCTTAGTGACGTTCATGTAGCGGAAAGTGGGCAGACAGCACAAGGTTTCGAGCTGAAGTCACCCACCTACAGCACATGGTGTGAAGACGTACGCTCTTTAAAGTCTTTATGGTTGTGTTCGTCACTTCAGACTTGTCATAAACTTGTCTACAAATCTCGGTCGAAACCCCTCCCCTCCCCGCNGCCCCTCCCCCGCCCCCAACCCACCTCAACTTCCGGTAGACCACGGGTTATTTTTGGAACAAGACGGTCAGCGATTGGACCGGAACACTACAGCTGACAATGTTAACCAGATAGTCTGCCTAATAGGGGACATGTTAAAAGTGTTTTGTAGCAATTCACGCAATATGTGGCAAAGCACAATCATATTAACGCTATAATTGCTGGTTCCGGAAATGACGAAAGTCGTCAATTAAAATACCCTTTTTTCTGTGTTTTAAGTTCAGTCGTCTTTGCTATGATAATCTCGTACGAGTACATGCTAGATGTTTTAAAAATAGCCTGGGCCTACGCGTTGGGACAGGCAGACAAGATTATAAATTAGATTGAAATAGTGCACTCAGCTAAATTAATATTCGAGAAATAAATAGCTATTAGTGAAGAGAAAGAGAAGAGAGAGAGAGAGAGAGGAGGGAGAGAGAGAGAGAAAGAGGAAGGGAGAGAGAGAGAGGAGGGAAAAGAGAAAGAAGAAAGAAAGAAAGAAAGAAAGAAAGAAAGAAAGAAAGAAAGAAAGAAAGGAAAGAAAGAAAGAAAGAAAGAAAGAAAGAAAGAGAGAAAGAAAAAGCAGATCTATCAATAGGTATAATGACGAACGGGAGGATCCAACAGACAGACAGACAGACAGGCAAGCAGACAGGCAGACAGGCAGGTAGACAGGCAGGCAGGCAGGCAGGCAGGCAGGAAGACAGACAGATAAACAGACAGAAACACATACTGTAAATAAAAGCAAAAACTTAGCTCGAAAACGAGACATTTATTACACCTGTGTACAATAAAGGAAAATATTACAACCTAACATTAGCCCACTTGCACTAGACAAACTAAAATCGTCTATGTATACCTTATTTTCAATGGTACAAGAAAAGGCACAGATACAAACTACCATGGTATGTACTTGATATAAATGGCAATGGATACTTCAAACAGAATGCCACGCCAGTCACTTTACATCATCCAGTGTCGGTTTATTTCTGAAAAAGAAATTAACCTCTGTCAGAAAGAACCAAAATTAATTTATGTTAAGTCAAAGCTTTTCAAAAAGAAATTAGCGTAATTGTCTTGGCATAGTGCTGGATTTGTTCTCTATCCACATATCTGTATATGATATAGTTATGAGCGCTTCACATTCTTCCTATTTCACTCGTCTGTAATACGCTCATGTAAAATCAATAACACCTAGCCTATCTCGTTCACGAGAGGAAATATGAGGCATTAATTTAAGCCTATTATTAGTTGAAGCTCTTCCAATGTTAACAAAGCTTGCATCACCTAGTAACAGAAACCCGGGATCGATGAGTACGTAATCATAACAAATTATCAACGATTATCAACGATTACCTATCAGAGGGTGGTTATATTTAGCTGCGGTGTAAGGGTTAACAAAGCCAGGGGGATCAGGTAGACCTAAAGGTGTAGATGTGATCAGGAAAACAAGGTGTATAAAGTCGATATGATTTTATAGAGAAATGTATATTTAGACACAAAGACGTCGATGAGAATATTTATACTAGAGGACATAACAAACTAAGACTAAGATAGAATTATCTGGGTTTGGATTATTGCTTCCGGTTACGACAAAACTATGATTACGACAACGGGAAAAAAATAACTGAAAACATATCGTCATCAAAGGGGCGAATCAAAACACGATTAAGTTGACACAGAAGGATAACAAAAACACCAACAATATACTGTATCAAAACAACAGCAGCAAAAACAACATCACGATTTAAATTGATAATAAAGTGCAATAACACCGCCAACAAAATCAAAATACCAACAATAGTGATAATATTTACAAATAATAGTATTGTTATGAGGGCTGAGATATGACTCATGACAAGAGAAACAGTTGTCGTTGAAATGCCAGTTTTGTTATTACTTATCTGCAAACATCATTACTTAGGTAAGGCAATCATTTCAAAGGATTTGCAGAGATGATGAAATAGGTCTAAGCCAAGTGCACAAAAGACGAAAACATTGTAGAGATATAATACATACTGCTCAAAAGAAATAACGTTGTTGTTGTTTTTTTTGTGTGCCATCTTTATCTTATCTATATTTCTTTACAAAGGCATAGTGAATAATATGAATAATCAATAAATAGCTATTCATCAAGAAGACGTTTAGTCCTTTTCATGAGACATCGATGTTTGGACAGCGCCCAAACCATCGATAGTCACTTGTACTTTTGCTTTTGTTGCATTGGTACATATCATGGTCTCTCGAATGGTTGATTAGTCGTTTGGTCGATCAGTCAGATAGTCGGTTGTTCAGTCAGACAGTCAGTTGGCTAGTCGATCTGTCGTGTGGTCAGTTGATCAGTCGGTTGGTCAGTCAGTCGATCAGTTGTTCATTCGGGCAACGAGTTGGTCAGTCTGTTGTTCAGTCGGACAGTGAGTTGGTCAGTCGATCAGCTGACTGACTAATCAGTTGATGACTAGCCCACTGGCTTGGATGGCGGCCCGTCCTCTGCGTGGTTGACAGGATGCATCAACAGCAAAAAATATGTGAACTTCAGCACTGTATTTTCAAGCTATTGCTGCATCAACAAAATAGTTTTATTGTAACGACCCTATATAAGAAGGTTTTCTTTGTCATTTATAGCTACGTCCGGAAATACGGATGCTGAGTCAGACTAGTGATGTTGCAATACATACAGAGTATGTAGTGTTTTGATCTCTGTATATGTATTTTTTTTTTTTTTATGATTAATAGAAGTATATTGTGCTGAAATGACCGGCAGAAAGCCTACAAATAAACCGTTTTTTGAATCTTGCATTATGGTGTTTGATAGTACGGGCAATAAAAGGCGGGGGAAGGGAGCGTGAAGAAAGAGGAGGGGGCGACATGGTTATTTAAAGGAAGGGGGGGGGGNGGGGGGGGGGGGGTATTCTTACAGTCGTAACTACCGAGAGAAACAATACAAATGGTGCTCAGTTAGCGGGAGAGGGACTCGGAGAGAGGAAGGAAAGAAGGAAGCAAGGAAGGAAGGAAGGAAGGAAGGAAGGAAGGGAGGAAGGAAGGCACATAGACTGGTAATTATGGACGAAAAGACATCCCATAGTCATTCCTCCTCCTCCGTCTATCTATCTTCCCTCCCGGAAACAAAAGTCCCCCATACAACTGTTTCCCTCACTCCACAAAAACTTGCGATATCTCTCTCTCTCTCTCTGTACTCTCTGTTCTGTCTTTCTATCTGTCTTACTTGCTTTCAAAAGCAGGCTGCAGGGATGCAGATAGGCAGGCAGTTAGGCAAACAAACAGAGGGGAAAGGGGGGATGCGAACGGATGGATGGATGGATGGATGGATGACCCACTCGCCTCCCTTTCAAGCCACATGACATCTCCGGAAATTGTGAATAGTCTACTTGACAAGTGTTGAAGATTACTGCTCAAACCCTCCACTCTCACATGATGAGAGACATAGTCTAGCTGATGACATGAAGTACTAACCCACGTCGGAGCACTGATTTACGAGATCCGGGCAAGATCATTTTAGAGTATCGATACTTCCGATACCCAGTATTTTCGACATACGTGTCAATAACTCTGACGCCCGAATGTCGATATTATTTCCTTAATATTCCAAACGGAACAAAACCTTTTGATGATTTTGATGTTAGTGCCAATAGAGGTTAGCAAAAAAAAAAAAATGAAAAAAAACCCAACAAAACCAACCTGTGTGTGATTAAAGCTCTGGAACTCCACGAAAGAGCGCCAAGTCTTCATGATTCCTGGAAGATCGCTGTATAATGTTCATGGAGGAGCGGCTGATTTTTCTTTGAAGTTTATCTGAGATATATTATAAATTCTTGAGTGGTGTGTAATCTTTAACATTACCGTGTAACATGCTTTCAAATTTAAAAAAAAAATTGTGAACTGGATGAACTTTAAATAAATTTACGTGAAGCGCGAAGATTTGTTTTGCTTTATATTATTTGCTAGGTTTAATTTTTAATAATTAAATAGACAAGTCTTCAATTTTTGATAATTTGATCGCAATTATAAACATCTTTTATGCGGCCAATGACAGTTTGTAAGCGTGAAGTTTCTCAGTATGGATATTCTCTCCCAGTGCAGAGGGGAAAATGTTAATAGTTCTATCACTTATAGTATTGATACTAAAAAATCTGCGGGCTTCTTCCTCTAGCAGCGATACAGTGCTTTTCCTATGGCCGTAGGCATAATCCTTACGTTAATTAAGACACTGCGGTTACCACGGGAAACTCCCAAAACATTAGTAGTGTTCACTAATCCGACCTAACGTAAGGATTATGGATACGGCCACTGGACACGCATTTCTTTGTTCTCTCAAACAGTAGGCAATCACCGTTCGTGATTGGTAATCTTTTAAAAAAAATTCATGTGACAAAATTCTTCAAGCACTGACTGAACTTCTTCTCTTGTTTTCTTGCTAGGCCTCACAAAAGAATGTGAAATGCAATACCTGACACAGCTACAGTGATCGAGTATCACAAAACAATCCCAATCCTCATACGATCCTAAACACTGACTTGAGTACTGAGTATCGAATGAGTGTTTAAACTATGACACGATTCTCAGGCTTGCTTTGCCCTGAATATCAGAAGTTAGATGGAATCGATACGTTCAATACTTAGAGGCTGAGTATCGCGACATTTCTGAATTCAGTTACCAGTTCGCCACCGCCCACGCCAGTTGCACGTCGCCCACCTTTGGCGGTCATGAGCGACAGCCAATGAGTCACAGACAGATCATTTTGCACGGGATTAACTCAAATGAGGATTTAAATGAAACGCCAAACACAGCAGTATTTAGTCCGTGGGTTGGGAAGGCTGAGGAATGGGGGTGAGGGGGGAGCTTCCCCCCTCCCCACCTCATCAA
>JAWQUT010000001.1:8287429-8301174 GCA_033807755.1 Ellobium chinense
GGGGGGGGTGAGCAGCGTGTCGTGTTCCAATGACGCAGATCCGTAACAACATCAAGAACAATGACAACTCCAGCCACAACAACAACAAAAACGACAACAAGACCAACTGCGACAGCTGGGGACTCTCTGTACATTACCTGAGAGTATTCTGTTTACTTTCTTACTTACCTATGTCGGCAGAATTACTGGAACGAACGAACAACAACAACAACGAAATGAAGACGAAGGGAAAAAACTGTGCAACCCTCATGTCGTTCCAAGCTGGCTTAGCGTTAGATGCCCATATTATTATTACGTAGGACTAAGAACAACCAGGAACTAAACTGCTGTATTGTATTGTATTGTATTGTATTGTATTGTATTGTATTGTACTGTACTGTACTGTACTGTACTGTACTGTACTGTACTGTACTGTACTGTANATCAAGAACGATGACAGCTCCAGCCAATAACGACAACAAGAACAACTGCGACAGCCGGGGACTCTCTGTACATTACCTGATAGTGCAACCTTGCTATTCTGTTTACTTTCTTACTTACTTATGTCGGCAGAATTACTGGAACGAACAACAACAACAACAACAACGAAATGAAGACGAAGGAAAAAACTGTGCAACCCTCATGTCGTTCCAAGTTGGCTTAGCGTTAGACGCCCATATTATTATTACGTAGGACTAAGAACAATCAGGAACTAAACTACTGTATTGTATTGTATTGTATTGTATTGTATTGTATTGTATTGTATTGTATTGTATTGTATTGTATTTATTGTATTGTATTGTATTGTATTGCCGCCAGCAGCAGCAGCAGCAGCAGCAGCAGCAACAACAACAACAACAACAACAACAACAACAACAACAATAAGAACGTTAAAATTTTGTCAACTGCTTACACTGGCTACCTGCTTAGCATAGTCGATCATTCCGGATCCGTCTTCGGTTTTGTAATATTACAGAACACTGGTTAAAATGATACATGGATAAGACGTTCTAACCTGTTCGGTACAAAGGGTGGTTGTTTTATCAAGGTTTTACTAACGTCTACAACGAACAGGAGCGACTTTTTATTTTAAGCAAATGATGGGAGCATCGTTTGAAATACTTTCAGAGTTTTGGGGGCGGGGTGGAGAGGGAGGAGGGGAAGTACTTAGGATAATATAGGGATATACCCACCTATTTAATATTCTTCGGTTTATATTCTGAATTCTGGCGCGTTCCGGTTTGCCGAGCTATTTTCACCACACCTGAATACTTCTGAAACCTGGCAGGATGACGTAGCTAACCCACTGCGCAGAGTTCTGGGGGCATATTGATCCCCCTTTTTTTTTAATAAAGCAACTTGAGGTATTTGATTTCATCTGCTAAACAAGAAGAACACTTTTTATATCTACGTACAAATTCCCCAGTATCAATAGTTCTTTCATGGGCGGTGAGGTCAGACGTACAGAAAAATCACTATCTGTTGCAGCAAACAGCCCCAAGTATCGACTATAAGTATAAATAAATTGTGGCAAATTTTTGGTCAGGTGGAATTTTATGAAGTGAACTTTCCTCTCTTCTATAGCTGGTACGAATTCCAACATCATATCGTTGGAACAGTAAATATAATCTTGTTTGTTTTTTTTGGTCCCACCGTGTTTAGGTGAGGTGCATAAAAGAAATGTATTGCAAAGCTGAACCGGAACTAATCAAATATGACGAGAGGCATTTCACTCCTTCCAATCTGTCTTGTGGAAAATCCTTGCTGACTAATGGACCAGATTTAGTGAAGAAACCATCTCGAAGGGATACGGGAATTTATTGAGTGTCTCCGCCCCCCCCCCCCCNNAAACCTCCCTAAAAAAAACCAATCCCAGTCTATACTAAATTTCAAAGTTCAGTAACTTCAACAACTCGAATTTCATGCTACTGAAATTTTATACACATTAGCAAAAGAATATTGTCTACCAATGCTGCAAATTTCAATTATCTAGGTGCTATGATTATGTTACAACTGAAAACTTAGGAACGCAATATCAATAAATAACATGCCCAGTGACCCGAACTCGTCACTTTTTGACACAGTGTTTATAAATAATTTAACAAGTTTAGCACGTTTATTAGGAATAAGCCCAGACCACAGACGTGGTACATGGGCAAAATACGGTGTGCAACGGGACAGCACATGGACATTTTAAGCACTACAACTGCATGTACTAACTTCACACATGTTCACAATGCATTGTTACATCTGTTTGCTGTGACAAAAGCATGTCATCAAAGTCAATGAAAGTTGCAGAAATGATAAATTATATCTGTCTGTTAATGTGCTTAAACTTCATCATGTTTTCTTTCCTGTTTAATTCTTGAAGTTCAAGTGTAAGTAAAGTTTACTCAGTGGAAACACAGAATGAGTCAGAATGAAATAAAAGGATGAAAGCAACAATGTGATTTGTTTTGTTGGGCCATTTCCTTTTTAACCTCACCGCTACCGCAATACTGTAAACACTTTGAAATTATCACATCTGTAAATTTTCTTGACAAAATAAAATAGCCTTTCTGTCCAGAATGTCAACTAGAGACGTTTTCTCAGCTTCCGACAGGTCTACAGAGCAGCATCAGCAAGTGTTGTTTCGGGGTTGAATAGCTATTTATATCGTGACTCGTTTGTTTGTTTGTTTGTGTTTTTGGTTGTTTGTTTATTTGTTTGTTTGTTAGTCAGTCAGACTTTTCTTGTAATCATCCAAAATTTTCCTCTGTCATTCCTGAATTTCTTGATGAAGGTCTTGTATGCCTTGTGTTAGGAATCGCTGGTCTGTCAAAGTAATCCTGTTCATAACATGGGCGCTTAGTTTAATCTTGTCTGCTTATAATATACCTGCACAGGCTGTCAAGAAATTTATCCAGACTGATTAAAAGTCACGAGCATTGTCTATCACATCCAGGAAGTTGTGACGTGTTGTAGCTAACAATAGGTTGAATACTGCATAATAACTGGTGTAATATCTGTGAAATGAAATGTCTATAGCGTTTTCTAAGTTACTATAAAATGCCGTACAACTACAAAAGCACACATTGTGATCATATGGTCAAATGATGATGATATCTTGTTTTATCGTTGCACAACTGTTAACACTGACGTTTCACGAAAACATATCAACGTTGTTTTGTTTTTTTTTGGAGGGGGGGNTTTTGGGGGGGGGGGATAATTTGCATGAATTTAAATAATGTTTTCAACATTTTAGATGAATTAAGTTAGTTCATGAGGAGTTGTATTTGGTATGAATATGATCAACGTATATCCAAACATGAGATCAGGAAATTGTATTTTAAGTAACAAGCAATAACGAAACACGCATAGCACTAAAATGATTCTAAACTGTTCTTTATGCTAGTGAATACAAGGATACATGTCTTTAGTAACACGGATTAAACTGCAGGCAATAAAGGGGCGGTCTTTTATTCTGTGGACGGTCTCCTGGAGATTCCAAGCAACGGAGGAGGTGTAAGTTTCTAAACAAGCAAAGATGGCTGCGATTGATGCGGAAAAGCTAGAAAAGAGTGTGCTGACGTGCGAGTGGTGTCTGCTTTATAAATGTCTTTATCTTGTTCATTAGCATACATACCACTTTAACTTGCCATATTTTCCTTCGACACGCATTTTAAACCAAACATGGTAGCACGTACATGATATTTTTGCCCAGCTCCTACTTCCGGTGTGCCTCAAAGATTTCTCCGGAGATTCCATATTTTCTAACTAACGTCTAGAAGTGGCGCACACTTCCCCACGCGTCCTACTCGAAGCAGTAACAAAAAGCTCCCTAAGCGGGAAAGTCCCTGAATATTTTGCTGTGGAACAATAAAGTACATCTATGATGTGTAAGCATTCGGTCTTAATCTTGAATGGAAAAGGGTAAAGGAGTGGGAGTTTTACAACATAAATTACTGCACAAGCGATGACAGTAGTTGGACTTTCTCTAATGAAAACCACCTCCGCATCCACCACCCCTTTTCTCTTCCATCCTACTGGAGAGTATGGTATTAGTCTTATAAGCATAAGCCCCCTCTCACCTCTTTTCATTCTCCTTAGTGAGTAAGGAATGGTCACGGCATAAGGTGATATACATCGCAATATCATACAGAACCATCTATTTTATCAAACTATGCGATAGCCTATACCTCGTATCCCCCCATTTTCCCTCCATCATGCGAAGGTGGAGGAAAGGGGTTGAGAGAGATGGAGAGAAGATTCGCTATAGATCTATGTAATCAATCTCTCATCTACCAAATGAGCTTCATTATACAATCGACTTCATTTACGCGCAACTTCTCGGGAGCATTGGAAGGTTGCGATTAAAAGGAGTTGCGATTATTCAGTGACATTACAATGTTACCTTACTTAAAAGATGTGGCAATATCAAAGGACTTTCCCACTTAGTGGTTTGTTTAGGGTTAGAGGCAAAGCTAAGAAAAATGAAAACACTTACGAGAGAAGGTCTCCTGTCCAGGGATCATCCTGGGTGCTTCCCCTCCCCTCTCCTAATCCTACCCTAACCCCACCTTTAACCCTAACCCTGTCAATCGAATGTTGCCAAAAATGTTTCCACTACATTGATTATACAGACTGAGATTAAATGGCGTCAGATGCGCTATCTCCGCAGCTCCTGTTTTGTCGAAAGGGGGAGGGGGTGTACCGAGGGTTCAGGAGAAGGTGAGTGAGGGAGGTTGGGCGAAGAAAAACCAAACTTAACGAAGTAGAATCTCTGCTATAAATAACTTCTCAGTAATGTCGAAAAACAGGCCGGCGTTCATAATTCTCTGAAGTGGGTGGGCTATGGCGTGGGATGGTCATATCGACAATGGGTGCCAAGCACATTAGTCACTGGTCATTACCTTCAAGTCTGATAAGCTGATTGCATGTTTCATTCCAACGTTGCCGTCTTCAAGTTACTGAATTAAAACGTATCAGTGTATGACTAGACAGCTCTGACATTTCACAGCAATCTTGAACCTGATTTAGATAGTCTAAAAGCGTTGGTTTTCCGTTAGTTGTTGAATTAAAAGGACCAGTTCATGGCCCGGCAGCTCGGACCTTCACGGCAGTTTCTGAATCTGTTACTCTAAGACTGTCTAATAAAAGTTGAACTAAAAAAAACAACAGTGCATAGCTAGACATCTCTGACTCTTCACAGCAATCCCTGAATCCGATGTTCTAAAAGCTTCGGTTCTCTACTAGGTGTTGAACTAAAAGGACCAGTGCATAGCTAGACAGTGCTGAAACTTCATAGCAATCTCATAGCAATCCCTGAATCTGATATTCTATGAGCGTTGGTTATCTGTTAGAGTTACACACGGGGAAATCTTTTTGCCATAATTATATTACAATGTATTGTCGCCGGTTGTTATCCAAGCCCTAATTTTCATTGGTCATTCCCACTGACCGGTACTGGAGATGAGCATCTGAGCTAAAAAGAAAAGTAAAGTTTGATCCATGTCTCTCCGTTTGATCCACCCGCACGAAAACCCAGCTGGGGTCTCACGCTATTTCCAGAAAACAAAGGTTAGGTAGTGCTCCTTTAATTTAACCTAAACTGGCCAGAGAAATGACAAGTGCATAAGAGCAGGCAACAGATAAAAGTGACAAGGCCTTCAAAAACTTGGAAGGGAGAACAAATAAATGACTTGAAAAATTTAACACCCTTAGTAGTAAGTCCAGTTTAGGTGATATGAACAGTAATGCTCGTGTGTAACCTTAGTTGTTGAACTATAAGGATCAGTGCATGACTAAACAACAGTGACACTTCACAGCAATCTGTGGTTAGTTACTCTAAGAGCGTTGGCTAGAGATAGGAAACTCTTGAAGAGCGAGGCAACAAAAAAATCTTCAAAGGAAGATACCTCCAACGGCCCTCACCTAGCAGTTGTTGTGGCGCCTTGACTCCCTGACACTCTTCAGGGACTGGGTCACGCTTGGGTCAAGACTCCCAAGTGTACTTTTGGTATTTTTTCCTCTGCCTTGGGAGGTCCTTTTAATTGCTAATCTTAAAAGACCAGAGCACGGCTACATACCACTGACATTGAACGGCAGTGTCTGGGTTCGTTATTCTATGACAAAAGGAGTTTTCGTTTATCTTTTTCTGTTTGTTTCTTATGTAATTCCTGCACATTTCTTATTATTACTCTGGTACTAACTTAATCCAGGAAGCAGCTGTTTGCTGCAGATCACTCATCCAGCGCCATAATTGTGGTTCAAATGAGGTCTCTTCAGACCAGATCTTCCTCCTGAAGCTGTCCAAATATGGACACTCTTGTATAAAGTCTGATCCTTTCCATACTCACAGAATGGATTTTCGGATAAATTGAGATGGTGAAGATGAGCCTTGAAGCAGTAATGACCGCTTTCTTTTGTTGTTTCTGTAATCTTTGTCCACTTTAGTTCAAGGGGCGGGGGAACAGGTGGGGCATTAGCGTAGTAATTTAGTCTGAGTGACCCCACGCCACCTCGGGGACGCGAAGATTTTACATTTACAGCCCTCGGTCATCTTGAAGGGTTACATCGTAACCCACCGCGCCTCTTGAGTCAACAGATTTGTAATGCTTATCTGCGCACATCATAAACATGCCATTTCATTTTTGCACAGAGATATCAGCACAACCAATGCAAATAATAATAATAAAAACATACAGTCCGTTTCTGGAGTTCCAAATTTGGTTTCTACAAAAATAGTTTACAACTTTTGTATCAGAATAGGCCTATATTTGTTGACACAGACTGAGTCAAAAATAAAGGTAAGCTTTCCCGAGATGATTAGGAACTTGAAAGTAGACATACAATACTCTGAACTCCTACACGCGTGTGGGCACGTAGCGTACTGTCGGTGCTGACTTATATCATCGTAATTCACAATTTAGATCATACACTGTATAATATCTATGTCATATTGTCCAGGATTTATAACCCACTTTGGCAACAATACCAAAATCCATGTGCCTGCTCAGAAGCGAATATTATGTAACACAATCGTCCGTGCTGATTTATATTGTTGTGTTGTACAATTTAGGTCACTGCAAATTTCGGCATCATTTTGTACAGAATTTTAGACCAGTTTTGAAAACAGCCGGCCTCTTCACGCAACCAAAATCGTTGTAAACGATCTGTTTTCTCCGAGCTTTATTTTCTGTCTTCCTGTCTTCTTTTCACTCTTTCTTTCCTCATTCCATTCCCTTCGTCCTCACTTTCTTTGATTTCCTGTAGTTCATGTACTGAATTTATGTTACTGGCCCAGAGTCTAATAAAGATTTTCACTCGAACTGAAATGAACTGAAAGAAATTTAACTCATCTGAAGCACAACTTATGGTATAATATCAACGTAGACGATTTTATTCTGACAAAAAAGATCGCGCGCAGTCAATTTTCTCTTCAAATCTCATATTACTGTCATATAGTTCTATGACATTATACGCCAGACCAGGAAGCTATGGTTATAATAAACTGTTAGGCGATATTTACGGCGTCTGGATTGCCATTTATGACTTGTGACATGCGTAATCATTGAGTTCCGTTTACTTTCTTTTGCAATCCTGAACAGTGACGGTCAGATATGGATGTTTCTGGGGGCTGTGGGGCAACATACCACTCCTCGTAGTCAGTAAATTTGATATGCGTCTCACTCTTCCCTCGTATCACAGATACGTCTGACACCTATACATGTTTTTTGTTGTTGTTATTTTTAGGTCAAATAATTTCGTGTTCAACTATCATCTAATGTTATCATTTTTTCTCGGCTATAGGAGATCTTGTTTTTAAATGTATAGAGGATTCAAAGGTAGGAGTGTCTTCTACTTGATAAGGATTTTTTTAAAAAAAATATATATATATAAATGATGCTAATAAATTATTCCAACCGACTCCGCTAAACCGCACTTCGCTTAGACACACCCGTTTGATCGCAATAAAAATATTTTCGGAGAACTCGCCACCAATTACTGTAACTATTCATCTGTCAAGAATGCTGACTCAGACTGGCGTGAGATGGCAGGACAGATCTAATGTCTGCATACCCACTTGCGGTACAGGAGTTAAACCACAGGAGGCACCAGGTTTTTTTCCCATAGACTTACATGGCCTTATATGTCTATAGGCTTTCCAAAAATTTCGCGACATTGTCAACAAAGTTACTCAGATCTGTCAGTTGTTAACAGCGCATAAACAAATGACGTAAGAGCAGAGAATCAACTTAACATCTTCATACCTACTTGCGTTATTAAACCCAGACACGATAGTGGGATGTACCCCCACATTTTGCGACATTGCCACTGCGTCAAAGCCTGCTAAATTTATTGGTTGTTAAGGACGCAGAATTGGTTGACGTAGGAGTGCAGAATCAGTTTGACGTCTTCGGTCCTACTTGGAATACCACACAACAGGACGCCCTGGATTTTGCGACATTGTCACCACATTGCTCTGATATATCGGTTGTTAAGCACATAGAGTCAGCATGATATTTCCATACTGACGTGCATTATAGATCTACCGCAACCGCAAAAGCACAAGATCTCGCCCATGGAAAATCTGCCCAGGTGCGTCATAATCGAAATTTATCGCAAGATTTTGATTACTTTTTGACGCAGAAAAACACTGACTGTGAATTCACAACATGCAATATTCTGATTCATCGGTTATTTGAGAATGTAGAAGTCACTGTGAAGTTCTCATTCAACTGAAGTGAGAATAAGGCGGCGGGAAGCATTGGACCGTCTGTGTAACTGGCATTTAGATCGTCACAGCTTTCATTAAAAGCTTTGACACATTTCACGTGTTAGGAATAACATGAGACCTTGCAAAGTCCGCCCACAGCTGACAACGCAGAAATCAGAATGTCTCTGGGTTTGGTAACCATGGTTAGGCATAGCATAGAGTACTATCTCCAGTAAACTCCGACAACCATCGAATAAATCAGTCTACCGAATAATTCCTTCCTTCCTTCCTTCCTTCCTTCCTTCCTTCCTTCCTTCCTTCCTTCCTTCCTTCATTCTCTTCCTTCCTTCCTTCCTTCATTTATTATTTCATTTATTTTTCATTCCTTATCCCAATCATACACACAGCCATGCACTCTTCGTGATTTTCGTTTGTTTGTTTTTGTTAATTCTATGTCCAAGACTGAAGCAAGTACACTACTGAAAAAAATATACAGCTTTATTTTTCTTGGCACAGAATACGCCGTGGGGCACAGACATCCCACCCCCCTCCCAAATACATACACACATGCTCCATGTCAAAAACAAAAAGGAACATAACATTCGGCTTTCGTACCACTCAATATCTCATGGTTCATCGGTTATGACTTAAGATATAGTCATACTCACTTTTGTTACAAGGTAGAGGGAGATAGTAAATGCTCATCACTCGAAAAAGATCTGCTTGAAAGCAACAGCTTCTTAAGAGCAAGGAAATTCTTGCTGCTGAACTCGAACTAAACTACTAGACCGTATACAAGAAAACTTCAGAACTTTTAACTTAGAACGGATGTACTGACTTTTCGTGCAGGCCTGCATGAGTTCCGGCGTACAATCCTGAAAACATGTCTACTGGTGAAAGAGGCCACTTGGCTGGAATAGGCAACTATTCGAGTTTCAGACATATCCCAACCAAAAAGGCGATTGTATCATCAAACATTTGCTGACGGTTGGCATAGGATGGCCAACATTTTGTCAGAGGATTAGCAGGAGAAAAAGACAATGGTGACGTTATCCTGTCCGTATAAAGAGTATGCAGGTACAGACTGTGTCAACATGTAGTCTACATACCCAGGATAATACAGTAAATTATAATGATACAAACCGTGGGTGTCGTGCCCAGGCCAATGCCCACTCATACATCTTCACATTATTATGATACCCCAGCAAACCAGATCACTCATGAGCAATTCAACTCCCTAGGAGTATACACAGTCGCTGCCATTCATACATTCACAGCTCTGATCACTAACAATCTAACAAAATCTCCAACTATCTTCAGCCGGGTACCCATTTTACAGACGAACATACTGAAGAAAATGTGAATGAGATACTTTTTTATAGAATATATAACTCGCATGGCCATGGCCGGAATCAAACCCAAGACCTCCAGATCCTGAGTCTAACGCCCAAACTGTTCAGCCACCTGCTAAATTAGTAGTTCTTAATTACGAGTACTAGCAACAACAACCATTCTTCGAATGGGATTTCCATGCCTGAATACCAAAGACGCATACTCTGATATTATAGACACACGAGTGACAACAAAGCGTGGAGTGATTTTAAACTCGTGAACTCTGAATAAGGGAAGCAACTTTTGTTTCATCCTATTCAGCATAACTACTGGCGGCGCGGTTACATGAATGTTTGCAAAGAAGAATCAATTTCTAAAAATATGAAGCTTCTCTGAAAAGAAAAACTAATGCCACCATGCAACTCAGCACCAATGAAAACGTAAACACAGCAAATTTCAAGTACTGTATGTATTCGACTTCGATATGAAATGCAGAGACGTTAGATAGATCTTCTTCTTTCAATTATTATAGTATTATGATAATCGGGGCCAGCTTACAAATACAAGTCATCAGGTTCTTTGCCCCCCACATGGAGAAACATTTCATAAAGAATAATCAGAAGAGGTTGTGCTTACGAATGGGACTTTACAAATTAAAAGCTAAACACCTCCACTCGGAATTTGCTATGGTACTGTAGTGAGACCCTCACGTAGAACAAACATAAATACTGGCTTATGTCATCTAGTTGAATGCTGATTTATCGGTCGTTAAAGTTGGAAAAGGCTCAGCTCTGCTTACAGTGCAGTGGCGTATTGACCAGGGCACTTTGTGGAGTGGTAGAGGAGGGCATAAGCGGAAAGCTGCACAGTGGTTATGGAAGAATTATCATACAGTGAAGACAACACGTTTATGCCTGCACAAAGTGGTAGTTATGTCTCAGATACTTTTTTTTTCCATTGGAAGGGGTGGGGGGAGGCGACCTCGGAACCCAGACTTCGTAGGGTAGGGCTGCAGTAAGGTCCTTCCTTCCTCTCCCTACCCTCCACTGTCTGTCCCGTAGACATTTTCGCATTTTTCATCGTGAAAACGAAAAAAGACTCAGGGGGGTCCCCTATTCTGATCTCTTTGCCCATTACAGTTCCACCAATAAAGCCTCCACCTGTTGGGCCTAACACTACTTGAATTTGAACTGCACGTCGTATACATGTAGGCCTACATATTCGGCGTAAGACCGTAAGTTGGCCTTTCTGACAGGAGCTTCCAGAACCTCATATGTCACCAGTGATCTGAAGCCTTTAAGTGCCATATGCTTCTTGGCTTCAAGTTTACTTGTTTTGTCAATCTGGATAGTGTGTATGTATGAGAAGATGTAATTCCTTTCACTTTATAGTTGCCCATATGCTAGGCCTAAGAGCCAGGAGAAGTTATGTTCCGCTGGGCCTTTTCCGGTAACCTTTCATGAAATACCATTCAGTTCTCGCTGGGGGCTTATTACCTATGTTGAACTAACAGAATCGGTGGATGGCTGATACATGTGCATACATATCATTTGTATAGACATGTAAGTTTGTTTTCCGCAAATTAGTTCAAAAGCAAATTTGAGTTTCAGTTTGTTCAGAATTTAAGCCGATTCTAATGACAGGATTGGGAAGTCATGCACGTACTGAAAACCTTAGGATTCTAAACATTTCATTGGGTATTTTGTCTTTGTTATGTGTTTCAATTGCAATGTATGTATGTATGTATGTATGTATGTATGTATGTATGTATGTATGTATGTATGTGTGTATGTGTGTGTGTGAGTGTGTGTGTGTGTGTGTGTGTGTGTGTGTGTGTGTGTGTGTGTGTGTGTGTGTGTGTTCTAAGTATTTCTATAATGAATTAGATATACATTAAACCACATTGTACAGCACTGAAAACCAATCATTTTTCCTACGGGGTCAATAAAAGTGCTTTTTTTTTCCCGTCTCTTAATGATAACAAAATGGTTGCCAGTGTGTGACTGCGTTTTCCCTGAGTCTCATATTGGAATGTAAGCATACGACATTATACGCCAACACCGTAAACAACCGAGAACTTACGCATTAACAGCGATATCTCTTACCATCGTTAGAATTACATTAACTCTGTGTTGGGCACTACTAAGGGTACATTCAGCGATGTAAGAGATCCCACTGTTAATGCGCAAGCTTTCAATTACAAACAACTCCAATGTTTCAACAACATCATCTATTCTTTTTTTTTTCTTTAAGATCAAATATTACTTCTGCCGTATACATCTGCTTTCCTCTCATTGCAGTCTGGGATGAAAACATACAGTGCTTTGCCTCCCTTGAGGTGCCGCCTTTGCATACGCCATCTGGTGTGGACCTCCATGTTTGTAAAATCTAACTAGGAGGTCTCAGCTACCATGTGCTGTTGGCTTCTAATGCAAATAAGTTAATCCATCCTCCGATCCAACTTTAATCTTCGAGTAATAAAATTCATGTTACCAAACCACAGAACCTCATTAATCACTTTGTGACGGCGTATTATTTTATAGTACTTCACGAGGAAAATAAAAGTGCGAACGTGTCAGGTTTCCTCCTGATCTGCTGATCATTGCCACGTTGAATCGTTTAAAAAAACAAACCAAAAAACTAAAGGCGTCACCTCTCTGGAACTAAAGTGGGCCATAGGCAGTTAAGGTTTAAACTGCTGTCAAGTTGGTGTTCCTGTGGTGAAATGGCGGCACGTTCAGACTTGCAAGCTGAGAGACATTGAGTTCGGTCTCTGATAAGGACAGGACATTTTCTCAGGGTTTATTTTTTTTTTTTTCGGCCTTTCTTCTCAAAACTGATTTTTCACAGTAATTTGGTAAACTCTCTATAGTACACTTTCCAGTTAATATCACGCCGGGCTCACACTCCTGATCCTTAATGAATAGATTAGAATACTTGTGTCTTATACCTCGTAATGCTGGTATGTTCCGCTGTTTAATTCTTTTTTTTTTATTATTATTATTAACCATTGTAACGCAACAGTAGAACCAGTTCTGACCTTCACCACGGGGTACAGGGGTAAAATAAATTCGCATGCCAGTGCCAACCGTCTGACGCGTCAGTCGAATTTTGCAGCCTGATGTCAGCTGATCAGGCCTGGCTCGTTATTTCTATAGTATTAGGACGCAACAGGGTAGCTTGACGCCACGTTTTTGGCATACTATACAATGAACATAATAGTAAATGTTGGCACGCTGCGCCATTGCTGAGGCCAAGCGTGAACAAACACTTACAGTTACACCACAATCCCACTCGTTACTTCTTCCCTTGAATGGCTAAGGCATGTAATCGCACATCACTTAGCCCACTGTTTTATGTAACCCCCTCCCCATCCGATTACGATTACCTTTCCCGCACAGGCATTATGCCAGCAAATCCGCTATCACTCATTTCAACTTGACTGCAGTCATACTTGCCCATCACGTAACCTTCAGTCTTATGCAACCTTCAATCGGTTATAAGAATGACACTGCCCATACATTTTATGG
The DNA here is from genome assembly GCA_033807755.1 of Ellobium chinense. Classification (NCBI taxonomy): domain Eukaryota; kingdom Metazoa; phylum Mollusca; class Gastropoda; order Ellobiida; family Ellobiidae; genus Ellobium; species Ellobium chinense. The sequence continues at coordinate 8,300,969 of JAWQUT010000001.1, forward strand.
TATCGACTACCCTAAAGGTAATGGCTTGAGTATTTGTCAGTCGTCGGGTTAGAATTTACATGTACAGTATGTCTTTTAACTTTAAGTTGATCTGACACGATTTCGAGTCGCAGATATCAAATTGCAGTGGCGTCGCTTCCATGGAGCCAAATGTGTCAAGGCACTACAGTCCCCCTCCCATCCCTCCCCTCCACCCTCTCATCTCT
>JAWQUT010000001.1:8305505-8355870 GCA_033807755.1 Ellobium chinense
GGGGGGGGGAAGACAGGAGGAAGAATGTGTAAATATATCTTTGAAGGGCTGCCCGGAGTAGAATAAGAAGAGGAAAGGCATGATGGAACACATTACTAATTTCTAATTCATGAGAGCCGCTGTTTTTCCAAATTTCATGAGTAAAACTCAACCTTCGCAGACTCGTCAGACCGTTGGGTCTCGGTGCCTTTTGCACCACAAGCTATTGCTTCTTGTGGCTTCGGAGACCGCTAGTTTACATGTCCCTCCAATCCAAACACTACAGACAGAACATTGATATAAAAACACCTAAAGTAGCGCTGAAATATGACAGCACATCCATCTGGGTCGAGGCCGTGTCCACAGCCATTTGTAGGAGGAGACTGCATTCCGATGATAACTATCGGATGGCACAGCTTTAAACTTGTGCTTGTGTGCCTGTAGGCCTCTTGATAAGATCACGGGACGTGCAAGAAAATGTGCACAACGATGACAGGACATTAAATATTAATGGAGCTAGAAGAAAACACCGGAAATCATGAGCTTCTAGGCCGATGTAGTAGGCTAGTGTACTTTAGAGCTAATGCATTATGGAGGCACGAAGTAAAAACGGCAGTATCCGCGAGAATAATGGCAGGACGCGCATAAATAAGGGTGGGGACAAAATTTTCAGATTAACGACAGGAAGTGAAGATCCAACTGAATGAGGTTTAGACATCCAAGGAAAAGAAGAAAAAAAAAACAGTCCCACAATTCCCCAGAGTCTCTCATTTTGCGCTGCATTGAAATTATAAAAAAAAACAAACAAAAACCAAACAAGTCCAAGTTGCAGATAAGGCCTACTTTCACGACTGCAGAGAGACAGGAAATGGGATTGATTTACGACGTCCATTATCAGGAAAATAGGTCACGGAAGAGATAAAATCCCAAAACAATGAGTCACGCATTTGAAAACAAGGGGAGATAAATGTAAATTGATGTGGTAATGTTGTCCCACAGAGGGTGACGACCCCTGCTTCCATAAATTGGATGCGCAGGCGTGCAGTGTGACGGCTGTTGTAGTATTGAAATGGAGCTGGTCCGCAGAGAACGGGACACGGGTCTAATTGTTATCAAACTCGACATAATAAATGTTGTTTTCCTCATGGATTGAAACAGCCCATCCCATTCCGTTTTTTTATGTTTTTTCATGCATTTCCATCTTTGGATGTAGAATACGATGGTCATTCACCTGCTGGGAAGGGGGAGGCTATTGCTGCCTGTCATGACCAAAAGCCTATACTGTATTACTTTGATTGTATGAGCATTCTGCCCCTTCTCCCCTCACGCCCCCCTCTCCTTCTACCGCCAGTAATGACTCTGTCATCCCATTCATAAACCAGATAACCCACAATATTGTGAAACTGAGAAAAATACTTACTTACCAAAATAAAGCTATAGTACAAAAAGGTAAGACTACCAAATCAAAGAAACCTTTGTATTAGATACTTACAAGAGTTAAATTGACTTTCCATGATTTCAAGGCTTGCTCGTTTCTGTACACTCTTAACTAAAGCTAGTGTTTTTGGTTTTTTTTCTCTCTAAATTGTGTGGTGAATCATTATCAAGTTCTTGCATGGGATCACAGAACTAGTCTTCCCTTATAACTCTCCTCTCTCCCCCCCCTTCCCCAGTGCCCTGCCCTTCTGCCAAAGTGTAAAGTGTCAAGCCTTCGCCTCCTCACTTAAAGCTTATAAATTAATTTACCCTAATGAGTTCTACAGTTTTCCTAGATCGAAAGAACGGGTCCCACACAATGTCAGTGGGGGATGCCAAGCAGCGTCAGTGGGGTGTCTTTGAAAGCATTCTAGCACATTAATCTAGCACATAGATTTGTATGATCTGGAAATGTTCCCAGCATCACCAACACCAGGAAGTCTCTCAATTATTTGTCCTTCCCACTGCAGAATGCTTGAGCAGCCACAATAATACTTTCATAATTCATCACTTTTGCAATGGAAATGACAAACCACTGATTCATAACATCAGCTTCAAAGCAATGAAATGTTAATGAAATACACAATACATCAGCGCAAACAAAATAAGTTTGTGTTGTTTTTTGTTGTTGTGAATTTCACATTTTATTGGTAGATCTACGACAATTGAAAAAAAATAAAGAAATAGGAATAGTGCACATCCCCAGTGCCCATGGTGATCAAGGAAAAAATAAAAACCTCATTAAATGACTTACCACAAAACTGAGATTCACCTGAACTAAGCTGTTTTCTTTAGATGAGCAGGATGATATTTATCTACAGAACATCTGTTTCTGAAGGTGTTCAACATGTTTTTAACATTCCAGTAGGATAAAAAGAAAAACTTCACAATCAATAAGTCAATCATAATATGCGAGAGTGTAACATGAGTATCTCATGTAAAATAAATGGGAATAACCATGTTCCCAAACTGTACATGCATAACTGCAAAAGCTGTAATCCATGTGGGGGTGTTCACCATTTTTATCTCATTCCAGTAAGCTAAAAATAAAAACTTCACAATCAACAAGTCAATCATAATATGCTAGAAGGTTTTGCCCCATGTAAAATGAAAGGGGATATCCAAGTTTCCCAAATGTACATGTATAACTACAAAAGCAATAATCTATATTTAATAAAATAATTTCTAATGCCGGAATGGCAAGGGCTGCCATTACCATCATGAAATGTGGCTACATGAAAACCGATCACAATGGTTATGATTATGATAGACTGTGAATAAAATGATGCTAACAATGACGATGTCAACAACTCTTTAACAAATCCATGCTTTAACTCTACTACTCTGCCCTCTGTATTTTACTTGCTTTAAGAATGCAGTAAGTTCAACTCACTACACACCACTGATCTTGTATGCTCTCTTTTACACTTTTATCTACTTTTCAACCAATGTGTAACATTGCCATTTGTGTGGTATAATTCTTATGCTGAAGAAGGCTTTCTAAGGCTGAAAATTTGCAACCATCATGTTGAGCAGAACTATCATTACAACATGGTGTAACCCTGAATGCCACCAATAATATATCCTCTGGGCTCATACCACCAAGATATAGTGAACCATTACCTTTTTCACTGCCCTGAACTTGCTGAACTGTAAGAACTTCACCTTCCTTCCCAATCAGACATGCCTAATACACTTTACAGCATCCCTCAGCAACTGAACAAACCTCTAAATACCACTCCATGGCAATGAGCAGGAAGGCAAGAGCATAGATCAGCTCAGTGACATTCTATTAAATTATCTGAAAATTCTAAGTGTATTTGAATAGTTTCTAATATTTAAATTCATATACTGTATCATGATGATGATGGTATTCATGACAAGAATCTTCCATTTTGCCAACAAAACTGCGATGCAGTATACGTTCCACAAATGTAATGATGTTCTTTTTCACATAAAGCACAATATTAAGGCAGATACAATAAAATCCAACATCATATTATAATAAAGTTAACTGTGCTTAATTGCAACTGCTCGGTAACAGGAAAAAAAGTTGGAATGTTAACTCACCCTTCAGGAGCTTACAGTGGCCTTACAATGCTATTTCTGAGATGTCTAATTAAAATAATTAAAACTACCCCTGTCAACCATTTTTACCCTCTCTCGCTATTATTGTATGGTTTTTAAAATCTGTTTACTTCTTTGTCAATTTTGATCCTTTCAACACCTCCTTGGCATTTACATTCATAAAATGTTGAAGAGTAATTATGCCCTAAACCACAGTGAGTTTAATATTGAAAAAAAGAAAAAAAAATGTTTTTTGATATCTGTAAAGATAACTGAGTCAGATGCACACATAAAAATCAAAACCATAGGCCCATAAGCTGTAAACGATGAACAGATTATACTTTAATCACCTATGATTTCAAAGTAACATTTTTTTATGTTGAACACTGGCATCACTGTTTATATTTTCACTCATTTACAAGGTACATCTTTGTATGATGTGTATAAAAACTGTAACGTCCACTAGTATAGGGCTGTTTACAGGTAACAGTCATGGCTGGCAGCATAGACCAGAGTGGCACACTGATTGATAGAAAATGGTGGCACTAGTTGGAAAAACAATGAAGTATCCAGTCAGTGAGTGGCTGGTGGTCATGCTCCACAAGTACTGTATGTGTGACTTGGTAAACAGTTCTATGCAATCACTAATACTACAGAAAAAGCATATCAAATCTGTAAAAGCTGGATAAGATAAGAAATAATAATATATAGTATCTTTAGTATCACAGCCATATTTCAGGTACACTCAGAACACTTATTACAAAACTCATGGGATGAGCTATATTGTTTCATATAAAGTATCATTTTGCAATATTCACATGACTGGTTTAAGCCAATTATTATTTAAGGTCTTTCAAAATGGCTCAGAATAGGCCTAAGTTAACTTAACACTTTTTTTGCAATGGACGAATATGTACGTATATATATACTCAAATATGTTGATCACAAACATTAACGCAAAACTAGGCTTTTGTAGAACACTTTGCATGTCCCAGGATTTTCTTACATCTTTCATTATGTCTACTGCCAAATGCACCTTGGATTAATCTGAATAATACACCCTAATATTAAGCACTTCTCAAATCCCTTTCACCTATATGTTTTGATTACACCAGGGTCTTTCTCTCACTTGAACTTAAAGCAGCCTCAGCACAGACAAACCCATCTTTCTCCAAGGCTAAACAGAGGCTTGCATATAACTTACAGTGTCATATGAATCCTATATAATGAAAGGTCTTGGCTGTTGGTGTTAGGAATGGACCAAACCATAGATCCTTTGTTAGTTTTCATTATCATTGGTTTAGAGCGTCGTGAGGTCAAAGGGCCGAAACACTTGTTAGTTAGACTCTAAAGATCTTCCGCTCTCCGAGTAAGACAGTTTTCTATTTACGTCACTGATAATGTGAAATATTCCTAATATGAACCAATGCAGCACGTCTGTTGAATTTTATTATCAGCATGTCTGAGTGTTTTTCACATTAAGAAGGTCAGATCAAAAACATTTTCCATGTCTCTCAAAATAGTTGAAATCTAGCAGAAATGAAGCACCCAGAATCATCACCTTTTCTTCCTTTGACATGCCATCATTATCTAGGGACAAAGAGAAACAAGTATATATAGGTAACAGATTGTCCTACCTCTTTCACTAAATTGATCAACTTGGCATTCCCCTTCTTTGTCTTTAACCCTTTCGCTACATCATATTTTTCAAGCACTAATGTCACTGAATTACCATAAAATCATTCGCCCGTATGTAGGTTTGTCTGAGTTAGGTTTTTACGAGGCTTCGGCAGATTATATGTAGACCAGTGGAAAGGTGGGAAGGGCGCGGACGAGGTGGGGTGACTTCCTCGGGGGGGTGGATGAGGCGGGGTGAACTCTGGTAGCAAAAGGAGATCCCCCACAGGCCGAACAAAGTGCAGTTCTTGGTGAGGCGAAAAAAGGAGTTGGCCCTCGTGACGACAGTTTGCTGAACCTTCAGACAATATTCACTAGAAAAGGGCACCGCCCTCTCTAGGGCTTTCAATTTTGAAGTTTATATGCTTTTTACTCTTTTCCTCGTCTTGTTGTTCAGCACAGCAAGGAACACCACTCCAAAAATTTCCGGGCACTGGTTCAACTCAGTCATTTCTCACCGTCCCACACTCTCCCTTGCTTTTCCCTTGCCCTGTCCTCAAAGCAACCACACGCTTGCTCAACTCATATCTCTCAGCCGTGGAAAGATCCCCAATCATTCCTCATGGCCCTCTTGGGACACTCTGCCGACATTCGCCAAGTGTAAACCGGTGGAAAGGTAGGGAGGGTGTGGACGAGGGGGGATGACTTCCTTCACTTGCCAGTGAACTCCAGTAGCAGTAGGCAATCCCACACAGGCTGAACAAAGTACAGTTCTTGGTGAGACAAAGAAAGGAGTTGGCTCTTGTGATGACAGTCTGCGGAACCTTCAAACAATATTCACTGGAAAATGCCATCGCCCTCTCTGGGGCTATCGATTTTGAAGTTTATATCCGTACTGCTCCCTTCTTCATCTCATTGTTCAACACAGCAAGGGACACCACTCTAGAAATTCTCCGGCAATGGTTTAACTCAGTCATTTTTTACCGTCCCACATACAGTTACAATGTCTCCTCCTACATAGGAAGAGTTCATAACATGGGAATTGGAATGAAAGTTACATGGGATGAGACATGGGAATGCTTCTTCCAGAGGCGCATGTATGTCTATGTGCTGTTTGGACCAAGGGGTCAGGATGTGCATGTATGTCAGATATGGAGAAGGAATACCTCTTTATTCTTCCTCTCCTATCACCGACAGGATTCATTATTATTCTTCATTCTCTTTTTGAAGATTTGCAAGAAACTTTCATGAAATATATGCAGTGTGTTACCATTAAAATAAATCTACAACTCTATAATTTTCATCTCAGTTATTTACAGATCTATGTATCTAAAATATGACAGATGTCTCTCCACAATAACACAGCACTACCATAAAGTAGTTAAAATTTTACATTAGGCAGATATACTAAATCCTTATTTTATCATAATTTAAATGCTTACCATAATCATTCATAACATTTATTTGTGATCAAAACTTTTCAACATAGAATTACAGCAAAGCTATGATAAACATGACCACCCTTCAGATCAAATATGCGAGACTGCATTTTCCACAGACGGTATTAACTATGTCTTGTAGCCAGTCAAAGCAGGCTTATCCCCATGGCAACAGAAATTTATTTTATTTATGACCATGGAAAAATATCTGAGCTATTATTATTCTGGAATTCTGGCCCAGGATACAGTTGGCACGGGTGTAAGACAAGGCTGATAGAATGCTGAAAGATGCATGCAGACTGCATAGTCCAGGCCCTGATCACATGTTAAGCATGAATCAAAGACAATTAGAATAAAAATTGCCATCATAAACTTCAGTTGGAAAAGAAATCTGCAGTGTGAAGGACAGATTTAGGATTATCCCAGTGCAAGGGTGAATGAAAATTCAGAGAAGATTATGATTAAGAAACAATTTTACCCTAAAAAAGAAATTTATTCTTTCTTATAAAATCTTGAAATTTATCCACAAATATTTGTTATTTACCTATAAACTAGTAATTAACATTTTCTTGAGGAGTAATATTCTATTTTCAATTTTCGCAACAATAAAATGCAACAGTGAAAGGTCACAATCACCTTTTGAGCTTCATATCTCGCTTCCTTGTTTAGCAATATAAGCCCCATTTTGACTGGTTGTGAGAGGTATTCTTGAACAAAACAAGGTCAGTTATGGATTAGAACAATCAACCATTCTAACCAGATGACTAGCCAAACCCTATAATTACCATCCCAGGCACCTTTTGCTTTATTCTAAATAACTTGTCAAAGTCGTATGTAACTCTCAAAAATCAACAAGGACATTATGAAAAAAATACATGTTCAGGCTATATATGATGAAATCACATGTAAAGGTCTTCATTGCTGGGAAATGAATAGGTGATAGTGAATGATGCAGTAAAACTTGGGGATGGACAATGGCAGACAGGCCGATAAATAAAGGTAAACCATGAGATATGCTATACGAGTCTTTATGTTCATTACTTCATGCAAGTCATCAGATGTTAACAGGGATGGCAGCAGCCGATGTTAAAATTTACGAACACCATGACTAATACGTAGGTCTCTGTTCAAATTGGAAATGCTCTGTCATTCTTTCCACTTGCTTGTTTATTAACATTGTGCACTTTTTCCAGCTTCCATTTTCAGATTTCCAGGAATTTTCTGCATTCTGCCATGTGTTACATAAAATCATAAGTAATGATACTCACATTCAATGGTGAATTCATTGTGGGCTCCAATGATATCCTTACAGCCACGCCAATCTTTCTGTATCACTGCAACTTCATCACCAGAGGTATTTTTAACCTGTAGATTTATGTACGTACACATATGATAATATAACTGCTAATCCACAAAGGTCCACGCTGACTATACAGTTCAGGCCTTGTTCATGTGTTAAGCATGAATTGAAGAAAATTAGAGTTAAAATTATAGTCACAAACTTCATCTGTTTGTTACCTCAATACAGCAGAATAAAAACTGGTCGAGCTGGAAAATACAAGGGTGTAAGTGTTAGCAGAGAAAAGAAAAAAATGAAAATGCGGTTGAGACAGCAGAGGAAAAAAAAAATTAAAATGCAGTTTAGTCTTGATGGAAATGATAGAGGTCTTAGGATGTGCATGTTATAAGATCTGGAATAAAGGAGAGACTGCTAGACTTTTACAGAATATCTACTATGTGAATCTCCATTTTTATAAAAGCGATGGTCTTTGTACAGTCAACTCTGTTTGACTGAAAATCCTTGGGAGCAAAGAAAAAGTGTCATTAAACAAAGCTACTACATCCCTTGACTAACAGAAAATACTGTAATCGCCCTAATTATAACATGCTCACTAACTGATGCACTAAAACTATTCTTTATACAGAAATGGTGTGGTTGAATGGAAGTTGCAATAAAATGGGAGTCAAATTAAACAAGTCTACTTGACAGAATATTCTGACTGACCCAGCAAGCATACATGCCAGATCTAGAGAATGAGCATGGCATTAATGGGTTTTAGGGAGGGAGAATGGTTAGTTATCAGTACTTGTGTATATACACTTACAGTGAAGGTGATGCTGCAGCAACATCGACAATGGCAACAACTTCCTTGCAGTCTGAATTTGATGCTCCCTTTGTCATCTTCCACATCATATTCTGGCTGACAGCATGTCCACCTATAAAGAGAGTCAACACGAAACTAAATAAGGAAATAGAAACGAGTTATGTCATTTTAATGACAAGAAGAATGAAGATGACTATATGTGACACTTTGTCATCAATGTTTCTTTCCAGGGCAGGGAATCTGTATTTTTTGAGGGGGATTTTAGATTTTTCTAAAATTCTTGACTTGAATTCTTCTGAATTCCAAAAAAGCAACTTGAAAATTCAGATGCTGTTGTTTGCTCCTCATACAGGCTAACAATTTCATATTTACCTCTCTCTCACAACAGCAAGTTTGTCATCTGCGTGGAGGAGAACAGTCATTTCTTGAAGGTGGCAACAGGCATAACAACATCGTGATGAACATCGTAATGGTCGCTGGAGGTAAAGTAAGCGGTTGTCATCATTGTCAGTGGTGATCAACGTGAACTCTCGTAATGAGCCATAACACTGGCGAGCGTAGCATTGAGCAGCTGGGATACAAAATGGCAGTTTATCATTAAATGCGAAACAATTCATTATCATTTGGTTTTTAACTCTTCATATACAAGGCAAAATCATAACACTGTCTACTTTTTTTTTGACTGAATACCTTGGAACACAAGTCACAAGGCGTAAGCAATTTTTCAGCTTATATACGTATGCACAGTATTAAGCTTATATACTTGTCAAAAGGAAGACACATACAAGTGGGTAAATGACTGACATATGAGTTATGGTATCTCTATCTGAAAGCAGTTATCTTACCTTCATAAGTATACAGTATTTGTTCACCATTTTTGTTATACAAACTGTACCGGTTGTTACGTTCCCATCCCAGACATACTGAAAGTGGACAAACATGGATACACAGATAATGCAACTGACTGAATTATCTTGTGGTCATGTGCTTGGATTTGATTTTCATTTCAGCAAATTCAAATCTAAAAATATGCTGGTAACATTTACTGCAAATGATTACTGTTAATACCTCTTTACTATCTTAAAGATCTATGGGCTCCTTAGCACATTAACTCATCTATTGTACTAAAATGCTGACATCTGACTTGCTGAAAAATTGTGAACTGTTACCAGAAAGTCTGCAATACTTCATCAACATATATAACAAAGAAACAAATTTCTCATCTTTAGTTTTATCACAGACTTACCAGATTACAGCAAAACCAATACATTTAGAATTGGGAGATTCCCTGACTGCACTTTTGGAGGTACAAAGCAAACAACAAATAATGTTCTGCAGGAACCCATGAATCTGGGGTGGCTAAGAAGAGAATTCTGGCTCAGTGAGACTGATCTGGATGACCAACTCCACAAGCCATCAGAATAACCAAGGAAAACTATAGAGACGTCTATAAGTGTAAACAGATACAAATGTGAGAGAAAAACAAGAACATAGTAACATGCCCACCTTTGTTAGACCTAGTTATTAGTGGTGCGCAGTTATCATATTTTCAAACAGGATGAAGTCAATGGCAATTTCTGAATAATTGATTGAGACAACAAAATAACCAGTCTAACTGAGGGACATGTTATCAGAGTTTTAGTGAATCTTTTCATAACAATAACTCCTTCTCTTTATTTTATTTACATGTATCTCCTTCTCCATCTTAAAAAAACTGTTTTCTCCATCAAAACATTCAGAGCATCCTAAAGATAGTAAATTCAAATTAAGCAGAGTGCTTTTTCTTTGGCCATACAATTTTTTTCTTCATTGTTAAAGTCAAATACTCAAATGCATTGCACTGTTTATATGGGTCGACATGCATGATGACTGTACTAAGAATGGATATAAAACTAAAGAGTCGTCTAAAAGTAAAACACAGCGCTCACAGCTGGACAATGTTTGAATATTTGGACAGTAAAATGGAAATATTCTGTTTCTGAGTTCATAACTCTTTCAGAAACGCATTGCTCTAGAGAATTATAACTTTAAATATGTCACTATGACACTTTTTCTAACATAATCTGTTCCTGAATCTCCTATGCACAGGCGTATGAAACTATGGTAACTTGATGATATTAGCACTTGAAAAGCATACAGGAAAGGGGTTAAAGCAGGATTCAGTTAAGTATTAAGGTAAACCAACCTTCTACAACATCTAAATGTTGATGGACTCTGATCTCATCTAAAGGTTCTAAGATGGCAGCAATGCTGGGAAAGTCAGCACTTTCCCATTTTCCATCATCTTCTGCCTGCTCTTCTGCATGATGTAGTCCATTGATCTGTGATTCTTGGGAAATTACAGTTGAAGATTTGTTCTCTGAGAATTTGTCCATGCCTGCCAGTACACATGGCCCAGCTGGTACGACATAGAATCTACAGTGGTAAGTGTACCTGAATCCTGAGACTGCTGAAAATCAAACTCTTCTTATTAACAAAAGTCTTTCATTCCATTTTATTGATTAGGAAGAAAGATTCACAAAGATGTATTTCTTAAAAAGATTTTTTTTTCACCATAAGCAATCTGGCACTGACTGGATGCAAAATATACAATTCTTACAAAATACATGAAATCTGAATGAGGTATGACCCGACTGTTTTTAAGTAGCAATGTTCTTAGGGCAACACCACTCTAATACAATACATTTCATTTAGCCCTGGATTAACCCCCTACTAAAAGACTGCTGGCACTGCTATAGATAATAATGTGACCATAGTGACACAAAAATAATGGATACACTTACTTCTGTTCCTGCTAAAGTACAATTCTGAAAGTACAGTCAACCTCCATTGTATGTACATCAAGAGAAGTTAAGTTATTAAGGTCCAAATCATAGAGAAATAATTAATCTTTGCATACGAATCCACATTTTGTAAGAAGTAAATATTGAGATTTGAGATTTATTACCACATAATGGAAACAATTCTCATGAACTTCAGCATGAAAATTAAAACATGAGTACTCAATGAGTCATTCAAAAGGGGATACAATTGAGTCTGCTTCATTAGATTTCACTAGGACCACTGAAGGGGGTTCGAATTTCCGGAGTCTTGTGTTATCATTTTAATAACGGAAGTTCATGTAACTGTTTAGCATTCATTTGTAGATTTCCTCAACAATGAGTTATGTTTGGACAAAATAATCCTCTCTTAGCCTTGATCTACCATTAATTTCATTTTGTGGGCCCCGATAGGCCATTTAAGGTGGGACAAGACCACATTTGAGATGCAGTGGCCCTTAAAAGAACTGCTTCACTGAAGAAAGGAGTCTGTGAGATCTTGGTTGGGACTGTCCCGAGGATTCATTTGGTACTTTTTATTTCCTAACCCATAATCTTTTCCTACCCGCACTACTTACCCAAGCTCTGAGTGAAATAGCCTCTGGATATTTATTGCTCAGACTCAGACATCGGAGGAGGACCTTTGCCTCGGGAGTGGCATAAGCCACCCAATACTTTTACGGTTGAGCAGATTTGACTTATTTCACAGCTATGCACTATGCAGTCACAAATTACTAATGTCCCAATACGGTCAATCGACAGCACAAAGCATTGAGTAGTCTCATCGCTCGAATACTAAACGTCAGCTGGAGTCAGTCTTCCAGGTAACACTCAATTACATCAATACTACACTTTATTAAAATAGCATCTTTACCTGTATACAGTACTTCCTACTTTCGTTTTTTCATGTCGGAAATGCCAGGTTTCTATAGTTTTCTACGATTTGGACCAAATTATCTTTAGAATTATTTTCAAAAATAATAATTGTTATTATTGTCTACGCCAGATCTAGTACATAATTATAACAGGTATCTAATGAGTTTTCTCCTCTTTTCTCATCCAGATGGGATGAGATTTCACTGTCAGTTCATCTGCAGTGCGGACTTTCCCAGAGCAGCCACTGCTATCTGCAGCACTATATCTTATGTCAAAATATAACATCCAGGCACCTCACATTTCTTAAGACTTCAGAAAATAGCCTTCATTACAGACAGAGAACAAACTCTATCTCCACTCTCCCCATTCATAATCTTATAAACTTTTAGCTGCAGTACAAGTCAGCCTAAAAGATCATCCCTGCCCTAAACTGCATGTCTCTCTTTAATTCCCCTCTTTCACATTCCCTCCATTCTAAAACGTCACCAGAAATACTGCAAAAGACAAAGAGAAGACAGTCTTGTTTGTGTGTGATCACATTTATTAAGTTTTAAAAAATCATCAATGACATTAAAAATGATGTAAGAGTTTTAAAATATGCACATTAAAAAGTAATCAAATACTGATTAAGGACAAAAAAACGAATCACTATTTCGATGTGTTCTAAAACAACTGCACATGTAATGCCATCCCTGAAACTGTTTTCCATTGCAGTATCTAGTCTATCATATGTGTATACAACAGAAATCTTATCTATAACGTTAACATAAAGTTTCTGGTTCTGTATTATTATATCTGTGATCCAGTAGTTTTCTGTTTTCAAATTTAACAATAAAACGACAACAAGATATGACTAGGTCCTATCCTCTATGAGGTTAAAAAAGCATGAATCAATATTCATGCTTTTCTTCTAATAATATAACATAGCTATGATGATACATCATGCTACAATATATCACTGTATACGATTTTAGGACAATCATTATTTCCTTTAAATCATACAAAAAAATGTGAAAGGTACACTGTTGTTTTACTGAAAAATGACATGATATAAAATAATCATAATTTTACAGGAGGTGCAAACAATTTTATTAGCTGCACCTGACTTTATCAATTAATCAACTGCACTTTCAGCTGGTTATCTCAGTAACTACAAAAGCCACAGGAGAATAAACCAGACGGAAAGAAAGAGGGCATTAGACAGTCTAAATGACATTACCTAAAAGGTGAATTTGACCTATTTTGATTGACATGTATAGTCTTTTTTCATAAAACAACAGTACAGTGCAAGTGACATGATCCAAGAACCCTAAATCTGTAGCCTCTTTCAAGTCACTTTGTTATCCATACTGAGGCAAGCTCTATTCATATATTAATTAACAGACCAAGTCTTCATGTATCTGACTCACTTAACTAACAACTTAAAGGTATATAGTAGTGTGACAGTCATATAGTGGGTGGGCTATGTGTGACAGAGTCAGAAAAAATTAATCTTGTGTCAGCAAGAGTTAATTTAAGCCTTAGATTCAAAAATTATTCTGTGAGTAAAATAAAACATATCTCTCTGTCAAGGACTTAAATGGCTGACTGAAAAAAACCTCATAAATAACAGAAGAAAGGCATACAGTGTATTCAACAAGTATTTTTTCTGGTGTTTTGGGGGAGGAAAAGTGAGGGGTATAGAAGGAAACAGATTTGGAAGAGACAACACTGGACTCATTATGCCTGTCTCACATGGATATATTATCTGATGCAATGATAGAGGTATATGGGAATGGCCAATGAAAACTTGGAAGACGATGTGGAAAAAGGTGTGGAAATGTAGCAGATACATCCAACATACAGTGCAGCGCTCAGGCACTGCTACATTAATCCATGGTGCTGGCACAACAGGAGACTGTAAAATACACAACTAAGCTGTATTTACCAAGGCGTAAGCTCAACCACTCTTACAGGGGAAAACGGTGAAGAAAGTGAATATTGTTCTCCAACATTGCATATTATGCATATAATGTTGAAGGTTGCATATACAGACAACAAGTGTAACACTTAAGTTTTTAAATAATCAATTAAGAGGTCGAAATGCATCAAAGAAAGTGAGTTGTTATTTTCCAGATCAGTGCATATTTATCAACAATGATATTTCAAAGACTTGGTTTTGTAGTAAACAGAATTTTGAGGGCTGCACTAGGCAATTAAACCCTTTACCCCAATGTAACCTTAAACCTTTAAGCCAATGTGTCTGGATGCCCCATGCCGACCTTTACACCATAATTGTCTACTGTCATCTCACATTCTGGAGTTATTTGCTGCTTAGGTAAATGAATAAAATGATGATTAACTGCTCAAGGATACATCAAAATTACACCTATGTTAACCCATTCAATTGCAAACCTTCAGGAATTTTGTATCCTGAAATTTCAGGCCATGGCACATAAATCAAAGAAAAATAATAGACTAACACTATGAATGAACAATTTCCAGTGACATTTGGTAGTAACATCTGCAGAATGTCTAATGCCAGGGAGCTGACCATTTTATCACATTATATGCTGTATTTCCATTGCCATACTACAAAAAGTTACCAGTACGTTGAGTGGGCATCAGCGGGCACTATGGAGTTAATTCAGTAGAGGGAACTGGCAGATGCTGTGGATTAAATGGAATATTAACCTCAGAATGAGAAAGCAATAAGACTTCCAAGATTTTCCAACAATCCAAAGGATTGTTATATGTTGGTTCTGTGATTTCCCATTGAAATAACTACAAAAATTCCAGCAAAATGTTTGATATGAAGATGCACTGAGTCACCTCCTAAGTCTATGTAAAGACAAGCAGCTTCTCTAATCGTTATTATTATAGCCTTTATGTGTCATATCCATCTAAATCTATTGTTACACAAGAGGGCATGGATTTTCCATTGTGAATCCTTCTGTTGGATAGTGCACTGATGTTGGTGGAGCCCAGATATGGAAAATAAAGTATACTAAGGTCACCAGGGATGGCAGTGAGACCAAAACCATAAATGGACCAAGCTAATACAACGAGAATATTTCCTTCCAGTCTGTTAGTTGATTCCCCAATGAACAACTCACACAAAGTAAAATACAGGTATTACTGACCTATACTGAGTTTTTAGACAACATGTGGTCTTTCATCAAAACCCTCACAAGTTAAGTCCCTGGTGAACAAACACAATCAGAATCATAGCCTTGCATAAGGTCCATAGTCTTATAATAATGCTGTGCTAAGCTTAAACACTATACTGCTGCAAAGCAAGGACACCTTGAAATACTAAATTTTACAGAACTTGCGTCAGCTCAGTTTAGTGCTGCCATCAAAAACAATACATTCTAGCAGCAACAAGGCTTAATGAAGGGATGATATCTAGGAATCTTAGTATAGTGGATGGTGAATTGGTGGTTACCGCCCTGATAAGGAAGCCTGACACCCAGTTGGTTATCTCAAAGCAATTTAAAAGCATTGTCTGGGAATTCAAAATGTATTATTCTCCAGGCAGTGATCAGCCTTACAAAAGGCATGGCAGCAGAGTGCAGAAAGTTTTAAGGGCATTTGCAGCAATAATGGATAATATTCATCTGCTAACAGGTGCCAAGTTTTAATTACATAACACTCAAATTGTTGAAGCTCTAATCCACATTAAAATTAAGCCTCTTGGGATGTGGGGGTGTGGGGGGAAGCACCTATTATGAGATGTATGTACTGTTTAGTGTTCAGCTTATAGATGAAGACGAAAATACTTATCAAAAGTTTTGTTAAGAGTTAATTCAGCTGTTACTGACTACTACAGTATGTAAAAATCTCATGCTATGTACACAACACATGTATTTATTTGTAGAATAATTAGTTAAGTCATCAACTAATTAAAAATAGATTAGCATAAAGATAACTTTCACTGTAAGTGTGTGATGCACAACATTTCACTACATCTTTCATTCAAATACATATATTATTTTCCAATGCATCCAAATACATGCCATCATATAGAAAAGACAGTTTTGCGAAGACAGACTGGCCTTGGATGTCAGTGAATGAGAAAGATCTAGAAACTACTTCACAAAGATGGATGAATTTTGTGCATTGATGAATTTTTATGGCCCACAGTAACATTCTCTCATCTTTGTATTCTTAGATGCTCCAGATGATAATCAGATCATTTGGTAAATAAAATCTGAAAGTGTGTGCAAATATGTATTAATGATGTAATTATGTTCAATTTTTATAATATCATAAGTATCACAGAACATTTTCTCAGCTTTAAATCAGTCACTATCCACCTGGTAAATGTCCATGTTAATATTTTAGCCTCTACTGCCTTGCCAGGCGTATGCCACAAAGTGAAATTTCACAACTGTGCAACAAATATACACTATATATCATCCCTGGCAGTCTCTTAATGCCCAGCTATGTGGTTTTTTTCACATGACTCTTGCTAATATCAAACCAAATCACATATATGCCCACTAATTCAAACACATGCAATTTTTCACAACATATGTTGAAAACAGAAAGTTGCCTTCTTTTTCTCACCATTTTTTACTTTTTTTTTTCCTATTTCTAGTAAAACTGCTGTCACTGAAAGGCAAACATCACTGATACATACATTTATACGTACACTGTAGAAGTGTACTTTTTTCAACGCTCCAATTTTCGTGAAAAGTTGAGAATAACTTTTCAAGAGGATCTAATTTTCACGAACCCTGTATGATGGTTTTCTCATGTGTTTGTATGAGAGCAGAAATCTAGTACTGCGGAGTGATGTTGCAAGATCGCCAAACTGGCAAGCATGCTTTCTATTGTAGAGAAATATTATGCTTTATTAATTTTTGTCCATGTAATGAAGGGTAGTAACTAGGAATAACTATTTTGTTTCTCTCTTACGGGTACTGCCCCCTTAATCAAGATAGGCCATTTGAAAATTTTTTAATGGAATGTTTTGTGCTACAGGCAATTTTCATGAGTCAAACTTAACTAGCAAAATTCGCAAAAATTAGATCCTCATGACAAAAAAACCACATTTCTACAGTAACTATTCTGGTAACTGACATAACACTGGCCAAAACTGAACTGACCAATCACACCATTCCTGAGATCAAGCTCAGAACTGATACCTTAAAATAAAGATTAACAAGCCCTTTCATTACAAAACATAGTTCGCCAAGAGAGTCTATATTTCATTTCTTTCTCTAAGACACTAACATATTTTTTTGCCTCTCATGAAACTGGCAAAAATTGTATTTACATGTGACAATATTTCAAACTCTTCTTGATAATACTTTTAGCTGCACTGCAGATCACAACTGCACAGGAGATGATATATCAAAACACATCACGAGTAAGAGTCTGCTGCTGTCTGTTTTATAGAGGTGTAACATTTTCATTTACAGGGATACACAGTATCTATTTACATAACAAAAAAAACACCAAACAACAGTATCTTTGATTGTGCTTAGTTGTTTGACATGATCAGTCATGTATGTATTCACATTTATATGTTACAAGCTTCTGAGGTTTGCTGATCCTAATCGTGAAATATAAGCAACGCTACAGTATTGAAACAAATATAAGTTGTTTCTCACATGCTAAGACATAGTAACATCATGAGTATTAATACGGAAAGTTGTCTAAAACTTTCCGTTCGAACTTTGAGAATGTAGAACGTTTTACATGCCAATAAATGTGCAGATAAAACTACAACTGTTGTGCATCTTGACCGTGAAAGAGTTGAAAATGACATAGTGGTCAAGCAAACTGGTAATGGAAGTCTGTAAATTCAATCAGACTGAACTGCCATTTCACAAAGAATCCTGCAGTTCTGTGGGAAGCTTCATCACTCTTAGTGCTTAGACTCCTCTTGTGGGTTTCCACTTAACAACCATTGCACACTGAGTTTACATGTGCAGAGAAAAGGAACTATATTGTTCGGATTAAACAGTTTGTTTAAAAATCTTAGACTGTGCACCTGATAAGTGAAACAGCACTGGGCAAGAGAACTGACAAATTGAAACTCCTCATATTCATTGAGACCGCCTGAAGCTATTAAAGTCCAATAGGTGAACAAAATAAACAGTCACCATCTTCATACACAAGTATGGTGAAGCCTCAATAATAAGTATGCTCTTAGAGCATGGAAAAAGTATACTTATTTTTGAGGTAGACAATAACAAGGTCCACTTGAGTGATGAAATGACAGAGTAATAATAAACCCATGCATGTGAAATTTATATTTTAATAACACGGTGTGCTTATTAAATGAGTACTTAACATTGATGTTCTACTGTGTGTCTATTGTGACTGCACAGATTATGACACGATCTAATGAACAGTCACTGACCAGTTTACATCAAGGATAACAAAGAAAATCAACACATACTGACGTGCATGTGCACTGCCAGCTTCATGAACCATAGGCAGACCCAATGGGAGTACTGCAGACCCAATGGGAGTACTGCAGACCCAATGGGAGTACTGCAAACATATGGAAGAATGAAACTTTATTGTCAGTTTGCCTATATTGTCTCCTAGAGTCCCTTGGATCCGTGGCTTTATGTTTCATAGTGCTTGCAATAACTGTATAAAATTTTATTCATAACTATTTTAGTTTTCACATGAATATTAAAGATGGACAGGTTAAAGCACTGTATACCATACTGTTTCATTTCTGGCCCTCTGTTGCCAGGAAAACATTCCAGAAGGTCATACTTAAAATCACTGCCTTCTTAAGTGTTGTGTATGGACATGAATACATAATCTATATGGATCTGCAATGTTAAAAGTGTAATATTGTGGCTGTTACCCATAGCTTTGTGTGATGGGATGTAAGATAAATTTAGTGTAGGCATGACACACTAATATGCGTCTGGCCACTGTTCAGATTGACACAGGGGTTATTTTCCCCTATAACTTCTATGCTGATCATCTATCATTACCTTACTAGATCCAAGGTAGTATTCAGCTCCCTCTATAATAACCATAATCTAGTTATGACAACCAGGGTTATCAGTATTCTGCACTGCTAGGACAATATTACATAAGCTAAACAAGGCAGCACCAAACTTGAATATAATGTACAACCATCACATGTCAATTTCTGTGCCAAAATGGACAATGACAGAAATGGGCTGCAGAACTAACAAAGAAAAAAAAAACGGAAATATCTGTGATTTCCCGCATACGGCATGTATATTTAACAAGGATTTCTGAAAGACAGTCTGGGGAAAAAAAATTAAATCTGTATTAATGGAAGCTGGCTACATCCCTGAAATGAAAATTTTTATTTCAGCCACTTCAAACACTGCTGAGGAAGTATTTGATTGTCTCAGCAGTTAGTGCATGTAATTATTTTCCCCTTTGTTTTTTAAATTTTCAAATTGGTCTTGAACCTAGAAAGTAAAATAACACTCACCGCATATAATCCTACATACCAAAGCGCTTTGCTTCTCAATTCAGAATGGAAAAATATTTCAGACAAGAGAGAGGTTCAGTATATCAGTTAAATGTTAAACGGCAGCTGGCTTTATCTCCCTTTATCAAAACAAATTTAAACAGCACTGATGTGAAGCTATGAACAAAACAGTGTACCCAGTGGCGGCATATCCCACACAGAATGTCTTGCTCCTTAACCTGCACAGAAAACAGGTTTTAAGCAAATCAGTACACTAACTGTAACAACCAAAACTAAATTGCAGGCAGGTAACATCCTTAGAAAAGCATAAAAACATAACATTATTGTACTCCACAGAGCCATTACATAAAACAGTAACCGGAAATCATTCATTATTACAATGTTATTAGTACCCATGTAATAAAACCTTTGTTGCAAAGCTGCCATCCCCCCATTCCCGTTTCCAATACTCTGCACACAACCTTGATTGATAAAGTCACCCATTTGATGAGTAGGCAAGCATGTTAGTTGTCCATGTGAGTCCTCATGTGGAAGCAGAGACTATTTCAGGAAGCACAGCATTTTCCACAGGGTGCTGAGAGGAAGCCCCTAAAAGTTGTGGCATCTATCCAACTTCTGTGTCAAGACTGTCCTTTTCTGCTTAAACATGTTTGTGTCCCTGGACAAAATGTCTAGAAGTATGACACAAATTGAATGTAGGTTGTGGATAATGCTCATAACCTTTGCAACCACTTAACATAGTTTTTTGCCAGGAGCTGGTGATATTTCTGAGAACCGTGGGCTTCTTTTGTGGCAACTTTATCAATCTCCTGGGATATAAGGACAGATCTGAGAGTTTCGAGATCACTATATTCAGCCTGTTCCATCATTGAAACATGACCGTTGGAAGACTGTCTGTGACACCTGGCCTCAACTTCAAGGTGATCAGGCTTCAGCAATGACTGGAAGAGGAATCGCCTGTAAAGTCAAGTGGAGAATGGATGACAACTAAGGTTTTGCAGATAAAACAAAGAACAAACTCTACCTAACTGACTAAAGCATAATTTATACAGCAGACAACAGTTTAAAAAAAAAGTCTCTTAAAACCTGAAGTACCACTATAACAAAAGGAAACAAGAAGCCCCATTCATTTTCCTATTTTTAGGCTTTCCTGCCTAAGTTAAAACTGTTTAAACCAACATAAATCTTTGGTCCCGTCAGTTTCGTTTTAACTACTGTCTACCATATTACCATGTTATGCTTTCACATCATTAATTCATGAACTACAATCATAGAAAACAGAAATACATTAAAGCAGATTTACATAATTCACATGTCATGCAAAAACACGTTATGAAACGAGAATTCAGTAGTTGCTAATACAGCAGGACAAGGAACACATATGAAATCTCATTGCTCAGAGTTATATTTTCTTAAACCAAGTTTCCTGGTCTGTCATTTCTTCCTTCTATGTGTTCCACATTCTCTTTGAATAGCAGATAGATCCAACAATTTTAGATCTATCAGATCTGAAGAAATTATGTTTAACTTTCAATCTCTCCATATGCAGGGATGCCACTCACTTTTCATAAAATTCTCTGAAGCTTATGCGGCTTCGCGGGAATTTATAAGGACTTGGTCTCTGATCTGAAACCTCTTCTTTCAGAGAGCCAAATCATGTTTGATCTCTAAATAAAGCTATCTTAAACAATACTCATAAAGTTACTACATAATCATACGGGATCGAAAGCAGACTTGCCAACCCCCAGTCTATTCATCAAGGATCAGTCAGCTGATGAGGTTATCTGACTAAAATTCATCATACGGCTTGGTTCTTCTGATTAGTCATGGGTTGGGATTTGATAAGGGAATGCTTTCTTTGGGAAACCCCCAGATACTACAACCTTGAATATTTTGTTGCTTAGATCTCTTGCTTTCAGTCATGATTCATATTATCTCCGAAAATTAACGTAGACCTTCACCAGTCAATGTGTTCCGCGAAGTCGACCAGCCCAATCCACACACCGCCCGAAGAAGACGAGCAAGAGCGACGGACGATCAACCAATCCTAGACTAGTTAACTGCGTAAGCTAGAATAGGCCTACGAGGCAATATCCATTTCAAAATGAACATATGCATTGGAAAGCGTATCGTCGAATTAGGGTGTCTCATATGGTTTCCGTCCTGTAAATGAGTTTTCAAAACCAAAATAACCGCATCTACGACACTTCGGAATTTGCGGAACGCGTTTACGAAGGCCGGAAGTGACCTTTTAATAAGTCTTAAACTATCTAGCCATACTTCGGCCGTACTGAAACGCTTATGCGTATTGTGCATGCTGATCTATCCATACGGCGGCCATAACGACACTTTGTTTTCTTTCCGAGAGTCGTCACCGGTTCTCGGACCGACCTCGGATGGCATTCTCGGAACTGCCGATATTATCGGATTTCCGAGAATTCTCGGAAGAGTGGCATCCCTGCATATGCCAAGTTCATGAGCGAATGGAATGCTGTGAAGCAGGATTATGCAAGGGAGTAAAACATTCTGTAATTTTTCGTTGCACCAAGTTTATAGAGAACAAAGAAGAAACCACCCCTGCATATTCAGAAGTCAGAGTAATGCAAGAGAATTAATCATTTTCCAAGAATAAATCTTAATGCACTTAGCTAGCTGAAGGAAGACCATCACAGCTAGAGACTCCTTCATCATGTAATTGTAACTCACCTGTGATACCACAATGCTTCATGACCAGGGAATGAGTGAATTAGGTCGCATGTATAGGCCATTTCATGCATGAAGAGCTCTGTAGAATTTTGTGAAAATGAAGATAAAAGTTGCAAACGCTTGTTGTGCAGTTCAGAAAGGAGAAACTGTCTGTAGTGAAATCCACTATGGTCAGATATGTGCTTTGATGTCCATAATTCTGTTGTCCTTAGCTCTGAGAGAAGAACCTGCAAAAAAAACAACAGTACATCATATTTCAAAATCTCTTCCTTACATTAGGTATCACTATCAGCCACTAAGACTACGCAAAGGAGAAATGAAAACAGGGTCATCACTGTTAATTAATTGTTAAAAAAAAATGATGTTGAAATAATATATATTAATTACATTGGAATGCCCCAAACCATTATCTGTAATTACATCTTTGACCTAAGTAGGTTTAAATGTGTATTCTATTAAGATATTAAAATGTCTATCGGTCTGTCTGATTGTCTGTACATTTTTTTTTTTGTCTTTCCATTTGTCTGCTCATGTACTGTCCAGTGGTGAGTTATATGTCCATATTTTGAAATAATCATTACAACGGAAATAAACTACTGAAATAAAATCTGTTAACATTCATTAAAATCCTTTACTCATTTATGATGGCAAAATGGCATTTCTGATTGGAACATGCAATAAGTTGGGCACAGTCAAATTCTATGAGTCTGTGCATAGACTGTAAATACTTGTACAGAAAGATCAAGACATGAAAGTCTTGATAATGACACAATAAAAGGAATGAGCAAGACAAAACAGACAGTACCTATACTGAATGAGTAAGACAAAAATGACTGTCCAGAATGATAAAGACAAAGAAGAATATACCTGTATAGAACAGTTAAGACAATGTTGCACCACCCAGATCCTATGGGACCAAGCATGATAGTTGCATGGATATCTCTCAGCTGCTTGCTGACACAGCTCTAACTCCCTAACAGTGTGTGACTTCAATAATCGACTGGATTCCAGAGAAAAAGCCCCATTCATTCGCACACCAGGTTCTGGAGAGGCGCTGACATCAACATCTATGGCCTCCATGTTCAGTAACACTTCTTCATTGGCAGCAGCTGCTGCAGAGCATGATGCATTGCTGCCTGAACTTGATGACAGGCAATGATCTAACAACTGTTGGAAAAGCCATCGTCTGAAATTGGACAAATAATAATCCACATTTCATTATACTGTCATATCATATGAAAGTAGGAAACAACATAACTACAAAAATAAAAACGACCTAAAAAAACCCTGAGATCAGTGAGAATGCATTCATAACTTTTTCATGACAGTGAAAAGCAACAGTACTCTGTGCTTAGCACAACTTCATATCACATAACGCTCTGAAGCGTCAACTACTTTCACAGTATGAGCTCTTACAAGCTCACATCTGTCCGCACAATGCATTTTTAACTTGGGTATTAATTTATTTTCATTACTATTATAATTTTAGTTTTCTGCACACTTAAAATGTTGAGGTAACTTAAGTCCAAATAATAACGTTAGTTACTGCTTGATGAAAAGAGCTACAGGGCCAGTCACACCTTAAACAAATAACTAAGGCAGCAGTTCAAAGCAGTTTGTATAAAGAAAATGGACAGGACTTATCTGATGCACAAGCACAGTTAACCAATAAAATGTGTCATATTACGATCTCATATGTTTTAACAAGATGAGGTCAGTGGCAACAGAGTAGAGTTCATTTAAGACGACCCTTTACCGGGGATCTCAGTAAACCTAAACAAGAAAAAAATTCCTACCAAAGGCCCTCTTTGTTCACAGTAAAACTAAAATACTTTAAGCAACATGATGACAAGTTTCAGGGAATCTTTGGTAGCATGACACATGTAGGACCACCAAGAGAAAAACAGCAACAAGATGCTGCTATCACAATTTTCCATTCCCACATGCAATGGTGTCCAGTGCTTGGAGATTACATTAAATGTTGCGTCAATCAAAGGTGATGACAATGGATGGCAACCCTCAACAACACACCGCTTGTTGCATATAGCACAATATATCAAATTCAATGATCAAATATATCGTGAAAGACTATCATTTCCTCTTATTCTACTGTAAATGCATAGGACAAAACTTGTTTAAACTGCCACGGTTTGGCCTGTCCCTTCAGTTTTGCATTAACAGGATGCTACTGTATTTCTTACCTATGAATAAAAGTCTCAGGACTCTTTGGATGCTTTGAGAGAATGAGAGCTCCAAATGTAAGATCATCAGAGACACTAAGACAGCCACCTTCTATCAACTCTTTCCTGAAAGAAGAGGCAAAATGATAAGACTATAGAGCAAATCAAATGAGCAAATGTAAAATTTCTGTGACAACTATCTTAACAATTTGGCGTCTATCAGTTGAAGATTTTCTGCATGTTATCACACACAGACAACTGAACTGAATTGCCCTCTGCATATTACAATTTCCACTTAATCGCAACATGTTTCTGAAAACAACTTTTTTCCTTTGTAATAGTCACTGGACAATTTCCATAATACTCTGGAAATTTTCTTTTAAGAAATCATAAGTTCACAATTGAAGTTACAGGCCATTCACTTTTAATGATATATGAGAGTCAGACAAATGGTGGACAATTTTGACTATGTCCTCATAACTGACCAAAGCCCTGCCACAGGTGTGAAAAGCCTTTCTGCATGCCACCCAACTTGTGACAGACCCTTTAATATGTGTTATATTTTTATTGCCTTGCAGGTAGGAGGCTACAAGAAGGACCTAGATCAAAGATCTTTTCCCTGATCATAGACCATACATCTTGCTGTGCTTGCTGCAGGTCTGATGTCACAAAGGTGCATTCTCTACTGCATGTTCCTGCCAAATGATGGGTCTTGTGGGTCCCCCACCCCCACCCCAGCCCTTATCCAACCTTACAAGAAATGACAGAAAATAACAATGTGGTTTAATTGCAGTTCTGTTTAATAACAACATTTCCCACATTCTTGATGAGTTGTAATTGATCAAAGTTAACTGTGCATCTGAATTTCCACTTCAGGAATTTACCTTTAAGTTTATTTACCTTACATCAGGTTCTGAGATGACACAAGACACCACCTTTTTCTTTATGACTGAGGAGATTCATTTTTGAAAACTCTTTTAAACACAGACAGGAGATACTGAACAGTCCTTTGTAGATCTAACAAAAACATAATCAACTCAATATCTCTTTTTGTAGTGGTTCCATTAACTTCCTATTCTAGAAATTAATCTCCCTGCAAGTAATATCAAACAAACACTTTCACAAAAGCTCATGGAATATATCATTCTCTCGATTTCAAGACTCATACTCATACCTGATATTCCATGCAGTATAATTATCAGGATTAAACAGCAGAACTGCTCTACTCAGTTGGCATACTTCCAACGGATCTGAAAAATGACAAGACATAAGGTTGCATTAACTATTACATGCAAAAAAGTTTCAGTGAGCCAGGTGATAGCCAACCTAAATCTCAGATTAACTTCTCAAGGTTCTCCTTTCAAACAAGACTTAAATACATTAACTTGTGATAGTTTACTGCAAGGCTGGTAAAAAAGAATAATCGGACAGAGCCAACAAGTTCCCTCCATGCACTAGATTCTGCAGGGCCCATAGTGTGTACAGACACACACACATCTGCAACAGTGTGTAAGTTTCTTTTGGTAGAACAACCTTGACTTAATCTGCAACATTTAAATGGTCCAGCAGCTCATGACAGTTTTCTGTGAGTAGGTTTTATTATATTTCTAAGTAGCTTGCAGGCATTATTCTGCTGGGACTGATTAAAGAAAGAGACCCTATACCAAACCCGACCTGACCTCCATCCTATACCCAACCATAACTTTCTCACTTTAAAACACAAAGATGGGCTCTGTTACCAATAAACTTTTCTGCTGGATCATGTCCCCGCCATCCGATAAGTCTATTTGCAGTATATTTCAGTAGCAGTTTCACTGCCCATGCCTCCACTCCAAGTTTATGTTCTTGCAGAATAAAAGGTGATCTGTTGTGTTTCGGTTCAAGTACAGGTAACACATCATATTCATTTCTGAAAATAATTAAAATTACAGTATAATAGTAAATCAGTCAATTAAATTAATCAGAGTTGACATCATTAACATAAGATTATCACATACATTTAAAGTAAGCTACACAAGATTTTAACATACACAAGATTTTAACATACAACGAAATTACTAATTATGCTCTGGAATTGGAATACTGCTCAAGTTGTGGTGAAAACCTACTGTGGATGACAGATTGAAAATAGTAGCCTAACATCAAAAAAGTTTCTGAATATGTCTTATACCTTAACCAACACATTATTAATAAGATCTAGATTAGATCTGACCCCAATCCTCTCTATACTTATAGCACACTGAGTACTGAGAACTGCATCCATAACCCTCTACCCTGGTGCTCAAAGAAAGGAAGCCTCTAACCCTAATACCCATTGCGAGAAGGTCCCTAAACTTAATGCACACTGAGGCAGGAGTACCAGTCTAGACATAGACTATGAGGTGTTTCTGGAAGTCCTCCCTTAACACAAAAACTCAACATTTCACAAAACACTTTCAAATATTCAATTCTTCCTGACTAGTCTAGAGTAGACTCTAATGTCAAGGAAAAATGAACATATTTAGCAAAAATAGCAGTTTAGATCTTAATTATTTTATATGGCAAAATAATGAGATCCTTCCAAGGTGTACCTGCACTATTGTTTGGGGTAGGATTAGGGAACAGAATGCAGTTTGGGATTTAGGAGAGTCCTTGGACGATATTAAGGATTCAAAATAACAGACTAGTCTACAGAGCAAGTCAACTCAGACATTCACTGAGTCACACTCCTCATAATTAACTTTCTTAACTCTAACCCTGTTCCTAATCCAAACCTAAACGGCCCTTTTAAGAGTCCCAGAATTTTGTCTGTCAAATTAGTATATTATCTCACATAACGGAACAAAGCTTACATATTGGGATCTTTTTTAAATGCATTGTTCAAATCTGCTAGCAACCGGGGTCCTCGGGCGTCCGCCATGTTGTTTTCAATATGTAGGTCATGTGACTGATCAGCTGTGTTAAAACCCTCAGGAATAAAATTTCAACTTTAAAATAACACAACTTTCGAAAACTTTTTTAAATATGATAATATATAGCTATTTCAGCTAGTTATTCCAAAAAACAGAGTAGTGTGACAACAGGGGCTTTTACCTTTTCAGCTCTTTTGTGCAAAACATAAGTTTTGGGTCCGTAACCACATGACTATGGAGAAAGGGGAAAAATGATGGGGGGATTTGCCTAGTTGGCATTACAATGTGCTTTGGCAAAGAGTGATAGTTGTAGGTAAAAACTAACAGTTTCTCGGTTGAAACAGCCAGTGGCAACGGATACTCACTCTCTTATGAATATCTTGACCGCTTATCATTACTGACTGCATCTATGATAAATTAGGTATGGGACGAGAATCGATTTCTATGTATTGCAGAGTTTCTTTAATGCTTTATGCAAATTGCAAAGTTATGATGAATTGATCGATTGCTCTGATTTCATTTGCATTGTTTTACAGTCTCCCATGATATCTTTTTGCAGATTGGAAAAAAATAATTCATCCAGATCTGTTATCATCATTCATAAATAGTAGGACTTCAATATTTGAGAATCTGTTAATACAGGGATCGATACTCGGTAATCGTCAGATTTCCCGCCATCTCTATGCCCTAAGTCATCTAACACGCTCAGCCAGAGAAGCTTAAGTGAAGTAACCCTAAACATATCATTCAACCTCAAGTTTAAGGGGCATGAATAAAACACACACTCTGCTTGGGTTCACAGGGCATTTTGCAGCAATTTAGATCCAGAGGAAATCTCCAAATTTAAACAGCAAAAATGTGGATTCAGGTTCGCTCTATCAGTGGGACCAAAACAGTTCGCATTGATGATCTGAGCAAACTCACCAAGGTGGAAGAGCTGCGGAAGCGCTTAGTGGAGCATTTTGATGCTGAAACAGATCAGCAGCGACTTTTTTTCCGGGGAAAGCAGGTAAATAACAAAGAGATTTTGTATGCATACAAAGGTCACATGTCTGTGTCCTGTAAAAAAATGATCTCGTTAAAGACATTGCAAGAAAAACCCAGCATTTCCTGGCTGGTGGCAACATTTGCAGGATGTTAGAGTCTAGATCAAGGAAAATCTTCCCTTAATGGGATTAAAATATGTGCTTTTAAACATGCTTCATTATGAAATCCACATCTGCCAAATTTTTCATACGACAAGCACATTTTGCACTTTCAAGGAAGAACAGCAAGAGATCATACAGCTTCTTATCACATAGATGAGGCACTTTTAATTTTGTGATAGTCTGTATATGTAGCTCTTATCAATACATGATAACCGATGCAACCTAACCAGTTACATCAATTTGCTAAAAGAGGTGGAGATGAATGAAACATTGAAATCCCCCCATCATTTTTCCCCTTTCACCAGAACAGATTTCCTGATGTGATGTACTCATATCACATATATTCATTCATTTACCCCTATCCTGTTTCCTGCTTTATGCCCAATCTCGTTACAAACATTGAAATTGATAAATGTCTCATCTTCTGCCTGTTTCTCATGAGTCCTAATTTTGAAACACCAAGTGTGTGAGTGGGAGTGAAAATGCATTTTTGATAGTACATTTGAGTCCACTTAATTGTAGCTTGTCAGGGGCATGGAAAAGTTGTCATTAAAAAGAACTGCAATTATCCCATGCTTTTTAATATAGTTAATTTTAGCTGAATATTGTTGTGGTTAAACAGTATCTACTGATTGATTTTGAAGTGTTTGTGTTAAGACCCTTAAGTAGTATCTCACGAGTCAGGTGCTCCCAAAATAAACTTCACAGTAGACCATCTTTAGAAGAGGATTGCATATCATTACTGTCACAGTACTCTTCGGCGGATTGCAAACTGTGCAATTTTTGTGCTTACAATACATCAATACAATACAGCAAACAAATGTTATGGACAGAGTAGGTCACAAAGCCATTGGGTTAAAAAAACAGCACCAAAGCTTGAGATTGGCATTATTTACTTGCCTTGTTTCATGAAGTGTTTTCCCTTTCGTGAAAAACTCACTCCATGAAATTGGCAAACAATCTATGATTGTGATGATATGTATACAGCATGCTTATGCTGTCCCTTCCGCCAATTAACATACCAAAATTTGGGGAGTGTCAGCATCTTGACTTTGTCTACGAAATTTGCCAGACTTCTAGGGGTCAACCCTTTACTCAACTTTGTTTACGAAATTTCCAGACTTTCAGGGTTTGACCCTACTCTTAACCATCAGCATAGGCCTTGAAATGGTCCCATGGGATTGCCCCTAAATTACATATAAACCAGTGTTTTCTGCGGGTCGCATGATTTGCAAAATTCTCCCCCCAAAAAATAGATTTAACACCCACCAATCTCCCCTTTCTTTCCTGCACTCCTAAGTGTGTATTACTTGAGGAAAAATCTAAAATCCCTTTCAATTTCTATAAATCCCCCTTCAAGCATATGACAAGGAGGGATTGTCTCTCCCAACCCATGTGATGTGGAAAAACAATAATGAACCGAAATCTGAGTTTAACAAATCATACTTGGGCTGCCTGACACTGGCACCAGTTGCAAGCTTGTTTATGCAGTTTTATCCAGACCACATGATTTGCCCCTCAACTTTCAAAATGCCTCCAAAATACATAAAATGCAAGCCAACTTTTCCTTCTTTCTTGCACTCCAAAGTTTGTATTACTTGAGAAAAAGAACTGAGATCCCTCTAAATACTCACAAATCCCCCTCAGATTTATGCAGTTACAAGAGGGGAATATTTCCCTCTCCTTGGTTGACTGGGAGAAAACAGTGGACAATGGTATAGAACACTCCCTCATATAGCTTGGTTTAGGATTAGGGGCAGGATTGGAAATGAGAAACATTCATGAGAGAGCTCCTAAATAATGATAATATTCAAGTACTGTCCACAGTTTTCCCTCTCTTCCCTAACCCTAAACCAGGCTCGAGGCAGGATTGTCCTGATTATATTGTCAATGATATTTTCTGGAGTTCCGAGATCAAGAGGAGTACAATGCACAAATGCAATGTTCTGTCCCAGTGAGCTCCACTTGGTTGTTCAACATTTATTACAGACACAGAACTATGTATAGAAGCAGTCAAAAAAATGGATGACAGTAAACAAACGTAAGATGAATGACAACTTATTTCAACAGACTCCAAATTGCAAAATGTACCATCAGTTTCTATAGGTAACTTCCAGGTAATATTGAACGATAACTAGGAACCTCGGAGTAGTAATTTTGGACAACACACTGTCTATGTCCCATCATGTTAACAATCTGATTAAGAATGCATACATTGAACTGAAAAGAATAAGTGGAATTAGACAACATCTTACTGAAAACGCCACAACAAGATTAGTAATATCAATATTGTCTCGTTTGGATTATTGCAACTCTCTTCTGGCTGATGTCACAGAGGATAAACTAAATAGATTACAGAGTCCAAAATAATGCAGCCCGTTTGATCTTTAAGAAGCATAAATAAGCAAGAGCCTAGTGAGTCTCTCTTAAAATTACTTCACTGGTTACCAGTCAGATCAGAGCCAGAATTGAGTGTAAGATTGCACTTTCTGCTTTAAGACCATAAATGGTAGTTCGCCTGCATACATAGTGGACCTGCTAGATGAGCACAAGCCCACTAGATCATTACGATCTAAAAATGCTCCTTGTCTCCATGCACCAAAAGCAAACACGAAAAAATTTGGAGACAGAGCTTTTATGTCCTGAGGACCATCATTTGTTTGGAATACATTTTCTTAAAAATATTCGTAAAGAAAATAATCTCAGTACTTTTAAGAAACTTCTCAAAACACATTTGTTCAAACAATATTTTGATTGACTGTGACAGTCTGCGAAACCAAATCTTTTTTTTTGTTTTTACATCTGTATTGCAGTATGTGTACAGAGTGTAGTATGCTTAGGTGTGTGAGCCTGAATATTATATAATCTTATTTACTTCTCTATGTAAAGCGCTCAGAGCCTGTATGTACAGGGATACCCACTATATAAATGCTATGTATTATTATTTATATAGAAGTGGGCTAACCCTTATTATAAAATATTAAACATGATATTATGTAATTTCAGATGGAAGATGGACACACTCTGTTTGACTATGACGTGGGCTTGAATGACCTGATTCAGATTCTTGTTCGCAAAAATATACCACAACCCTTACCAGAAACGGAGACAAAACCAGATGAAAAGGATGAAAAAACCAAGAGCAAAGACTCTCTTGATGATGGCAGCACATCAGACAAAGAGAATAAAGAGGTTTGTTCGTTAGAAAAATTTGGTACCAATTGTCACTTGTTTAGTCAGATGTAACAAGTCTTTAGTTGGTACATGTTGATCTACCTTATCCACCCCCCTCCCCCCCAACCCAGGTCCAGTGGATGAAATAATCTAAAGCAATGTAAAATTCAACCATTTAATCGCATTTCTTCCAAAATATTCTTCACTCTATCAATCAGATCAAGTACACCTATACCTTGAATTTGCTGGTATAGACCTGGCTATAGGATCTAGATCATTCTTGACATAAATACACATTTTGGGGCTGTTGACTTGATTATTGCAGCATGGCCATGAGGCTGGTGAGTTGTCTTCATAATCTGAAGACCTTCAAATCTAAGGTTTGAGGGTTTCATTTCCTTATCACTAATATCAGACAGTTTGTGCTGTAGTGTCCTTGTGAAAGACACTTTGCTCCATTTTGCCTGTTCCACTCAGGTGTAAATGAATACATGACTTTATATCTGAAGGGTTTAATGGGGGCCAGGGCACTGAACCACAGCGACTAGCAAGGACCTTGTTATTTTATTGATTGTGTATTTATATGTATGATGTATTTCCTTATAAACGGATAATGACTAAGATGTGTAACATTGCAAGGCATAACAGTTTCTGCTACAGGTAAATAAGTCCGGGTTTTCTTATGTTTTTTTTTTCTCTCTTTGCAGCCAAATAAAGATGCAGAGATGCCAACTACAAGTAATCAAGGAAGAGTGGCTGGAAGTATTTACAAGGTTTGAATTTCCAATTTATTTTGTCTCAGAGAGTCATTATCATCTTCTTTACACAATACCGATAATAAGTTGTTGACAGTTGATAAGCTTTCAAAACTGAACCTGCCTTTCAGTGTCCTTTGATGCAGTTTTTCCTAAATTATTGAGAAGGCAGTGGAAATTCAGCTCTTGCTTAGTACAGCTTAGTGTGAGGTCAAAAGGAAATAGTACTTAATTGCATGGTTGTTTTTAAGCAAAAGACGTGAACTTTGGGATGGGATTGGTACATTTGATCTCAACACTAATCCTTGTAAATTTATTTCATTATCAGGAGGAAACTTGGGATGTGCGGTGAGGCTAATCTTTATGAAAATTATTTCTTCATTTCCTTAGGTTGGTGACATCATCGACGCTAGAGATGTCACCATGGGTGCTTGGTTTGAGGCAAAAATTTTGAATGTCGAGCCAGGCATAGATATTGACATCCAGGAGCGATTGCAGAACAGTGAACCTCCTAATTCCAGCAATATGCCAGAAAAAGACTCTCAAATTGCAGATTCTTGTGAAGACGAGAATGGCAATTCCAGTATAGACTCGAAGAGTGAGTCTAGCTCTAACAACATGAATACCTCAGAGGCAGCAAGTATAGAACCACCGGCAGCATTAGACTTTGGATCACATGATGGCTTCACTTATAATATATGTTTTGAAAAGTAAGTGTGAATGGATCTGGGTAAACTTATGTAGGGAGAATTCTTTATTTTGATAGCGTTTACTTAAATTTTCTGTATACTAGAACTTTTATAAAAATGTTTGTATGCTGTCATGACCTTAATGCTTTGGATGTTCTGTCTTGTATGGTGAAGCATTTGTTGCATATTTTAAAAAGAATTTCTTATGTAAATGTAAATTGCAATGCCAAACTTTTCAAAAGCACATTAGCAGTAAGACTCTGATAACCTCCTGATTAGCAAGGCCATAATCTTGTCAAATTTGAGTTAATGCTTTCATGGAACTTAGTCTTAACAGTGCTCATTCTGGCTATCTTGTCTGGGTTTCACAGTTTGTTATAGCTGTTTAAAACTGACAACCTTTATGAATAAATTATATTTTATTACTAGCCTCCTCTTCCTCTTCTTGAGCAGTCCCATTACATGCCATAATATTATGCTGTTGCTGGCTTTGTTCAGAAACTCAGCTATTCTTTGCAGATCAGCTTCTGAGTCCCATAGCTTCATTTCAGAGATTGTCTCTGCTGAACAGGTTTGTGGGCACTCTTGCATGGTGTGAGAAGGGGTCAGCTCCCTTCCCTTTAGCCTCAGATAACATAAAATTCGGGCTCATAAGGCTTGATTGTTAACTAACACACATATATGAAAATATCTAAATGTTATTTAGTAATACAATGACAATGCTTATTTTCAGATATCCTGAAGATGTGTTGAAAGTATTAAGCACAGAAATTAGACCTCGTGCACGAACATTAATTCCCTTCTCGGATGTGAAAGTTGGTCAGCACATTATGGCAAACTATAATTATGAAGATCCTGATACACGAGGGTTTTGGTATGACTGCTATGTCACTGGCAAGAAAGATACTCGCACCGTGAAGGAGCTTACGGCAACCGTGTATATAGGGTAAGGTGATAACAGTAACACAATACTAGGTTTCCAATACTTAGAAACTAATGTGCTCTTCATGAAATCAGGAGTTTTTGTGGTCTGGCCCAGGAAACCATATGAAACTGAAAGGGCTCATTACTGCTTTACAAGATTTTCAAATTCTGTAATTAATAATGTGACCATGGCAGTCATGAGAGACCCATAGATGACCACAGCCAAGCCGCTCACCGGCAACCACCATTGGCTACAAGACACAGGCCCAGTTGTCTGCCCCGAAGAGGAGAAGGAGGACTTATTGGGCCATATGGGACTATGAACTACATAGTAACTGGCTGGATGAGAAGCATATGGAGTTTTCTCTGTAGACTGCTTCGAGGTTTCTCTGCAGATTGCTTCATGCCACTGAGAGCAAAAGTTTCTTGTGTAAAGCTCAGTACTTTTGAACTAAGATATAATTCTTCTTAATTTCTACTTGGCTAGCATGATATACAAGAACATTCAATATCACTGTATGTTATATTTTGCATTCTTCCTGTGATGCTGAAATATTTTGTATCACTCTTCAGGGCTGAGCTTACCCCACTTCACAACTGTCATCTCATCTTCATCAAAGAACTGTTTGGTATAGAAGTAGCAGGCACTCAGCTGACAGAGGAAGAAGTAGCATCTGACCCAAATGCCAACCCTGAGAAA
The DNA here is from genome assembly GCA_033807755.1 of Ellobium chinense. NCBI lineage: Eukaryota > Metazoa > Mollusca > Gastropoda > Ellobiida > Ellobiidae > Ellobium > Ellobium chinense. The sequence continues at coordinate 8,340,477 of JAWQUT010000001.1, forward strand.
CGTGAGTGTCTGGAGACTGTCTGAATTTCTGTTGTTTACATACATATTACATTCAACAAAATGAACATGCTAAAGGAGCTGGCCGGGAAATTACGGAGGAAGAAGAGAATAAATGGGCAGAATATATTCCCTTTAAACAGATGTCAAAAAGGGAGAGAGCAGAAGTTGCGTGCTCTTCGGAAGCTTAAATGGGCTTAACAATGAGATAAGAGACACTTCGCAAATTCTGAAAATGGGTATGGGTCATTCTGGAGCAGTCCAGAGTACAAGGATGATCTTTCTACTGACAAGTAAATATTATTGTCAAACAGTGAATATTTAGCTTAAGCTTTCAGCTTGTGGCACAGGATGTGTCTTTGTGTCAGGATGAGGTGGATTGAAATACACCAGAACTTTTTTAAGCCCATCCCCTAATTAATCAGGCCACCAGGTTAGCATAGCTGATGGCTGATATTGCATTCCCATCTCTATAATATTGTCACCACAGTCCATGTATAATCAATTTGGTCTAATATGTTTGGTCCAAATACTGATGGTATCATGACTTCACTTAACATATTTTGCTACCCCATCAGCCATAATTCAGTCTAAAAAAATTTTGCACCAAATGGATTTAAATGAATTGTCTGTAATAAGAAATGCACTAGGATGGTTAAACAAGAGTCTCACTTTTGTACACATTCACTGGCTTAATCACCATATAAACTTTATTGTCAGCTTAACTCCTTTAGTCTCTACTCTGCTCAAACTATAGGAGAGAGTAAGCCTGAGTGTGACAGATGTAATGATGACCCAAAAAAGAAGTGCAAACATTGTGGCTGCCTAATGTGTGGAGACAAGAAGGACCCCGAGAAGACCATACTGTGTGATGAGTGCAACCAGGCCTACCACTTATACTGCCTAAATCCTCCTTTGGAGACCGTGCCTGAAGAGGATGAATGGTAGGTGGCCTTCATAAAATGGTGGGCAGGCCACATACAGTAAACAGTTGCCTTGACATGTGATTCTCATTTGCTTTAACAGTATTTTGTCCAATTGTGCAATTCACCCCTTAAATTTCACATTCAAGAATGCATTGAACACATGCTGAACTTTCCTTCTTTCCTGCACTCCAAAGTTGGCATTACTTGAGAAAACCTAAAATCAGTCTAAAAAATGTATAAGTTCCTCCCTCCAATTTATGACAAGGGGGGAATGGGTCCCCCAACTCAAATGACCTGAATAGAACACTGGTTTTAATGACAAACTGTTTACAGTAAAAGATAGCATTTTCGCGTTATTTAGTAGAATTCTGCTGTTACCTGATATTTACCATGTTGTAGGAATGCCTTAACAGTGACAAAACTTTATCTTCCGTAAAACATTTTGAAAGCTGAAAAGTATGGTGCAGTAGCAGAATTATTTGAGGATGGATTTGCCTTGAACTTACTGCTCTTGCTGTTTTGGTTCTTGTCCAGCAAGTTAAGAATCATTACCGCTTTATTGTGGCATCCTGTTGTTTTGTTCTGATATAGTTTACATACAAAGTCAGTATCCTCCTATCTGTCATATTGCACATGAAAATGCTGTGGGCATATTTTTAATCCAAGATATTTGTTGATAAATACATACAGTAATTTTATCCGTATATAAATGATATTATTTATTTATAAGATATAGTTATTGACAAGTGTATCAAGAAATCAGAGTGCTGCAGAGTTCTTCAAAATTACTCAAATGACCCCAATGTTATGCTGTATAAATTGCTCAAGATATTGCTATGCCATATTCTGTACACAAGAACCAAAGCAGATTATCTCAGAATGATATGGTTGAACACATATAAAAATTATATTGTATGTGAACTGCAGCCAGATGGTTAGCTCTGCATATTTGAAATTTTCCGTTCAATCTCACAGGTATTGCCCTGAATGCAAGAATGATGAAACTGCCATAGTCAGGAGGGGAGAAAAGCTTAAAGTCAACAAAAAGAAAGCAAAAATGGCTTCTGCTAACAGCACAAGTGGTCGGGACTGGGGCAAGGTTTGTTCTGTCCCCTGTGGTTTTTGTTTTCTTTTAAAGTTATATTGTGTGCTAACTGTGTTAGAAAATAGTATATTGCTTTTGCATGGTGGTACTGATATTAGGCAAGCTGTTAGTTTTGTGTACTTATCACATGAATACGTTGTGAATTTGCAACAGGTGTGTAGCATTTTAGAAATGTAGCATAATGTCAGTTGTAAAGAAACATTCTAATGGACTTGTCATTTTTACACTGCACGTTATTGATATTGATTTGAAAGTTAGATAGCTACTTTGAGTGCAACAACAGCACCAGGGTAACAGGATAAATTTTTGTCGTCAGGACTACACTAACAGACTTTTTTTTAGCTGTTTGTCATGTGAAACTTACATGAATATTGATTTGTTTTAATTCTTCACACATCCGTCTATTCACTCACTCATTCATTCATATATTCTCGTCTACCACATCTGTCAGCATTCTATATCTCAGCCTATTTGCCACCTCATCTAATCATTTTTTTTTTCTATGTGTGGTTTTTAAAGATCACAAACTACAATAATTGATATGCAGTTTCAGAAAATTTTTCTGAACCAGCAGAAAAATACAAAGTTCTAAATTCATATTAAATTCTTAGGGTATGGCATGTGTCGGAAGGAGCAAGATGTGCACCATTGTGTCATCTAATCACTATGGTCCAATCCCTGGAGTAGAAGTAGGAACACAGTGGAAGTTCAGAGTACAAGTAAGTGGCTGTGGTATCTTATATTATTTTTTTAACACACTGGCTTCCTGGAAATAGCAAGAAAATGAAACTACATATATTTACCCTGCAGGGTAATTGTTTTACAGTGCCATATGAGTAAAATGATATATATCTCATTCATAATACAGATACATACGGAACAGTACATATCATACATTTAAATATACATTATTACAAAGGAACTAAACAAAGCCATTAATGGTTGTACAGTGCAGTGCCCTGGTCCCGCCAGCTTTAAAGCCAGGTTTCACACCTGAGTTGCATGGGGAATTAGGAGTGGAGTGCTTTATCAAGGACATCACAACATAAACCACTTGGCTCAGGATTTGAATCCATAAGCCCAGACTTAAAAGTTTTCATTTTATGCAGTATGCTCACATAGCCACACAGTCACACTGCCAAGTGCTGTTGACAACTTCTAAGCTTGCAGTAATGCTGGATTAGCATGCTCAGTATATGGATAGTCATGTCAGTAGGGTTTTACAGTTTTGCCTTTCCTTTATGTGACAATGCATCATTGCTGACCTTTGTCTGAGCATTTGTGAAATGTTATAACTCAGTGACACATTATTACAAGAGGCGGAATGTTAGAATCAACTTTGGTACTTGTTTTGATTCACAAAATTCAGTGATGTATTGGAAAATAAAACCCCTGTCATAAGGAAAGCATATTGCAAATTGACTCCAGATTTACAGAGTTTGATTGTGTAAGATGGCAAGTAAATTAGTAACTGTTGTAATTGTTTTTAAGCCATTTTTTTTTTTCATCTAGGTGAGTGAAGCTGGTGTGCATCGCCCCCATGTTGCAGGTATTCATGGTCGTGAAGAAGATGGCGCATATTCCATTGTCTTGTCAGGAGGATACGAAGACGATGCAGTATGTATATATACATTATTCTATTGACAGGATGCAATAGCCTGTTTAGCCACATCATCAAAAAGAAGCAAAACAAATCTCTTCATCATAAGTACATCACATTTCATTTCCTCTCCAGCCAACATAGAAACAGGCATTTTCACTAATTTCCCCAACAGAACATCTGTTTATCTGCAAGATACCTGGAATAGGAAGAGGCAAGGTATGAAGAATTTGTTAAAGTTTGATGATGTGGCAAAGAGACAGTTGCAATGCATAATGATTTGTTGATGAACAAACTTTTGTAATAGATTTGTTGATATTCTTACAGTCCTTCATGGTGCCACTCTTCAGAGAATTCTTCCAAATCAGAGAGTGTTGTCTTTCAGAGGTTTTGCTGCTGAGTAGCATGTGAATGGATTAAATAGTCGTCTGTCACAGGAGTAATTGAAGATGCAAATGTTAGAAATTGGAATTCATGTGTCCATAACAAGATATGATGTAGGATTTCCATTCCCCAGGATGACGGTGACCAGTTTTACTACACAGGAAGTGGTGGTCGAGACTTGTCGGGGAACAAACGAACAGCAGAACAGTCATGTGACCAAACACTCACAAGAATGAACAAGTAAGTGGAGTTGTCATGTAGTCCTTCTGATTATTTTTGCCTTAGGAAAGAGTGGAATTTTAAGAACAAACTCCTCACCTTACACAATTTAAAAAGTACAATTTTTTTTTTAATGGAAAGTTTATGAACATCAGCATTGTGTCTCACCCTCATCATTCAGCCTAGAGAACATTAAATTCAGTTCCAAATTGTTTGGTTTGGCCCAAAGTCAACAATATAATCATATGTAAATACAATAATCAGAAAGGGTGGAAAAGAGAACAAAGAAAAGGGAGAGCAAAACATGTGCATAACTGATACTTACTCTTATTGACATCTTTATCTCTTTCTCTCTCACCCTGTCATACTTTCTTACTCTCACTCTCCCTCCCTCTCTAATATAAACAGTTTCAGCTGAACACTCTATCACATCAGATATATGTATATTGTTCACTTGTTTTTGACTGAGTTATGATTTGCATTAAGCAAATTCTGGTTTGCTTAGCCATATATTTAGCCTATGACATGATGCTGATGCTGTTTTGTTTAATCATTTCTGTTTCTCAGAATTTTGCCGGCATGAAGTTTCCCATGTATTAATTATTACGCTCAGAATTTTTGCTGAAATTGTTACCAATGTATTTCAGAGCCCTAGCCAAGAACTGTAATGCACCCATAGACAACAAGAAGGGTGCGGAAGCAAAAGACTGGCGAGAGGGAAAGCCTGTGCGGGTAGTCCGCAACTGCAAGGGTCGCAAGCACTCCAAGTATGCACCTGAAGATGGCAACAGATATGATGGGATCTACAAGGTGAGGGCCTGGGGCATTTAGATAAATACAGTGATGTGATGCAGGGATCAGGGAAGTATGAGAAGATTCTTGGAATTTCTTAATCAGATTCCTAGATGTGGAAAAATTCTTGAGTAAAAATTCTTGATACTTTGTGAGTTGTCTTGGAAAGTGATAAGGTAACATAAAACTTTGAAACTGTTGGATATCAATTTCAATGAGTTAATGGAATCAAATTCCACACTATGGCATTTCACAATGTGTTGAAAATGTATATACTCTTTGTCTTTAATAAAATGTCCTTCAGATAATACAATGAATCAAGCCTTAGTTCATGTACAAATTTTTGGAAAAATTTATCTTTCTCATTGCAACGTGATGAATCATCAAGATTTCATAGACTATGGTAAAGTATATTGCAACAAGAACCATCCATCGCATGTCTGCTTATATAGATTATTATTATGTTACTGAAAAAACATCTAGATATCTAATGGCTAGAAATATCATATTTATGTGTCAGAGATTAATTGCGACCAATGGAGAAAAACTATCAAGTAAAGGCTCTGGAACATTGACAGATCTGTAAACAGTATTGGCATTCATCAATAACATGGATATTGACATTTTGCTTGTGGTGATGGTCTATGAAGTCCTAATCCATTGATTAGATCATCTGCATGTTTATTATTATGCTGTCCAGAATTTAAAGGCAGCTCTGATGACTCAGAATTCTGAAATCCTGTAAGAACCTTAAACCTTGAGGTCATAAAAATTGTTGAATAATTGAGTCTTTTCGTGATAACCAAAAGGTAAGCAAACCATTTTTTGTGGAATGCAATGTTTTTGTCAACACAAATGATTTAAAATGAATCCAGAGTCCCCGATCAGAAAATTTAATTCACCTTTTCAATTTGCAGGTGGTGAAGTATTGGCCTGAAAAGGGAAAGTCTGGATTTCTGGTGTGGCGGTATCTCTTGAGAAGGGATGATCCAACCCCAGCACCATGGACGAAAGCAGGAAAGAAGCGAATTGAGGAGTTAGGCCTGGAAATGCAGGTTTGTCCACAGATGTGTTAACATTACTGTAGCCCTGTAGTGACAGCTGTTGCCAATAAAAAACATTCAACGAAAGTTTAGTAACCATTATGTTGAGGGATGTCAGTCTTTCAAGAAGCCTTTGAAGTCCAAGAATGCCATCTTTGCCAAAGAAGGCCACATGATATCAGCTTGAGAAATGTGCACATGAAAATATTCATAATAATGCTATCCAAATATAGAAATGAGCACTGTTAACATAATAAATATTTGTCATACTTAGTGGAAGCAGTAGAATAATAGATAAATATGTAACAGCCTTTCAGTGTTGTTGTTATTATAGTTAAAATACATAGGACAGTGAAAATTTTGATTATGCTTCCAACCTAGGATCAGGCTTGGTAAACTGCATTATCCAATGGCCATGTTAACCATATCATTGAACCGGACAGTAAAACAAGTGGACACAAATAAGATGGCCAACTTGAGAAATGCCAAGAGCTTTTCTGTAGTTCAGTATACTGTTCCAGGTAGAAAACTAGATTCATTAGTCATGACCTAAAACTCAGGATTTGGCATAGCCTATAGTGCTATCTTGTTTTTGCTCCATTACCTGTGAAGGTTCACCATCTATGTGCTGCTTTATTACAGTATCCAGAAGGTTACCTTGAAAGTCAGAAGGAGAAGGAGAAGGAAAAAGAAAAAAACAAGGCAGAAGATGAAGATGGAACACCTGCAAAGAAGAAGGGCAGAAAACGAAAATCTGAAGGTAGTTTTAACAAGTTTAAATAACAACAAAATTATATAAATGTTACAAGAATCTTTGTTTACATCTTCTTTGCTTGATACTTAAAGGCCTATGGAGCCTAGTGTTAGCGCACATTTATTTGATTGTGTGATTCTACGGTGACACGAGATGTCAAATTCAAATTTTGAAAGGATGGGAGGACCTTATTAGGTGGAAATGTTTATCGTGTAATTATTATTCCTTACCACAAGCTTGGAGCAGAACTTGGGACACTGGTATCTTTATCAAAATAAAATTAGAATTGTGTTGACATTTCAGGTTTGTGACACTTTATGTGTCACATTTATGACTTTTATTGTCTTTTAACATTTTTTATTTTCCTTCAGCAGTCACTCCTGAATCAGAGACTAAGAAGGCTAAAGTAATCAAGTACTCAGTTGAAGATGGCACAAAGAAACTGATAAAGGAGGACAAAGTAAACAAGAAACTCTGGGCTGAGGCATTGACTTATGAGTCTGAGGGGTCAAAGGTTAGTTCAGTCTTCAGGTTCAAATATAAATTAAGAGCTTCTCCACTGCTTACAAGATAAGGGCTGGGTTGCCATAAACCTGGAAGAGTCATGGAAAATTGCCATTGTTATTTCCAGGTCCTGAAAATATCTGGAACAAGCAAAAGTGACCAGCTGTCACAGAAAAGTTAGGAAAATTTAAAATAAGGCTAGGGGATTCGTACTTTTGTTAAGAACTACTCTATAAGGCCGTAACAGAGAGCAAAAATTTGTATTAATATTGTCATGGAAAAAATATTAAACCATTTGGGAATATGGAAAAATACATATATAATTGTTAAATATTCTGTGCCTTTTCTTACAAAGATTATTTTTTGTTCCTCTTTCTTTAAATCCAAAACTTTTGGCCTTCCTACAACAGAGATGAGGGAATAGTTCAGCTAAGCAAATGTTAGTGTTAGACTGGAGTTGCCCCACACTGTGACGAAAAATGTCCTGTTCTTTGACAGGTCTTCCATGAGAAAGTTGAAGAGTTATTTCTCTGCATTTGCTGCCAAGATATTGTGTGTAAACCAGTCACTTTGGCATGTGCTCACAATATCTGCAAGGTAAGTTCACTTCAAATGTGAGTCAAAACTGTGAATCGTGAACACAGACATCCATTGGATTGATCATGTTAGACTGCTAGATTACCTTATCCATGAACAGCATCTCATCTGTTCTTGAGCATGATAAAAACTGAATATAGAAATGAAATAGCTCGGCAAAATGTGCGGTCAGCTTAACCAGACACCAGTATAAATAGCATTTTTCTGGAGCTAATGCCAGCAAGTTTTATGCTGAAACCAAAGAGTGACCCATCCATGGATGCTGCATTGCTGTGGAAGAGTTATTATTTAGAGGAAAGCTCAGCTGACCTCCTTTTAGCCCTAGAATATTCAAATTTTCTATTTCCTCTTTAATTCTATTGTCTGGTAGGAAACATTGGTTAAAGGTTGACTTCTAGATCAGAGCTGTTACTGTTTATCTTCAACATATTAAATATCCTGAATAAAATCGTTTTCATAACAGTTTCCACAAACGTAATTTAGGTTTCCAGGTCCAGGAAACTTGGCAGTTTTCATGGAAAAAAAAAATTCCTGGAAAGTTAAATGAAATTGGATTGGCTGCTAATAACTTTTGGAATAACTCTCCCACTCCCATACATTGATAAGGGTGAAACCTCTGAAATTTAATGTGATGATCAGTTGTGGTATGCTGGTTTTATATGCTATTATCCTGAAAAAAATGTTTGATTACCATAGATGAAAAGTTTTGAACATTCTATGATAGTTCGTGGTACAAAAGGGGGGGGNTTATTATACCATACTAATATGTATGCTTTTCTTAACATGTAGGATATATCTTATATCAAGGTTCTGCTGCATTTACTCACACTATCCCATCCCTCCTCTAGGCCTGCCTGAAGAGATCATTCAAGGCTGAGGTCTACTCATGTCCAGCTTGCAGAGCAGAATTGGAGAAGAACATGTCCATGGAAACTAACAAAACTCTGGCACAAGTCTTGAACAGTTTGTTCCCAGGCTATGAAGTTGGTCGATGAGGTGAAAAATGTCCTTTGCAAGACAGCAAGGACAGATGGTGCTGTACATAGAATGTATGACATTACATAATCAGAATGTTGATCTTTGCCAAAACATTTTGTTGTCTCCATTGCCAGGTGCTCTATCTTGCTTTATAAAACCTTGCCGATTCATCACTTTGCAATGGGAGCTACAGTTACAAGAAGCACAAAATTTGAATGATGATAGAAGTCTAGCCATGTCACTGCCATCGGTAATCTATATTGGTCATTAAGGATCCGAACGCTTAAATATCTATTTTTCTTACTTTTCTTTTGTATTTTATACAAGTAATTATTGTTTTCCAATGGAATCCTTTATACTGTGTGTTTGCATTATGATTCTGTTTCCTCAAAGGAGCATAAAACCTTAACTGAAAAGCTTCTGAGAGAAACTCTACATTAAGTTCAGCATCTACTCTATGTCTCCCTAAAGGATGGGACTCTCATGGGTTTAGATGAAACAAAAGGATGCTGCATTTTGAGAATAAAATTTCTTTCATTTCAGTATGAAATTTTTAGTATGAAATGTCATAAATTTTTATTATGGAATTTTTTGTTATTCTTATGTCGTGAAAAATGTGACCTTTCATAGGTAGCATTTCTGAGCTACTGCAGTTTGCCATCTACGAGAGATGGTCACATCAAACTTTCAGGCGTTCCAAATTTTATTTGCACCAGCCTGTTATGAGTTTTTTTTTTGAGTGATAACTGCAAATTTTGAACGTATTCTGGAACCTCAGTGTCTTTATATATTGTTCTTGGTATGTATTGTGTACCTTCAAATATATATTTGTGTCAGATTTTTAATCTCTTTACTACTGTATATTTTATATGGCAGCTCACATTTATAAATGTAAATTTCCATTTATAGTCTACTTTTTATTATCACAGTTTTGTTGTGTAGTTACTGTGCAGCCCTTATCATCTTTGCAAGCAACTTATCTTTGCTTTACTGGTTTCGTTATGCTCGATTACTAAAAAGGCCAATCACTTGCAATCCGCAGTCCAGAGCTCATAAACTGATACAGTGTTCTCTGGTGGTGAGATTGTACGTTAGGCCTTGTAACGAGCATTCTTTTTTTTTTGTTTTTTTTTTTACTGAGAGGAAGCCGACAAATCAGCAGCATGTATTACCTCTCTGAGATTGTGAACAAAGCATTTTGAATCGGGCATTGGAATGCGGATTTTTAAGAGAAATCCTCCTTAGATGGTCGCAGTTAGCCTTGGAAATGTCTTCGGTACTACAGATCCAGGAGTAATATAGCTTAATATGTCACAAGCAAATTCTTGCATAAATGCATATGCACATTTAATTTTAACATACAGCTGGGCAGCCTGTCATTAATTTTAGCCAGACATATCTAAGCAGCACAACATCCTAGACATTTGCCTCACACAGGCAGCTGGGCATTGTGAGCGTGTCGAAATAAGGCAGCATTTCATTAGTCAACATTTAATCATTGCAGAGGCAGCACTAAGCATACTGGAGACATCAAGACAGGCTAGTTTGAAAATGTGTAGCTGATGCATCTTTGCCTTATTGTGCACCACAAGAAAAATCATCCCATTTCTCATGTGGAAAGAATATTCAAACACTTGAGATGTCCTTATATGCTGTACTGATTCTTCCATTCCTGAACCCAAGCAAATGTTGCTACAAGTTCATTAGTTATGGTGGAGTTTTTCAGAAAGAAAATGTCTTAAGAACAAGTTAGCTATAATGCAGTAATTATTGACACATAATGTACTCTTCTCTTTCAGTGGAATGAACTACTAATGAAAGAATGAACTTTATTTACAATGTACCAGTTGATAATTGCCGTTCTAATAACTCTTTTTGCTTCAGCATTTTAGGAGGAGGCAGATTATCTATTCAACTAAACAAGAGAGAAGTTATTCATGGTACTTAATTCATAATACTTGCAGAGTCAATTTTTCTTATGTTTCAAAGTTGTTCAGATGTACTGTAAAAGCTATTTGTCATGATGTCTTGCAATTTGTAACACAGCCAGATAAGCCAAGTCTTGAGTTTGGGCTCACCTGGTTTGTGCAGAATGGGAATCTAGACTCAGGGATGGCGGAACACTGAAAATTTTCAGGAAACTGAAAATTAGATCGGCTAAAAAAGAAAACAAAGGCGTTTAATAAATCAAGTGAGTAGAATGAATGACAAGGTGACTTCTGTATTGATTCGAGCTCATACGGTGTCTTGTGAAAATGTTTTGCCATCAGATCCTGCCATCCCTGTGGACTGAACCATTCATAATTAATTCTAATGGTGTTGGTACAGAGTTGAATTCCATTAATTACTGTGCTTGGATGTAGACTCAGATCCAAAAATGAGGGGGCCGGAACTCTTTCCTTTCTTTTTCCTCTCTTCCCCTCCCTCCCCCCAACCCCACCTTTATAAAGTACAATAAGATAAGTTTAATTCTTTGTTTACATAGTAAATATTTGAAATTCAATCCTTTAATTTCTAGACCACGAAATCAAAATGTTTGTCACCGCATAAGTTTTGAGCTATAGCTTGGATTGATTTTTAAACTGACAAAAGACTAATTTCACCAGGCTGTGTCACATTATATCAATCATTTCATCCATGTTGACATGTGTAAGGATGAACTGCATGCCTTAAATGAGTGTTATACAACCTTATACATCAACACATAATGGCAAATGTTTCAAAATGTATAGTGTGTTGTGAGAATCACATGAATTCACAAAGCTTACCTAGAGTAATAGTTAAAATATGCGATACGTAAAATCAATTGATTATAGAATCAAGACATGGTCTTTGCTGAGCATACACTTCACACTGTTACTAGTCAATACTCAAGAGTATTGTAGTACACAGTTATGCATATAGAATTAACTCTTTGTGCTATGATTGACTTCTACAGTCGTAAAGTATTTAGTCAGTATACTTGTACAGTTTATGTAAATGTTGGCAGGTCATGTTTTTGAGCTGGCCAGAGTAGTGTGTTTGTATTTTAATATTTTAATATTTTCATAATTCACGCAAAACCGTTTCATCTATATTTTTCTAGTTCTTTTTTTTTGGTTGTATGTAATGCTTCTAGGACTTGTAGTCTACATTTCAAATATGTTTTTTATATATGATTATCCATGACTTTGAACTGATCAAAACTTCACAGATAGCAGCAGTAGAGTTTGCCATATATTTGCATTGAAATTTTAATTTTTGTTGGCATCATAATCAAAACACAAATGTGATTTACAAAATTCTGTCGCGTTCATGTTTTGATGATGATGCTAGTGGTATCTGTAATCTTTCAGAGAGGTTAATAATTAATTGGTTAATCACCTATGCTATTGATCATTTGCCTTGGCAGCAGTCTGCAAGTTAATCCAAGTAATTTCATATCTGAGTGGAAAGGGATTTAATCAGACATGTCAACAATGGCCCAGATGTTGTCAGACATTCAGTCTGGCAAACATTGGTGCCCCATCAGACCAGATTTTTGTCTCCCTCATGGAAAAGAGATGACAATCTTACATCAGTTATGTAGATGTTAGTCTATCAGACATCTGGTCGGCACTTTCTAGGACAGTTTTCATTGGTGGTGTAGCATTTGTTGACATATCTTTTCAATGCATTTTCATTATCAATTTTGAGTAGTTTCATACAACAGTCTGCATGCATCACTCTGGCAAATCATTGGGTTCGTGATCAAAATACAGATATTAGTTGCATGAATATTTCTTTGTTTTTGTGTTTTGATCACAAGGTCAATGAAATGTAAGAAGTGGTGGTGGTCTTGAACTTTGGGTTGAAATGAAGTGTAAATGACATATGTAGATTATCAGAAACAGATTGGGCTCATTGTTTCATTACTTTTTGTTCAGGAACTATGCAATGCCATTAGAACTTTATTCTTAACACTTTTCCCCCACATGGTACACCTGAAAAAAACCTTTACATACATCCACTTTCTTGAGAGATAAAGAATATCACTATGTAATGTTGCCATGTGACATCGATGCTGACTGGCAGTTTGTTGATGAAAAGCAGGGTAAATTGATGATGTCAAGTGGGGACATGTGGAGGAAAAGTGTCAAAAACAGCATGTTTTCCATATGGACTGCACAGAATGCTCAAATAAGAACTAATGCCATCAGTCTACACATGAATCGTTGTGTTTAAGAATTGTTGCTAGTGTAGAAAATTTCATGAATGCTTGAGCCTTTAGAAATGTGCTATGTCATGTGAGTTTTCCACTGTTCCAAACAAACTGTGAAGATCTTAGATCCACCTTCTGTTCTAAATTAAATACCTCTTGTAGAGAGTTTATTTGATGTTGGAATTTTCACATCCGAGTACCTCTAAGTTCTGTGAAATTTATTTATCCTAGCTACGCTCAAAACACAGACCTTACCTCAGACTTCATTCCATACATGTCATGTTGATTTGTAAGAATATGATGTATGTTCATCTGTGTTGAGAAATCTTAGACTTCATAAACATACAACAATTACCCCAAATGTTGGACAGTCAACTTCACTTAATCACAACACCTCCGGGACACAGAAAATATTGCAGGTATGCGGCACCATTGTTTGTGACGATTGTTTGTCAGCAGGGGCATGGGGGAATGGCAGTAAATCTGCGATAATTCGAGGTCTTGTCTAAATGCTGAGGTATTTCGCCACAGCCTAAGTATTGTGAGTGAGATGAAAATAAGCGACATCCAACACACCTTCTGTAACCATACAGCCCATCCTCCAATATCCACAAACAAATGACATGTTCGGGTTGGGAAAGATCCATGTGCTGTTTGATCAGTTGCCAAAGGTTGTTGCCCTCATGTCATCAAATGTTTGATGAAGCTGTCCAATATGATAAAAGCCTTTGAGCTTGGTAGCCTTTCTCATAGCCCAAGTCTCAGCCATAACAACAGACAGTGTCAGAGTGTCTTCATCAGCTAGGAGAGGGGCTTACCATTATCTGTTTTGACAGCATTAAATGTTGATAATCATGATCACACTGTCATTCATACTGTTGTCTCTCAACTTCTCACATGACTTCAAAATGTGTAAATCTGTCAGTTTCAATCCTTTCAGCTTTTATGTTCACTAAAAGGTTGCGATAATCCAGAGCAGTGCTGCAATTTTCCTGTCCTGTTTTCTGAAAATTGTTGTGATTAAGCAGTTGACTGTACTCTAATCTCTGGGAGACCCCATTTATTTTTATTCTTATTGCTAAAATCTCTTTGACTAGGACACACTGTCTGTGTTGACATATACAAGGGCGTGTTCCACAAATTCAGTCAAATGCAAAGTTTGGTATAACTTTTCTCAGATGCCAATATGTTAATTAATATGAGATCAGAAGCTAAGAACTTTGCACTTGTATTAGGAAATGTTACCTCATGCTAATAAAAGTGTTACATGTGACATTGTTTTTCTCTTGGCCTGAGCTTTGTGGAATATGAAATTATATGTCAACCCAGGCAACTTGTAGTCAGAAATGTTTCTCTACTTTGAAATATATTTCCACCGAGAAAATTCAAGCAGTTGCCAGAGCAATTAAAAGGGCATACTCTGCCAGTTTTGGCTTTCCACCTTACATTCTTCTCGGAATTCTGAATGGTGCATACTGTTCCTAAATGAGATCATTTAATGGGCCGCTTCAAACCTACTATTGGTATTTCAACGAAATTCTCAAAAAAGTCTCAAGACTAAATTCATCAGTGCTACGAATCAGTTCGTGACCTTACAGAATCACAGTATTTGCAATGACATCCGCAGATCATCTCCTCAATTCACAAATGTCATGTCAGTACGGTATAATCCTTGGATTTGCCAAAGTTATGTTTGTGTTAGGGGCAGGTTTAGGGAAGAGAGGTGACCCTTAAGAGTCTTTAAACAATATTTAGGGATGCTCACTCTTCTCTGACCCTGTCCTTAAACGTAACCCAGGTATACCTTGAGAGACTATACCAAATGGACTTGTAACGTTTGTACACCAAGGTGATTGATGATATCTCACTTTTGAATATTGTTTCAGATTGTAATGGGCAGTTCTGTGTTTGGTCAGTCTGAAATATTAAATAACATACAGGGTAACTCTTGCATTGAGCCAGCATGAATAAAATACTGCACATGGCTACAGGTGCTGTTAGATTTCCTCCGCATGGATATTACTGTAGAGTGGTGAATAACATATGAACGGTCAAACCTGTTTATGATGACCATCATTTACACCTCTTAAGAGCATTTGCCTTAGGTAGGTGGTCGCTTTATGCAGCTTCGGGTTTGCTGATGGAGTAAGAAAAACCTTTCCATCTGGGTTTCCCAAGTAGAAGTAATTGGGCTGTCACGGGTCAGGGACTGCCATATGGCCTATTGAATAACAGTCTTTAATACTTAATGCATATTTTACTGTGACACGGTCAACATCCTCCAATAGCAGGTAGAAAGTTACAGCAACCGGGTT
>JAWQUT010000001.1:8355890-8379226 GCA_033807755.1 Ellobium chinense
TTTTACAGTTTCATATGTTTCATGTTTTTTATGTCTCGATAGGGGACATAAATGGTTGCAGTTTTTTTTTTTTTTTTAAGATAGATGGTCATATCATGCAGGTTAGATACATGTATTTAGGACAAAAGAATGGAAGTTCCTGGAACCCAGTTGCCTTTGCAGGGAGTCACCAGACCTGGTTTGACTGTATGTGCACCACTAAGTTTAACTTTCAGAAAACCTCTCTTGTTTGATTGTGTCTTGTGACAGAATAGGACACATTTCATTGTTCCTCAAGTTTCTAACCAGAAAACTGAAAAACAGCTGGGCACAGATAACTCAATTCTTCAGAACTACCTCAACTGGTTCAAGTTTGCCAAACTATGAGGAATACCTGAAGCACTAGTATTGAGAACTAAATTCAGGTTTCAAAGGTATGTTCAAGGCAAATGTGAATTTGACTTGCATATGCATTGAGATATATGTGCTCAACCGTATTAACCACCACTGCCATGTATAGATAATGTAAATCACTTTGTAGAATGTTGGTACATGATTGCAAGTTTTGTAGGTGTCAACCATGAATTATTATATTGTGGGTATTGACATATTGTTTGTTTACCACTCTCTTCGTCATTTACTATACAACCTTATATGTCAGCCTGAGGGAAATGTTGACATGAAATGAAAACACATCATTCAGTTGGTGACAAAATATACCATAAACATGTACTGTGTTCAGTTTGGGTTATGCAAATACGATATAATGTTTCACACAGTGGAAGTCAGTTAAACTGAAATTAAAACAGCCAGACAAATTAGCTTATGTATTATCAGTATTTTGGAGTAGAGAGAGTACCCATTAATTTCTAGACTTTGTTAAAGGAAAGCAATAGCTAAGGAATTAATTTCTAGACATCATTAAAGAGAAGCAATAGCTAAGGAATTAATAGCTAAGGAATTAATTTCTAGACATCATTAAAGAGAAGCAATAGCTAAGGAATTAATCTCTAGACATCATTAAAGAGAAGCAATAGCTAAGGAATTAATTTCTAGACATCATTAAAGAGAAGCTATCGCTAAGGAATTAATTTCCAGACTTCATGAAAGGGAAGCAATAGCTACGGAATTATGGATGTCCATGATGATTGTGATGTGACACACATCAAGTCTTCAACTTGCAAACAAAAAAACCAACACATTTCTTTTTTTTTCCTAATTCTTTCTTCCCTCACGGCTTCTGTCATCAGCAGAAATACTTCAGTATTTACATATCACCTCTGGACACATGAATAAAAGGTCATAGACACCAATGAATTTGGCAATTTTTTTTGCCCTTTAGTAGTAAAATCACATTTTACTGATCTGAATGNTTTTGGAGTAGAGAGAGTACCCATTAATTTCTAGACTTCGTTAAAGGGAAGCAATAGCTAAGGAATTAATTTCTAGGCTTCATTAAAGGGAAGCAATAGCTAAGGAATTAATTTCTAGACATCATTAAAGAGAAGCAATAGCTAAGGAATTACAGCTAGACACCATTAAAGAGAAGCGATAGCGAAGGAATTAATTTCTAGACATCATTAAAGAGAAGCAATAGCTAAGAAATTAATTTCTAGACTTCATGGAAGGGAAGCAATAGCTACGGAATTATGGATGTCCATGATTGTGACGTGACACACATCAAGTCTTCAACTTGCAAACAAAAAAACCAACACATTTCTTTTTTTTTCCTAATTCTTTCTTCCCTCACGGCTTCTGTCATCAGCAGAAATACTTCAGTATTTACATATCACCTCTGGACCCATGAATAAAAGGTCATAGACACCAATGAATTTGGCAATTTTTTTTGCCCTTTAGTAGTAAAATCACATTTTACTGATCTGAATGAAATTTGTTGGATGCACACTTCTCTACCCCAGCTTCATTACAATGGCTGTATGTGCATGGAGCCAAGACATCATGATATTTGATCCAGGTCATGTAACAACCTGATCACAACCTTCTTGAAATCAATAAAGAAAAACTGTGGTCTTTGATAATCAGATCAAATTGCTTGAAGTAGTAGGGGTGAAGACATCAATGTTTAAATGGAGACATTATTGAGAAGTCACTGTTCAGAGGGAACAGACGTGATTTTTATCAACAAATTTATCATTTATTTTCTGTTGTTAAAGTCTGGTAAATTTTTAAACTTTTTTCTTCCGAAAGTTTTTTTTCTCAAAAAGAATTGCCGACAAAGACCTTATTTGCTTCTCACAAGGAAAAAAACCATACAAGCATATTTACAGTTACTGCATTTAGTGGCTTGTTTCCCTTGTCATTGTTTTGAAACACATAACTTTGATGCCATCCACAGCGATTTTTTTTCCTCTGTTTTGCCCACCCCTATAAATGGCAGATGGTCTTTTGATCAAATTGCATAAGATGTATGGCACATGTCAAACAACTGAATAAAGAGGCCTTTTGGGGAAATGGTTTGAGCAGTATCTGGCTTGTATGAGAAGGTTTTAGTTTGCAACTGATGTTGAGTAATTTCAGATTCCTTAGGGATGAAATTATCTCCTGGTTAACTTGTTGAGTTTAACTGACTTTGACTGTATACGTGTACATACTTTTTTTTTTTTTTGTAATGCAGAGCTTTGCTTCATTACTTGGGGCATAAGCTGTTTGTTGGGCTGTTGTTCCAAGCTTTAAAACTGCCGCAGTGTGTTCACAAACTCATCATTTTGGCCATGCTTTGTGGCTTGCCATTCCCTTTGTCAGTTTGTAAGTTCATGCTCCAATATACCTTTTTCTTTTCATACCATGCGTGTTGGATCTTTTGATGATCAAAATGAATAAAGCTGGTGTGCTGTCGCTTTACAGTTCTGCCATTTTATAGATAAAGACCAAAAATACCAAATGAGGTAAAAAGTAAAATTCACATTTTGGTACTTTTGTGAGAGGCTGTTTTTTTTTTGTTTTTTTTTTCATTTGGGTTATTCTGTTGTAGCTGTTGTAATTTTCAAGATAGCCAGCTTATAATTTTACCTTTTTCATATATATAACTTATCTAATGTTAAATAGATTAATTCATGATAAAGTGCATTGCATTGCAGTTACAGAGCACCCATACCAAACAGGCTCGGAATGGTTTACAGTGATAGAAAAAAAATGCGTCCTTTACACCCAAGGAGCCATTCATCCAAACACGTAGTAGTAGATAGTACAGTGATTTTGGTAAAATGAATATCAAGAGATTTGGTTCGGCAGGCTGTGAAAATTAATCAATATAAGCTTTGAGCAAGTGCATTTTCAACATTTTCTTAAAGCTGTTTAGACTGTATGGCTTATGAATATCTTTCAGTAGCTTATTCCAAACAGATGGCATGTGGACATGATAGCTCTTTCCCCAGATCTTTTTGGGTGTGTCTTGGTGTTGTTTTTTATTTTTTTTAAATTTTGGCACAGTTAGAACTTTCCAGATGCAGTGATCTAGTAGGCTTGTGCTTGGTCAGTAGGTCTGATATGTATAATATAGGCAAAATGCTATTCATGGGTTTGTAACAGTAGGTTGTAATCTTTTATTCAATTCTGGCTCTGACTGATAGAGTTGGGAATGACAAAGTTTTTTGTGTCCCTTGTGACATCATGATTTTGATATCCATGGACTTTTTTCCATAAAATGGCAGAGTTTTGAGTTCCATATGTTTTCCTTTGATTTATTAAGCCCTCAGAATGTGTTCAACATATCTTCACCTTGAGGAATGTGTGGTATATAAAATGAGGGGAAAAGACAGAACAGAAGTGATGCATGGTAGGAAGAAACAGTTTTGGGAATTCATGCTCCAGTATCTGTCCTGTATTGTCTTTTCATCTGTATTTACATGTCATTCTTTGATCATCATAAACAGAGCACACAAATCTACTTAAAATCTGATACCAAAGTAAAACATACTCACCAGAGATGCTACTCTAGAGAGAATTCTCTGACATGAGAGAATGTTGGTCTTTCAATTAGAGAAGGCTATTCCAGATAGTCCAAGAAACTGCTTGGAAGGAAAAATCATAATCTAGCAAAAAAAAAGAAAAAATCACTGCCATTTTGGATCCTCACTATCTGTCTCAGTACATCATTGAAATTAAAAATCAGTCGGTCTTCAATGAAAAATATATAATGAATTTATTTTTGAGATACAGTCGACATTTTGCGTCTGAGCAGTTTTTCAGGACTCTTTCTGTCTAAGTACATATTAGGGCACAAATCAGTTTGTATCTTTAACAATATAATTTTCTTTTTGTTAAATAAATTGTTACTGAACTAGCTACTAAACTTAATTTTTAAATGCTGCAGATTCTAAGGAAATTGTAGCAAAGTTCAGAGAATTTCAGAAAAAGTGAGTGGCGTCCCTGGTCCACTTATCCACTGAAGAATATTTGGTGGAGAAGACCTGAAGATAGTTCTAGTACCCACTTGTGGTCTTATTGCAGTCTTAATTTCAGTACGATACAGGTATTTACCAACTGCAGAGTCTACACTGAAGAGATATTTTTAAATGTCTTGATATGTCACCTTCAAAACTTAATCCACTTTGGCTTCCATGTCAGCATGGGGATACATTAGGTACCTGGAGCATTACATATAATCACACCATACTATTCAAACCTGAATTGACATAGCTTATCATTTCTGAGATGTCATGTCATGTCTTGCCATGAGGAAAGAAAAAAAAAATATGAAAGGTCCCATCCATTTTTGTGTCAAAACAATTTGATCTTGTGAGCCTGCATCCTTTCATTTTTAAGTCAAGGATGACTGTACATTTTAATTCAGTTTGTTAAAAACTTGATTGACTGTGCTATCAGCACAGCGATGATCAAGTCGTGCTTCTGGTAGTGTTGTTGGAGAGAGAGCCAAACTACTGCTTGGAGTCTTCGTTCTTGAATTTGTGACTTTCTGTATATATACAAGTCTATGCAAAATGTACAACAGAGAGTACAAGTATAATGAAAATCAAAGCGACAGCAAGCTGATAAATGAGAGAGTAAGTAAGTAGTAAGACCCAATTCATGAGGTAAACATTTATTTGAACACGAATAATTTAATACAATTAAAGTATCAATAAAGGACAGTGTAAAACTAAAAAGACCAAATTTTTCTAACAAAAGTCCTTCTTCAGGGCAATTAAAATTTTTTGAAACTAATCACAAGTAAGAAATAGAGATCATAAATGTAACACAACATATAGAATTCCACTGCATAAAATATGATGAGGTGAATGAGATTCTTTGTCATGAGCTGAATGAATACATCTTCACTTGAAGCTGACCATTGAACTTTGAAGACACTGTTGAGACAGTAATTTTCAAAGAATACTTACTTCTCAGTGCATCTGGCTTACAAACCAAAATATTATACACTAGTATAGGCCTATTTACAGGTCATGGTCATGGTTGGCAATGTGGGCTAGTGCAACACACTGATTGGTAGAAGGTGGTGGCACTGGTTGGAAAACAGTGGTCTATTCAGTCAATCATTGGCTGGTGGTCATACACCACATGTATGCCTGGCTTTGGTAAACAACTCTATTCTTAGAAGAGTAATTTAAGGTATACTCCACTGCCGAGATGGCAAGTTTGAGGGGATATGATTTTGTTTAAAAAGTCTCACTTAAAAGGAAAGATTGAATTGTTTATGATGATTACACATACCACAGATATACAGTATTCACTCGAAAGACAAAAAATGCATCTTATAGTTATTAATACCTTAACCTTGAAATTCAACTGTATCTGGCCACAAGTAAGGCACAGGGCTACTGAAGTTATATATTCCTTGTCATATCTTCCAGTTGTATCCGATAATACTCCTTTCTGTTACAGTTTGATTCCACTCCAGTAAAATTCAAGGGGAACTTGAGTAAAAGTTGTAGTTAAAATGAGTTGCAATTATCAATTGATTTTATCCCCTTCACTACGACGTTGTTTTTTTAAAGCATTGATGGCCTCTAACTCGAAACCAAATGCTTTGTGGAAGAATCCTGGAATGTTGATGGTAAGAGCAAAGATGTACATCAGGGGTAGGGAAGTGGTTAATTTTTTTTTTATGCATTCATGTCGACATAAAGCGAATTATGCAACCCTATGTGTTTCGCAAGAAGAGGTTGGATGGGGAAAGGTTGCCATCATGCAAACTGTTATGAAGCCTAGTTTAACCGTCTTGCATTCTCCCACCACATACCCATATCCACCCATCCTTCTCTTTTGCCTGAACAGTACAGTAATTACCTTGGCTCTTCTATGTCACTTCTTCTTCAGTTCCTAGGATCATTTGTCAATATCTCATTGCATTCTCAGAATGCCTTTTTTTTTTGGCAAGATTTTTTCTAGAAAAAAAAAAAAAGCAAAATGAAAAACAAAAAACAATGGATGTCTGTCATTTATGTTTATGTACAGAATCAGTTACCATTATGTGGTCCATAGCTTGATACTGTGTTGAAGTATAATGTCGTATTCTATAAATTAGTTCACAGAATTCAAGTATTCATGCCAGTCTGAGTTTGCTCTGAATTTTAAGTTTTAATTGCTTCATTTGTTCAGAATTTTAAGTTTCAGTTGCATCATAAGAACTGATGGAGTCCAAAAGAATGAGGAGTTTTAGCCTGACAAAATAATGTTGTATGCCGTCCCGTTTTTCTTCAGATTTCGTATTTTGGAATACGACGTTATAATTCAACACAAAAGATGTGTTTTTGGATGACTGACAGCTACATGTAGATATTGTATGGAAGACCAGTGGTCCATTTTCTTTCATTATGTCTTCTCCCATGTTATTAGCGCTATCTGGCCTTCATAATTCAATAAAGTAGAATTTTTTTACTCTACTTTAAAGGAGCTTTCGGTCTTGTTTATTTGGTATTGCGCACTCCTGAGGGAAATGTGAGTTTGTTTCACTGTCAGTTTCTCTCTACTTAAAACACCATCTACACCCTCTTCACTCACATAGAGCTATAAATTTAACATGTGAATTCACCAAGAAATGAAATGTTTTTAACAGTCAAATATGCCTAACACGATTGATTTGTTTGCTTTTTCTGCATATACAGTACATATAATATACATGTACTGTACAATATTTAAGTGCAATCAGCAGTAAACAGTTGATTTTCTTAAAATTTTGAAATATCTCAGCAATGGCTCAACAGAACTGTTTCAAAATTTGCACCAAGTATTTCATCAGTTTATTCTTACCAACTGAAACTTTTATAGGAAAAAAAATGCATAATCACTTCAGAAATCTTTTAAGAAAGCAATACAGAAAATGAGAAATGGTCGCTTTCAGTAGTTTTCTATATTGCAATATTTACAAGGTCATTGAAGCGTCATTGCAAATAAAATTAGATGAGTTTGTACTCTAAAAAGCTAACTGTTTAGTGACAGGTCATTTTAAGAGCTTTATTAATACCTTTCCATAATAGAAACTGTTTATTGATGTTCCATAAAATGACAGACAACAAGACAATAAGAGAATTAAGGATGTCACTTTATATTGATTATCTCCAAAAATATGACGGCTGTGGGAATTCATGTTTTCCTTGGTAGTGTATACTAATTTTGATTGTGAAAATACAGATATTTAGTCATGAATAGTGTTTGTGTAGCCAGAGGAATATCCTGGGGATCTCAGATCCAATCCCTGGTCAGGCGGTTGTTGTTTTTTTTTTGTCTTTCCCCAATCTCTTTTCCTTCTTTCTTCTTCATTTCGACATGTTTTGATGTATTTATTTAATCTAGTCTCACTAACTCTTCTCATGCATTCTGCACTTTCCTGTCTAGTGGGCTTCTCCGTGTATTAATGAATAGTATTCGTGCAGTGAAATATTAATGTAATGGATAGTATTCCAATCCTCAGCAGAAATTAAGTTCACGAGTATGATTCTCTGTAAGTTAGTGTAAGAACCTGTAATAGATTTCACTCTTATTGCTTGGATGGCCTTTCCTCTTTAATTTCACCGTCCATTTCTTCTCAGTTTAACAGTGTTAAGAACAGACTGGTATGGAGGTGATATAAAATAGTATCCATTCACAGCATCAAGCTATGTTGTCCTCCTCATTTCATCATCGTGGTCTTCCGGCTTGTTAGTGATACATATATATACGACTCGTATACGTGTATTTATTTAATAAATATGTACAGGTATTTGTACGTATATCTCGTTTTTGAAGTATTAATTTCACATACACGGATTTATTATTCTGTCATCATTTCATTTATTCAGATGGATGTCGCTATTTAAGTACGTCTTAATGATAAGTGTTATTGGTCAAACTAGTGTAGAAATTTGCGACTCTTCTCAGCACTCTCAAATCTAGTACAGTAATCTGACAATCGCCGGCCCTGACTGTTCCGAATGGATATGAATAACTGTCTGGTATTTTTGCGTTTCTGTTCCTGCGGGTTATGAATCGTTACATGGAGAGATTTCTTTTTCTTGTTTTACTTTGATGAAATTTCAGGGAGTTCAAAACAGATTTCGTGATACCCCTTTGAATAATATTGGGTATGGTACCCTTTCCGACTAATATTTGGCCATATTTCTCTGGAAAAAAAAAAAATCAGGAGACATCCTGTACCAGTATTACATCTTAGGAATGTGCGCTACACATGCATTTTTGAGTTCACATAATTATTGTCCTGTGACACGCACTGGGCTTTTTGTCCCTATCGATTTCTTGGAAACATGCAACATGTTATTAATTTCTGCCTGGTTATATGAAACCATTGCACATCAGTGGGCCATTTTTTCGGAAATTAACTCCCTTGAACCTGTTGAGTGGCGCCCCGGATGTTCAGATAGACTTCCTGTTTATCACTCTCTCCCTGTTGTAACTTTAAAGGATTGCAGCGACCTTTTAAAAAGATAATAACAGATCATTTCCAACACTTCCAGTGACAGAAATCAATCCCTGGGAAAACAGAGGTAAATACTGAGGCTTATAATGGAGGCAAAATTTGGCAACCCACTCTTTGCTGAGAAAGCAAATCAACCCGTTGAAATTTGTATGCATAAGGGGCAATAGATGCAACTACTCGCTGGTTTTGATAACTTGCATGTGGAGTATTCTATTCCTTACTTGTAAATTTCAAGATGTTATCGGTATTTTGAGTGGTATCACTTTGGAAGTGCTCGATAACTGTCTATCATATCAGAAAGAATAGCATAAACGTGCTGTTAATAAGTCTGTTCACACTTGGCTTTCAGATTTACAACGCCAAATAGCAGAAAACGGCCAGACGGCCGTTTCACCCAGAGAATGGTTCGAGGGCTACCGTTCTTTGCATTTAACGCAATGACCCATTTAAAGTAACAGATAAAAGCCATCTCTTGTGTATGTCTTGCGAGAGTGATTTGCTATTAACCCCTTCGCTGCTACAAGCATTTCTCCTCTTGTGTCGTCATTCCCTAAAACTAGAAACAACTAGTTTAGGGGAACTAAATCTCGTTTTTCAAAAGTGCGGATGTGTCGGGATATAGGCGAAACAAAAACATTGATTTAGCATGACACACAGCATACGTCAACAGCGGACTGGATCCCACAGATTTCATGATGTACAGCCTACATCAAAAGAGTAATCAAGGGTTAATAATCTCATTATTGTTTTTTGGTTGTTGTTTTTTTTGGTAAGGGGGGAGGGAGTAGAATCTCTTGCTAGACAGGGGTATCTTTCTCTGAAGATCTCGTTTCGCTTTCTGACTAAGAGAGTTCCCTATCTGTCTGTGCTTTTGATGATACATTCAAAGACCTTGAAAACATGAAAAACACTGTGACTACTCTCGTTGTTCATTGTATATCTTCATTTAAAGATTTCTTAAATTGCTGGACACATTTATTTAAAAAAAAATAAGCGTTAGTAAGGACAAACTGAAATAGACGAGTCTGTGCAAATTTTTAAAGTTCCTTCGAAGCATGGCTCTAAAATTTCCTAAACGGTCGGTGTATTTCTGATCACACTATACCCGTTTTATTTTGATAACCTCCTTTAATTTTGGATCAGAACGCCATAAAGCATACATTTATTGCTGAACCTCTTGAGGGATAAGCGCCCAATGCGTTTAAAGTTAGCGACGTAACTGGCCAGAAATTTCATTTCATATATATATATATATTTTTAATGTAGTCATCCTGGGCTTTCAAAGAAACATTTGGGAGGAAAGGGTATATTGGAGCTATCTATTCATGTACACCCTATTCAGGACTAGCTCGCGAACCTCTCTACGTTCAGACATGGAAAAATAATTTTTCATTTATTTGATTTTTTACAAAAAAAAAAAAATCCATGATTTTTATTAATCTGTCCAAATATTTTGTTACCCTGAAGTTGCCTGAACCGGAAAATATATTTACTTGCCCGATTTCGTAAAGGGAAAGCTGGCAGTAATAGCAGATTCATTGATTTTCATGAAACAAGGCCAACAACCTAGTCAGCACCGCACTCAACTCACAGCAGAGTTATTAATCTTCAAGATGTCACAACCATCCAACCAGACTCTGTCAGTAAAGCTTCTCTCACTCAAAGAGAATTACTTTTACCGATGTGGTAGCTAATAAACTGGTCTACTCGTCCTCAGTCTCCCCTTTTCTTAATCATGCCCTTTCTTTCTTTCTCTCTCCATTTCTTTCTCACTTTCGATCACTCTTTCCGACCCTTCTATTTGCACCCTGCTTAGACCGTAACTATCTCGTCCATCCCTCCCTCCCCCCTCCCCCATACGCGCAAAATTGTCGCCTAGGGGTCATCACCTTCATGTCTCTTCTACTCCTTTCCTTTCTTCATCTTCGTCTCGTTATATTTTCTTTTTTCTTTGCGACCCCTATTTTGCGGGGGTGCTACTGACGGCTCTGCACACCACCCTTTTTTCACCCCAAACAGCTCCTTCAATAAATCGGTCGGTAACTGTCGAGTTTTATGAAAGTTTGCGCTGGCGTGAAATTGGCTGACAAGGGCCAAGGAGAATTCTCATAACCTAGGAACTAAATTGACATGTACTTAAAGGTCGCGTCTTCTCAAGGCCAGGGTGCGCGTTAGCTCCCGTGCGTTAGCCCGCGGGGAAGCAGGCAGAGTTTAGACGTTGGTTACAAAATTTTGAATTTTCCTAGTTACACGGGAAATAGGAGCTCGGTAACAATGGCGGAGACCATCCAAATTTTTTCACATTTCTTAGGCGAACTTCTTATCAACGGTCTTGTATCGGAAGGGGATGTGGCACGAATCAGCGTTGGCATGCATGCTTATATATGAGGCATAGATGTAAGAATAGTAAACACCACTCGCAAATCATCACTTTCTTTTCTAACTCTTCCGCATCAGTTGCAGCCATCTTGACTTGCCGATACTTCCGTTCCTAAGAGTCTTCGAGGAACCGACCACAGAATAATAGTAGCCCGCTTTATTCAGTCGCGGGGATCAAACATACGCAGCCCGGACGCATAGATGTTGTGTGAGACAGAAGAGACTTCTACCAGTGGAATCCGAATCTTTCCATGATTTCCTAGCTCTATCGAGAGCTATGCGAAGTTCAGGCAAAAACAAAGCTGAACGACAGAAGAAGCGGTAGAACTGCTAGACTAGACTCCGGTCAGAGGTCTTCATACCGACGTAAACTTCTGCCGGAGTCTCTTCCTGAAGGTCTTTCTTCATAGCGCAATACCGTGTAGGTGGATGGCGCCTTGGGACATGTTTCTTTTCATTTTCTTTTTGGTGACGATGATGACGATGATGATAAACCAACCATTATTTTTTTAAACATTTGACCTCCGCTTTATTGGTTGCATTTACTAAGTTTTCATTTATTCACTTAATTTGTACTGAAGAGGGCTTTTGTCGAAACGTTTATATTTTGTTATTATATACATTGATGTATCTCATATAAATTTTTAGTTAAAAAGTTGATTCTTATCGGATTGAAGGAGTGTTTTAAAGTGTTCGCCTATTTTACAGTGATGATGATGATTTAATACTTAAGATATTAATGAGGCCAGTGTGTCTCGTATCCAGGCAATGCTCTCTCACGCTACTTATAACCCCAACAGGTCAAGTTATTTCATAACATTCACAGCATCCTATGGAGCATATAGTGCTCCCAGTTTACACTTACAGCTAGGCGCTGGCCACCAGCTTTTCCTTATAGCGGATATGGCATCAATGAGGGCCGGGATTTTATGGCTGTAGAAGGTCAAGGCTATGCAAGCCCAGATCGGAAATTCGATTCCGCGAAGCAAGCTCGTCATTTCCTGGAAAGGGATTCTTATAAGGCCTCCCGGATAAAACTATGTTTTTAGAGAGAAAATGCGGAGATCAGATACAAATGGTGCAGATAATACAAATTATCCGGTAACTGTGACATTGAGACTTTATGTATGTATTGAGAAATATCCGTACGACACTGGAAAAAACAATCTCCATGTGGAAACTGGACAAGTGAACGGAACCCTGTAAAGAGAAGGTAAAAATTTGAAAAAGGTTCAGCCCGAAAAGGCGAGCTTTAAAACAGTCAGGGGTTAAGATATAAGCGGCGACAGAGCGTAAAAATAGCGAGTAATGTTAATGTTTAAAAAAGGCCAAGTCAAGGGGTGATTACAAATGAGGGACCCGCCGGAGAGGAAATGAAAGTGGGGGAGGGGGGTTGAATACGGACCGGAGGGGATTGAATACTGTTGGCCTAATACCTTGACAACACTCCCAGAGAAGATCGGACGAACTCGATTTTACGTAAGTGAGTGAGCGTTTGTCAGTGATTTAGGAAAGAAAAGGGGGTGGGGAAAGGACTCAGGTACGGCGAAATCAAGAACAGCAAGAAGATCACACGACCGTGATCGCTTAATTTTATTTTGGTTATCATGGCTATAGAAAGCCCATGGGAGTACTAGAAAATTTGTGATTAAGCGAAGGATGTGATGGTGATTATATGCGAAAATATTTTTTTTGTTGGTGTTTGGTTTGTGTCTTATTTGAAAATGAGACAGTGTCATATAATTCTGTTTTCCCACACTCACACACACACACATACAAAATTCTAGGAAAAACGAAAGGTTTTGTTCAATGATAGTGAGTGTTCATAAATCTCACATTCCGGCTTTTACCCACTGACGTGACTTCACATTATTATTACTTTGACAGGTCTAGTCACTCAAGGACATTCTCAACTCCCTGAGGACCACATGGTGCCACTATGGATCACTAGCACTTTGATATTTTTTTGTCACTGCCTATAGCCAAATACTGATTTTACCACGGGTAAACTGAAAAAATGTAAATAAAATATTTCCCAATGCATTTACAACGCGACCCTGATGGAAATCGAAACCAGGACCTTCAGATCCCAAAACAAACATTATAACCATTTGGCCACACCACTCCACTATTTAGCGAAGCAGTCCTAATGCTATTAAGAGAGATGGGGCAAAGGTAGGGGAGAGGGGAGGGTATCAGAATGACCTAATCCTCACCACCCAATTCTCATGCACACTGCTGACCTACTCACCTCCTCCTCTCTTTTTGTATGCGGAATTTCTCGTCGCCCTTTACGTGCTCATCCTCTCTACACCTTTTTGCCCTGATGTAAAAAAGAATTCATCCTCAGTCAATGTCTTACTTTGATCCTGGCATTTTGTCTTCAGCTCTTTTGGGCCGATGACAGAGGAAGAGATGTGGGCGCACATAATAACCAGGGACGGGCGTCTTCGATTTCGGGTATCGATATATCGATATTTTAGCAGGTATCGTATGCTCACTTACCTTTTGGGTAGTCATTGTTGATTTGGATTTTACATTTTCATAGAATACTGACAAGAGCAGATAATCACATTATCGGCAGCCGGACAAAGATAATCTTGAACAAGAATATAATAATGTAATAAGGCTATTGGCTGCGGGTCTAGTGTCAAAACGACGTTACTGAATCAGGAAAAGTGAGACATGTGCATGCATCAGGACTGTTGCATAGAATGTTATGATATCTTGCTTTTAAGAGTTTAAGACTACAGCAGTTTAAATAAGCGAGCAATCCCTTAAGCAAGAGGCGATAATTTGTCTTTCAAAATCCTAAACCAAGGCTTGAAACACTTGCTTCTATATTATCACACCTTTATCAATGGTTGGGTTCACATTGAAAATGACAAAATTCACCGATGCAGGATCAAGATGATTGTCAATCATTTAGCCACCCAACATATCTTCCTATTACACGGAAATCAAAAGACAGATCTAACCAACGTTTTGCTTCACTTGAAAACGGTCATTTCACGAAACGATAGTCTGATTTCTTATCCTCGATTACAATGTATCGTAATTAGATCGTTTCAACTTACAGTGGAAGTTGGATAACACACCCACCATTCGAAACAAGCTACTAACGATGTTTATCAGAAGTTTTGTGTTTTCGAGAGTACTTTTTATAGTAGGTAGGGAGTGTACTAAGCAAAGATTTGTGTTAAGCAGTTTTTGTGTTAACAGATTTCCACTGTATATGTCCAAGTGAGACATTTTATTATTTTACGAGAACTGTAGAGAATGTTCACAGAGAAGTACAGAATTGGAGAAATGACGGTTATTTATTAAGTCAGAAAGAGTAGCTGCAACGGCAAAATAGATATCTTCTTCTCGTACATGTTATTTGTTTGTGATTGTTTGGTTTGTTGTTGGTTTGCTTATTCATTTGTTTTCAGAATATAAGCGGTAAGTGAAGGTGGAAACCAAGCGCTGTTACGGAAATTTATCTTCTGAATACTATAGAACCTCGATATAAAGTATGTCTTGGTGATTTAAAACAGTATACTTATCATTGAGACAAGCATGTATCGAGGTCCATCTGAATAATAAAATGATAGAATGCTAAATGGGTCCAAGCATGCTGTGTAATTCTTACTGTTGATACTTAATAACAAGGTATATTTATTCAAAGAATACACTTACTTAATATCGAGGTTCCATTGTGTATTTTCACTTTACTATGAAAATGGCCTAAGTTCTGAGAGAACGCACTGGAAATATTTTTAGGACAAAGCAAAAAAGAGTCAGAGTACAGTATATCTTTACCACCTCGATTTTGAAGTGAGAACAATACCGCAGTTACTTTTTTTTTTTATGTTAACACGAATCTTTAGCTCATAAACAAAATTTGAAAAGTGGTATAAATTTGACACAGCGGCGATATTTTCCTTTTCCTTTACTTGACCTTGCGTGAGCATCATTTTGTTTGTGCCAGCGCAATCCCTATCAACTTACAATTTATTTATTTTCTATTCGTCTCTAGTAAAAGATCCATCGATACTGTCCTTATCGTAGCAAATATCGAATCTTATCGCAAAGAAGTCGCTCACTTTTCATTTCGTGAGGAAGAATATAAGGCTGCAAACGCAATGCCTTCACATTCCCCTCGTGGTCTTTATGAAACCTATTTTCACTGTGAAACTGTGACGGGAGATAGTCTATAATATATAATCTCTAGTCGGCGACAGAGTGGCACCCATTCAATTTCCTCTCACTTTCACAATAGTTCCGTGAAGATTTGAGTTTTAGCGCTGCAATAAAATTTCTCCCGTTTTTACCTCAAACAATCAAGTGGTGGACACAGTCAAGCCTACATCTAGACCTAGCGGAGACAGTGTGTAATGTAGTGTGTTGCCCGCCTTTCAATGGAGGGTGCAAGTTCCAACCAATTCTAGAGGCAAACGAAATGTTGGTGGTTTCATCCTTAAATATGAGACACATTAATTTGTCTTCATCATTTAAACTTCATCGAGCAAATGATAATATTCGCCATAACGGGTTTTTTTTTTTCTGAAATTAATATGCTGTGGACCCAATAATTCTGTCTTCGGTAATGGCGTCTTTTTTTTTTTTTTTGACAAGAAGAACAACATGAGCTGTATCGCCAACACACACAACGCTTCCATCTTGGAATGTGGATCCCGAATGAAAAGTAAAACGGGTGCACTCCGATTGCATATCCAACTCGATTTCTACTCTTCCAAAATCACGAGGGGAAAAACGAGGGGAATGTGAAGGCACTGCGTTTACAGCCTAAGAAAGTTAATCCGCCCATCAATAGCGATTACGCTGGGAAATTTGCGCTGACACGGGCCGGGCCAATTCAACTGGGAATGATGTAAGCGGATTGATTATGATGACATCGACTCCAGTGATGCTATTGGGCCAAGCTATTTGTTATATCATTGGCTATTAGGTGGACAGGGGAGGCCACTCTGACAGGCCCTTCATATTCTCCCTTTCGAAGATTCTTTCGTTCTTTCTCTTCCTGCTTCTGTTTTGTGGATTCAATCTCATTTTTTTTTTTTTTGCTCACCAGACCAAGACTCGCATGTTGCGTGATCAATGCTCAGCCTTGAAGGCCATCAAAGGCACGAAATCAGCAGCTTTAGGAACTCTGATGCGTTTTAGAGCAGGCCCGTGTTGGGTGTGGATCCGCTAGGCGCCAGTCACAGCGCCTTGGAAAGAACAAACATCAGTACTCTTTGCTGGATCATTGGCTAAGAAGCTGAGCCCACCTTAGGGCTTAGCAAGAGTGCANGTAGGTGGAAACCAAGCGCTGTAACGGAAATTTATCTTCTGAATACTATAGAACCTGGATATAAAGTATGTCTTGGTGATTTAAAAAGTATACTTATCATTGAGACAAGCATGTATCGAGGTCCATCTGAATAATAAAATGATAGAATGATAAATGCGTCGGTGCGTGTTGTGTAATTTTTACTGTTGGTACTAAATAACAAGGTATATTTTATCCAAAGAATACACTTACTTAATATCGAGGTTCCATTGTGTATTTTCACTTTACAATGAAAATGGCCCAACTTCTGAGAGAACGCACTGGAAATATTTTTAGCACAATGCAAAAAAGTGTCAGGGTGTATCTTTGCGACTGCGATTTTGACGTGAGAACAATACCGCAGTTACTTTTCATATGTTAACATGAATCTTTAGCTCATAAACAAAATTTGAAAAGTGGTATAAATTTGACTAAATTAAGCCAATTTCGTGGCACAGTCGCGATATTCTTCTTTTCCTTTACCTGACCTTGCGTGAGCACCATTCTATCTGTGCCAGCGCAATCCCTATCAACTTACAATTTATTTACTTTCTATTAGATCCATCAATACTGTCCTTATCGTAGCAAATATCGAATCTTATTGCAGAGAAGTCGCCCATCTTTCATTTCGTGAGGAATAGTATTATAAAGCTGCAAACGCAATGCATTCACATTCCCCTCGTTTTCTTTGTGAAACCTACTTTCACTGTGAAACTGTGACGGGAGATCTATATAATTTCTAGGCGACAGAGCGGCACCCATTCACTTTCCTCTCACTTTCACAATGGTTCTGTGAAGATTTGAGAATTTCTCCCGTTTTTGCCTCAAATAAATCAAGTGGTGGACACAGTCAAGCCTAGATCTAGACCTAGTGGAGACAGTGTGTAGTGTAGTGTGTTGCCCGCTTTTCAATGGAGGGTCCATGTTCCAACCAATTCTAGAGGCAAACGAAATGTTGGCGGCTTCATCCTTAAATATGAGATACATTAATTTGTCTTCATCATTTAAACTTCATCAAGCAATTGATAATATTCGCCATAACATTGTTTTTTTGTGTGTTTTTTTTTCTGAAATTAATATGTTGTGGATCCAATAATTCTGTCTTCGGTAATGGCGTCTTTTTTTGTTTTAACAAGAAGAACAACATGAGCTGTATCGCCAACACACACAACGCTTCCATCTTGGAATGTGGATCCCGAAAGAAAAGTAAAACGGGTGCACTCCGATTCCATATCCAACTCGATTTCTACTCTTCCAAAATCACGAGGGAAAAACGAGGGGAATGTGAAGGCACTGCGTTTACAGCCTAAGAAAGTTAATCCGCCCATCAATAGCGATTACGCTGGGAAATTTGCGCTGACACGGGCCGGGCCAATTCAACTGGGAATGATGTAAGCGGATTGATTATGATGACATCGACTCCAGTGATGCTATTGGGCCAAGCTATTTGTTATATCATTGGCTATTAGGTGGACAGGGGAGGCCACTCTGACAGGCCCTTCATATTCTCCCTTTCGAAGATTCTTTCGTTCTTTCTCTTCCTGCTTCTGTTTTGTGGATTCAATCTCATTTTTTTTTTTTTTGCTCACCAGACCAAGACTCGCATGTTGCGTGATCAATGCTCAGCCTTGAAGGCCATCAAAGGCACGAAATCAGCAGCTTTAGGAACTCTGATGCGTTTTAGAGCAGGCCCGTGTTGGGTGTGGATCCGCTAGGCGCCAGTCACAGCGCCTTGGAAAGAACAAACATCAGTACTCTTTGCTGGATCATTGGCTAAGAAGCTGAGCCCACCTTAGGGCTTAGCAAGAGTGCAAGAAGGCAATTCGTTACTTTAAAAAAAAACATGAGTGAAACCTTTCGCAAAAAACCCAATGGGGTCTCACGAACTTGAACTTTCTTAACCATCCAGTATATTTGATCGTGTGAGGTTATGTAATTCGATCTACAAGTCGAAGGATTTTAGTCAAAAGCTCTAGAACGAACATACAGGTGTATCGATACTAAAAATACTTGCTGTCTTATTATAGGCCTTTATAAATTTTTACACACTTGTATATTAAATATGTCAGTAATATTCAGTGCATGAGAGTTCCTTAACGCGTGTGTAAGTTTGTAACTGATCCATGTGTCAGAAAGGAGTGTATGTACTGGAAAGTTCTCAAGTTTTTTCGGGGCTGAGGCACTGTAAATATTACTACTACTACTACTACTACTACTACTATTACTACTACTACTACTACTACTACTACTACTACTACTACTACTAGCAACCGATGTATCTTTCTGTAAAAGGAGGACCACTGAATCCATGGTCATTCATAAATTCTTCATTCCATATATGAGAAACAGGAGTAAATTATAGTGTTTAAAAAAGGAATGTGATTAAGCCATGAAAGCAGTTAATTGTAACTGAGTTACCAATATCTTCCACGACCACAATCAGACCAACAGGGTTATCCTTCGTTTACGAGCGCTCTAAGTTTTTTTTTTTCTTCTTTTGGTCTTGTTGTTTGTTTGTTTGTTTTAATTTCCGATCCCTTCTATTCCTCTGTAAGCCTTTTTGTATGTTTGGCATCAAACCCCCTTCCACACGCCCTTATGTCATCATTTACGCCTTCAGTTTTGCTTCATATAGGTCTAGGTTTAGTAACCATTGGATACTGATAGGCGGGTTTGCTTACAAACCCCTTCCTCTTCAATTGCCGAAAGATGCAAGTACCCTTCCCTTCTTCCTGGCTCCCCCTCCCTTTCCCATCCCCCACAGGCACAGATTTACACCTTAGGAAGAACTGCGGATGAAGGAACATGTTCATTCCACTATTGAGAGCAATATACAGTGGAACCCGCTTAAACGGGACGGCTCCGTTCCCGACGAATCGTCCCCCTTAAGCGGGCGTCCCGCTTAGGCGGACTATCCATTATAAAGTGATTTCTTAGCTAGTTTGTGCGTTTCATTCAAGTTAAGGGATGTCATTACTTGCTGCTAGTGAGGTGTGACAACAGAGTAAGATTTAAATTGTATCTATACTGTTTAAAATATACTTATTGCAGTCTAAATGCATTTTCAGTAGATTTGCAGAACATATTCTTTGCGGGGAATGGGATTTTTGGTTGGTTTCAAAGAAGCACTTAAGCCTTCTCACCACTCTTCTTTGAAAATTAAAAAACAATTTCTTTTAAAGACCAGGACATGTCTACATCAGAGGGAAAGAAAGAATACATGTTAAAATAAAACTGGTGAGAATATGAAAGGTCTAACATCTCTGAAATCGAGATGTTCGCCGCCCCCCACCCCCCCTCACCCCCGCATTCAAGTGATCAAAAATAATTTGGGATCAAATTTGCATGATCGTAAACACCGGCAAAGATAAGCGTCACACTTCTCGCTCCACATCTGGCCAGAGCGCGACGCGAGCGGCGTGTGTCAAAAAGCCTTTACGCAATGCGAATGATGGTCATGCCTATGTGACCGACACCCTGGCTGAGTGTTGTGCAACAGCGCAGGTAAGGCTCGTAAGTGTCAATCACTGCGTAAGCTGAAGAAAGGATAAAGTGTGGCTGACAGGGGGCGGGGCTTACTTAATCTTAATCCGTTGATGCTTGCGCGGGTTAAATGACCAGCGGCTAGGATGTCCGCTCTGATTCGTCCATGCGTGCGCCGAAGGGTCAACTGCCCGACAGAAGGCTATGGGGAGGTTTTGTCAATCACTTCTCACGTAACGTAAGGGGGGTGATCAGGGCCGTCGGTACAAGCTTCTCTGTAGCTCTCAGGTTTTCAGCTGATGGGCAAAGGTACGAGATACAGTACGATAGTGACAATTTGCATCATTCTTGTCAAAAACAGCTTGTATTTATTATTACGGAAATCTGGCTCCAAGTCGTCTCGCTCAAGCGGGTTGCCGTCCCGCTCACATGTATAGATTTAAATAGCAAAAATTCCGTTCCCCAGGCATTCGTCTCACTTAATTAAGCGGGCGTCCCGCTCACGCGTGTCCGCTTAAGCGGGTTCCACTGTATAGGCTAAGTTAAGTTATTTAGAGCTGGGGATATATTCTACTGGCACACCAAACAAACGCCCCGGGAGCTGTTAAAACTTTATCTCGGCAGCCGTTTGAAGGCACACCAAACAAACGCCCCGGGAGCTGTTAAAAGTTTATCTCGGCAGCCGTTTGAAATCCAAACTCACTGATTGAAATCAAAACAATTTCTTCACTTTTGGTAGATTTTATGCGACTAGCATTACTTAACATGAAATCTGAATGGGTCAGGTAATCAGTACTAACCATAAAGACACTCTACAATAGCCTATAAAGTTATCAGATGGCAGCTTTCAAACAAAACCGTAAGTAATTGAATCGTAATCGCCCTGGGAGTTTTACAGTTTATCTCTGATCACGACAATCAGGAAGGAGAGTGATGGCGAAGGACAGTAAACTGTAAGCGAGGCTGAGGGCTGAGGGGTCAGGCATACATGACGATCAGCTAACTTCGGTAGCGTATGCCCCCCTCCTTCCNCCCCACACACACACACACACACACACACAACGCGCGTTGTGTTCGGACATTACAACTTGTCCACTACCAATTTATTGCAATTTTTATTTATTTGTGATTTTAGTTGTCACGGAGCTGATCGACCTATGTTACAAAGTTAAAGACAAGGCAAAATATTGACAGCAAACAGCATTTTATAGGAGACAGTCATTATGATGTGTTGGTGACCAAGGCCTATAACCTCTAATACTGTTAGCGGCGGCTGAGGTTACAGACCTGCAATGCTGTTGGAACCTTTTTTTCCTCTATGGACTATATCAACATTATGAGCTGCCCTCTGAACCAACGTTTTGGCTTTCACCTAGACCCATATCTGATATAAGCTCATTGTGTAGCCCAAATTTTAAGACCGACCCAACCCTAGCAAGCCCCTTGAAATTTTGAACTTGGTTGCTTTTTGAAAACAGATCCTACCTTTTCACTGGTCAATGCCAAAGCATTCCTTTTCCGCCCGAGCACACCTTTGACCTGAGAGTAGCCCAGGGCTCAATAGTGCCTGGCAAAATAAAGTAAAAAGGACACAGTTTCCCATTAAATCAAAACTTGCCCCCTGGAGCCTTTATCACTGGAAGCAGGGCATGCCAAAAGTGGGAAAGGGGAGATGAAATATAACTCCTAAGTAGAGACCCAATGGTAAAAGTAGAATTATGGGCCTGCAACCTTGAAGGTATTTGAACCCTATTGTTTCTACTTCTTTTTGGCCGTATTAACATTTTGTGATTTCGGGAAATTTCTTCCATGGAGGTTAAAGTACTGCTTTTGCCCAATCTTTTAACGGAAAGAAAAAGGTGGGGGGAGAGGGGGGCGGGAGTCAACGCCCAAAATTTTTTCACAAATCTCTTTCGAAAAAGGTCACCCCAAATTCTGATTTGGTCCCAGTTTTTATTTGGCTGGTTTTGACCGCGTGCGAATAGGCCTTCATAGGCCTTCATAGGCCTACAGACTTTATTTTCTTACCTAGAAGGCTCAAATTGTACCTGAAACTTTAAAATTGGATGCTTTATTTAGATCACAGGTCATTTTACCTATTTCTACACCCTGATACTGGCTGGCAGGGCCTCAAAGAAGGGGGATTTTATACATTAGCGGATTAATTGGCCTTGTACACAATGAGTGATTTGCCCCTCTAATCGGTGCCAAAAACCTGAGTCAATGTTCGGATGAGTCAATGCTGTTTTCCTCCCCCCGCACACACGGACATGTCCTGCGTCGACTGTATTTTGTTATGTGGTAGTTTACAGATATTAAAGTGTCATGGATGTTAATCCTTTTTGTAATAAAGTTGTGAGTAGCATACAGATTATTACGAATCCGGAGTATAATTTGAATTTTGTTTCATGAACTATGAATCGTTAATTTGGAATTCCGTATGGACGGATTCTTCATATCCTTTCAGAATGTCCTTCATTGGAAGTTGCAGAGAATCTGTTAGAATGAATTGGCATTTAAAAAAAAATAATAATATAATGCGGTTTATAAGTCTCGAGTCCAAGCTACTGCCGACTCACCCGACTTCGCATTTTAGTACCAACAGGCCGGACCTGACCACTCTATGACTTTCTCCGGTTCCTGAGCAGCATACAGTGCCGTGGCCATTTACAGATGCTGGTCACCAGCGTCTTGACAGCATCTTTAACTGCCTATAGCCAGGTACCTATTTTACAGACCTTTACACGAGTGGGCCGATAAAAAAAAGTGAATGAAATGCGTTCCTAAGGCACTTACAACACGACCGTGGTCATGAATCGAACCCACGACGTTGAGATCTTGAGTCCAACGCCGTAACCTTTCGGCCACGCTGTTTCACAACAGATATCTCAAGATATTGTGGAGTTCAGGCCTGTTATCATCATTATTCCATTGGAGATCAATGCACGTACAATGCAGTGTAATGCTGTTCAATTAGTATGCAGGAATGGACAGCTTGTATTAGATATATTTCGTGCTTCGGTTCCTCAGCATCCGCTGTATAAGCTGTTCACAAAAAGTGCCGGGATATCATAATATTGAAGCATGCTTTCACTTCCAAGACGGAATGTGGAAAGCGGGGGTGGGGAGGGGGGGGGATCTCAGTAGATATCTCTATCAGGCCCAGGACTCACTAACGCCACAACGCATGTTTAGAGGGGATCGTCCAATACAGAAGAAAATAACTATCCTTCTTTTCCAAGTCTTCGAAAAAGATCAGTTAACCAAAAAAAAAAAAAAAAAAAA
>JAWQUT010000001.1:8380462-8394256 GCA_033807755.1 Ellobium chinense
ATCTCAGTAGATATCTCTATCAGGCCCAGGACTCACTAACGCCACAACGCATGTTTAGAGGGGATCGTCCAATACAGAAGAAAATAGCTATCCTTCTTTTCCAAGTCTTCGAAAAAGATCAACTTACCAAAAAAAACCAAAACTATAAAGAAAGCAAACTCTCATACATGTAAAAATAGTTAACCTGGCACCTGATGTACACAGCTCACGCTCCAATTCCATCTGTGGTTTTGCTTTGTCAAACAAACAGCTGTTCATCGTCAATGCTATCTCTAACTTGTCCAGCTGAACATTAGAGAGCTAGTCTGGACTTGGAATTTTGCTGAAGCTTGTATTTTGTGAGGAGTATAGGTCAGTTTGTGTTTAGGTCAGTTTGTGCAGTGATATTAATCTCGTGATGATATCGCCTATGTGTCATCAATACGCTGGTGAAAGCAGGGGGCGGTAGTTTTTTTTTTTGTGAGGAGTATGGGTCAGTTTGTATAGTGATATTTATGATGTGACGACTTTGCCTACGCGTCGTCAAAACTCCAATTAAAACAGAGGGCAGTTGTTTTCTTTAATCATTCCCCACTCCCGCCCTCCCCCAACCCCATTCCAGCCCCNTCCTGTGATGCCTGAATCGCTCCTGTGGCTCAACAGCGAACGCGAGACGCCCTCTAAGCAAAGAGTGAGTGAGCTTCTCCTAGTCTAACGGCTATGCGTATTTAGCCCTGCTTGCACGAGCGGGCCGGGCCAGTTACGGATTCTGAGCGTAGCGCTCGAGTGTTAACTAACCAATGTACTCATACGTGCCCTCATTATTGTGAACTGGAAAAGAATGTAATCCTTCATATGTATTTTGTTGCAGGAATAGTCTGCCGTAACTGAATGTGGTAGGTACAATAATTATAATTATATCAACAGGACAAAATTTCTTTCTTTTAGTGACACACTCACAGTAATTTGTGTCTTGAGGTTGTTTTTTTTTCTTTTTGTGTGTCTTTAGTCTTTTATTCTGTTTCTTTTCTTTCATTCAGATTTGACGAATGTTACTCTCTTTTAGGTTACCTGGAGTGTCCATTATTTATAAATATTTAATAATTATTTTATTATAATAAGCTTATTGTAAACGCGTTACATCTGTTGTCTTCTTGGTAATAGTTTTCATATCTTCATTTGACTTTGAGACAGGGTTTGAGACTGTAGAGTTTGTTTTTTCTTTGCTGACACTTTTTGTGGTGAAATCATTCCATTCAGAAACAGCTTACGTATTGTAATACATTTTGGAAGTAAACCCTCTATATTTTATGACTGGGGTTAGCCATTCAACACTGATGTTGCCATTTTGACAAGTAAAATAGTTGAGAACAAACATTTGGTTTCAACGATATATTGATCATTGAAAAAACAATAGTTTTTCTGCTTTTAGCAATTAGTATAAACTAAAATAACGTGGTTTGTTGTTGTTGTTGTTTTTTTACTTCATTTCTGAAGGACTTAGAGAAATGCGTCAATCAACCAATCAGCTCCTTATACCCTTTTTAAAATTTAAACAGAGGAAAAAACAACAACGAAATGCAATAAAGCAATCCAGATTTAGCAGACACTAAACAAATGTTTTGTTGAATCTCAAACATTGCGAATTGTGCCTTGTTTATCTTTGTGCTCTGGCCGTTGTTTAAATATTTAAACAATAAGGGCAGTGTATTTATATAAAAGAGAAAACGTTCACTGTAAACAAAGAGATTGACGTCTGTTACAGGCAATGTAATCTTAATTTACAATAAAGCTTTTTATCACTGCCGCAAGTTAAACTGACCATCAGTACCGGTTAGCTCGGTCATGTGTTCTGGTCACTTCATCTGCCTTGTCTTATTCAATCGATAATACAGACTAATAAGATTCTTCAATGATCTAATAAAACCTAGAAAGTGAACGTGATTGAAATTTGAGAACTAAAATTTTCCAAATAAATTTCCTACACAGGTCGAAATCTCTCTTGACTTACTAGGTATTTCTAGAGCGAAACCAGACAAACAAAGAGACTTTCAAACATGTTTACTTCTCTTATAGCAAGGGTATTACCTAGAGAGTCCAAATTTGGGATTTACCCCGATTTTGGCCTGAAATTCACAAACTTGGTTTTATCAATTAAGTGTTATACTGTTTTACTGTCCGTAATTTCATTTTGAAACAGAGCATTCATTGTCCAAACTCAAGCCTAGACTAGGGGCTTCTGAGAAACCATATAAAGGAAGCAATAAAAATCATATATCTGACATTTGTTTTTAGTCGAGACAGTCCAAACTCGGACACCGCTGACAGCAATGAAGCCAATGGAAGACAGACACCCAGACAAATAAACACACCAACGTGACCTGAATTTTTCGAGATGGCAATCAAAACGGACAAGTGGCGAAAGGGCCGAAAAGCGCAAGAAATACAAGAAAATGTAACGGTACCGGTATTGATTATTTGATGTTTGATGCCTAATATCGGTATTCGATACAACAGTAAACAAGTGGTAAGTATCCGTTTATGAAGTAGAATTTATTTGAACAAATATAATTTAACACAATGTTAATATCAGTAAAAGACAATACAAATCTAAAGCCCAAATTTTCGGACAAAAGTCCATCCTGAGAGTAATTAAATATTTTTACATTACAAGTAAGTTACAGATGACACAACCGCGAACGGTATTCGATATCGCCTTTTAACTTTACGGCTTAGGATCTTCGGTGCAACACAGTCGAACATATTTAGTGACCACTTCCAAAATATGATGACTGCACCTGCCTCAGCGATCTGGATTCTGGGACTATCGTTTTTGTTTGTTGTTTTTTTTTAAATTGTGATCTTCTTATCTCGACCAGATGTGAAACACGACTGCGATTCACTACGTGTCAAACAGTAGATTATAATCCATACGGAAAAAAAAATCACTATATAAGACCACCACCAACTAATAATAAGGATAATAATAATAATGCAGTTTATTAGTCTCGTATCTAGGCTAATGCCCGTTCACGCGACTCCACACTATTATTACCGCATCAGGCCTGATCACTCTAAGACTTTTTCAACCCACAGTGCCGCTGCCATTCATAGGCGCTGATAGCTAGCATTCTGACAATATCTGTCACTGCCTATAGCCAGTTACTCATTTTACGGACGGGTGGACAGGAAAATGTGAATGAAATGCTTTCCCAAGGCACTTATAACACGACCGTGGTCGGGAATCGAACCCACAACCGTTAGATCTTGAGTCCAACCTCGCAACCATTTGGTGACGTTTCTCCAATACTTGATTTGCAATCATGTAGATCTAAATCTAGAGGCTACTCAAGATTTTTGGCATCCAGTTTACATGTAGATCCAGCACCCTTTCTTTCCTCTTATGCTGAACGACAGTCCGTTTCTTGCGTCCAAGTTGGATTAACTTTAGAAAGCGGCAGAAAAATGCCTTTCCTTAAAGTGAATATTGCATCATTTATATTTACCCCATATGGGTAACTGCCAGTTATTAGGTCATATTTGTGATATGAAAATCCTATGATTAACTGAAACTACCTTAAGGTTCACTTGTTGTATTACGCACTGCATAAACCTTCAGCTCGCGATGTTTTTTTCCACCTGTCAAGCCACTTCCGCTGGTGGGCGTTACCCGGAAGAGTCATTTTCGAGGCGAAATAAGAGCTGCCGGCAATCTACAGTGTATCAAGTGCCTTATATGGCTGTGACAAGGAAATTACGTTCTTTCATTTTTTTTTGAATCTTAAGTCTACCTTTAATATTTTTTTTTCAATCTAGACAAAGAAAACCCACATCCAGTATACGGAGACAACGTATCTAATGTGGTCTTTTTCATGCAGGACGAAAGATGTTCGCCATACACAGGGTCTACTGTAATGTGCCAGTTGCTTTTCTCATAACACTGCGATATTTACCATCACCTCCAGCGCGGCGTAGTGGGAATATTGATCGAAAACTAATAAGTATATGTACAATAACACTGATATATACAAGACGTCCAAGACATTAATTGGGGGAAATACGATGCTAGCCGTGGAAACTGAAAGTGCCACCGAGTGTTTGTGCGTAATAAATGTCGCTCGTGTTCACGTATAACGTCGTATTTCACATTAACGCGGTTCGGAGAAAAGCGGATTGCGTGCAGCCTTCTTATTAGCGTGAAGAGACCTACTTTCTCATAAAAATGTAACCAGCTTAAGTTGCTGAGGTTGAAAATTATTTCGGATATTGCTATCAGAACCGACTTAAAATTATGAAGAAAAATGACACAACAGAACCTCAATATGTTGTATGCCTTTGTGCATGGAAAAAAAATATACTTATTATTGAAATATGCTTAATATTGAGGTCTACTTGAAAAATGGAATTATGTAATCATAATTAATCCTTGCATGTGAAATTTAGACGTAATAACAGGGTATACCCATTAAATGAGTATTTAGTATCGAGATTCCAATTCGCATAAGGCTTCATTTGTGAAATACGTTATTCATGTCCACAAACAATATAGAATGGACTAGTCATAAAAGGGGATTACAATGTGTTTCGAAGGTGGGTTTCCAAATAATATGTGTTTATGCATACTTTTATTTTCATAAATGACGTATCACTATGGCGCACTGGAATAACACGAAACATTAGATAACACATCTTCAAGTAAGAGCCTGATACAAAGGGCGGTTGTGTTAACACGGTTTCACAGTATTTCTGACAAAATACAGCACATTCTTCCTGCTGAAAAAATCAGGTCATATTCCAAAAATTACGTCCAATGCAAAATTCGGCCTTTTCGCCTTCTTCAGACATTGGTCTGTTCTGATGACAGTATTGAAATGAATATATCATCCCAAAAACTTGAGGTTCTAAACCTTTTTATGAGAAGTTCTGTCTTTTTGTGCCAGTACAACGATTGCATACTATCCCGTTTTCTTGTTGTTGTTGTTGTTGTTGTTGTTGTTGTTGTTGTTGTTGTGTTCAAATCTAATTTAGATATAGTTTATGTGGAAAATGACATCATACATTGTCGCGGACAATATCCATGA
This sequence comes from Ellobium chinense, assembly GCA_033807755.1. NCBI lineage: Eukaryota > Metazoa > Mollusca > Gastropoda > Ellobiida > Ellobiidae > Ellobium > Ellobium chinense. Next base: position 8,385,523 of record JAWQUT010000001.1, read on the forward strand.
AATACACTGTCTGGCCACCGATGTAGGTCCAACTTACAAAGTGTTCCTCGCCATCAGCTGATTGTGTTTTGTAACATCAGTTTCCGGTATTGACGGTATAATTCTCTATTAGCTCAGAGGTTATCTATGTACAGTCGATTTCGCTTAATTGCAACTCAGTTAACGAATTTCCACTTCATAGCAATGTATTTCAAGTGACAGAATATGACATTTTCTGTGCTAAAGTCTCTGAATTGTCAATAATTGGGATCCTTTTAATTGCCCGTCCATGTTGCTGGGTGGGGAGTGGAGGGGGGGGGGCGTGAGTATAAGCGTTGTCGACTTTATTTGCCTTCTCAATTATCCATGTTCTATGATGAAACAGGTCTTTGCAGATTATTCTTCTCATAGATGAGCACGAAAATGTTATGCCTTAAAACTGTACAAATACTGAGAAACCTCGCACACATGACACACTATCTCTTCCATAAATTAGCGTCCATAAATTAGAAGTTTATTTCAGCTTCTCGATTTTTATTTTTACGAAATTTGCCGAACTTCCGGCGTTCCACTTTTGTCCCGTTACCATCAATATAAGACTTTGAGAGAGTCCCATGATATTGTCCGTGTATGCCTTAACATTAACGTAAAGAATACTCAGGTTATCTGATACTGGCGTAGTGTACATCCTGACTGTTTGATTTTCTTCATACGCAATATTAGAAAAGGACACTCAGGATCAGAGAAGAGAAACCACATATATCCAATTGTGTATGAACCTTGTGTGAGTGTTTTGTATGTAAACTGATAAGACTGTGAGAAAGCAATACAAACATGGTAAAGAGAGGAATGGGACGAATGGTTAGGATCTACTGAACACGTTGATAATCAATACAGATAATAATAATTATTGATGAATATAACTATACATAATAAATGGGGATTCAAAAAGTGCCTACTTAACCAAGGGACAAATATTCGGGAAGTGGGTGAGGGGATAGGGGGTTGGGTAATGGGGGGATATAAAAGCGCCTTTGAATGCAGCAGGACAGATTTTCAGACGGGGTAGAGCACACTCAAATTTGTAGCAATAAAAAGGATGTAGGAAAATCGCATCAGGTAGGGATCCGACTGAACATCAGAAAATGGCTACCATATCTCCATCAAGAGCAAACGCCATATTAGATGAAGCCAGATTAGAGAGAAGTTGGAACGAAATGGAATTTCTAGAGTTTCAGGTTAAATAACGAGATTTCTTGGAGTCTCATCAAAAACTTGTCGTCACTTGTTAAGGGCCTTTTCTATCAGCTACTCGGGCTCTGATTGCAGGTTAAGACTGACGAGTTTCCGTGACAGAATTTCGAAATTTCACATAATGGCTGCGAAATGAGATTTGGTCCTTTATTTTCTCCTGCGCTGTCTGTGCGATTATCAGCCTGCCTGCCTGCCTATCTGTCTGTCTGGTTTCCTGCCTGCCTGTTTGCCTATCCACCTGTCTGCCTGTCTGTTAATTAACCTCCACACATCAGGCTGTCTTGCCTGTCTCTTTTTCGGCCCGTCTGCCTGTTCAGTAGAATTTACTCGTGGTGCAAACTATTGCAGACTTAAAGTTCATAACAGAGAGTGTTTAATCTCAGGAACTTTTCGCTCACTCTTGCACGCAAAGTCCCGATTAAACAGTATTTTGCTTATTCGTATCCACAGTAAACGTATTGCTCTCCCGAGTTGCCACTCCAGATATTTGTCATTTCACTAAATTTGAAGGCCAAATTTCACAAGTCATTCAAAATTTCAGTGAAAACTTTGAAGATAACCCTCCAACCGTGCGTGTCATCATTTGTAGCTTGTTAAAATTATTTCAATGCATGTTACAGAGATAGATGTAAAGCATCGCCTAGGAAATAAAGACTTACAAGGAAGGGAGAAGGAAGCAAGAGCAGATCACTTTAGACAGCATCGTTAATGCCAAAACGCTTACAGAGCTAGTCTAGATCTAGGGGCCGAATGACTGCACAATGCTGTCGACCTTTCGGCGTTGGCGGTGACTACAGGAAACATCATTGATGTTTTGGGGATTTCCCGTTGTTATCGGGAACGCGCAAATTTAGCACTGTGCCAATAACCCTAGATCTGCATTTGTTTGTAACTCTACGTCATTTTTTAGCACTAGGCTTATTCCTGATCGTGGCAGAGCACACTAGAAGCTTACTGAATTTTTATTTAGGGATGGCTTTAGATGGGCTTTAGCTAACATGTGGCCATAGACAATCCTTTGATACACTAATCATTTCTGTTTTGTTTTCTAATCAGACCCCTAAAATTTTTAAAGAGCTCTGACCACCCTGACCGGACGATTCCAAGTGTCAGCTTAATAACTTGTCACCAGTCAGTCATTGGCTATAATCAGTGCGCCACTGACATTACAACCCATTCCGCCTAGCCTAGTAGACTATCGCTAATATAGAGAAGGAGCAAGGACAGTGGCGTGTAAGGGCTAGTGAGGGCTAAGCCCTAATATTCTCGCTGCCCTTATTCCAAGTTCAGTGTAATATAAGGGACAAAGGTGTATGTATAAATTCTTAAAACAAAATAGCAGAAAGAGATCTGTCATTGGAAAGAACGGAGCATAACCTTCGATTATATCTCTTAACTCTTAACACCTCGTAATGATCACAACTACTCCAGCCCCACCATAATAACTAGACCATATACCGCCCCTGAAGGACCCTTCGAACATTTTGGCTGGTTTCCAAAAGTGATACCTGGCCATTCATTTATTTTCACGAAAACAAAAATGATAGGAGAAGACTGGGACGTTAAAATATCGACGGTCTTCACTATAACCGGCCAGGCTGACTAAACATCATAAACATATGAACTTGGCCGGTCGTATGCGACCAACCAACAATATATTACATGATAAAATTAATTTTTCACTAGATATTCCAGGTTGTTGTTTTTTTCGCATTTCCTTCACAAAAGATCAATAGGAAATATCCGCAGGAGTGACGACTCCAATCGTTCTCCTATCGCAAAGTTAATTATAGACTTATAGGTTGGCATATCTTTTGCATCACCGCATTTTACCCCGGTGAAACTCATCGATTTGTTCTCCATGAAAACATTACACACGCAGTAATGACTTGCACATATGGTCTCGTGTGGCCTGTCAGAATCATATGTGGTTGGACAAAACATTAATCTGTTCAGCCAATTCACGTGGGATTTGTATGGGAGAACAACAGCAGAGACAGACTATGACCTGAGGTTGAAAGATGAGTCTGGGCATAACTGAAAAACAAGTATAGCGGAACCCTGATAACACAACAACTCTTGGGATCCAGCGAAGGTTTACAGAAACCTAATCCAATTTCCCTCTTTGAGCCAATAAACTGTTTTCTCTACTGTCACTTACAAGAAATTCCACAATCTCTAATTCTTCTTTAATTATTTGCAGAATTCAATAAGCTTATTAAAAATGATGTTCAAAATGTAGATCTTGCCGTTCGTTTTCGAGTTGCGAACCGATACATCGAAAGGTGTAAACAAGCTAACCAGTTTCCTTAACGACAAGTGCTCCGCAGAGAAAGCCACACCGACACCGAAGGGAATGACCCAAACTTCAGGTTTAATTTACAAAATCAGGCGAGAATGTAAAATAATTCGCAGGTAGGTTCACAAATCTAGGGCCCATTCTTCACAATCTGTCGAAAGGACGGATTTTTTACTGTTTTCTTAAGGCATGTAACAGCATGTTATTTTCAGCCAATTAGAAGTCTGTAACCTTTTAAGGCTGAGTTGTCAGACGTTTTGTGTTATCCAGAGCGCGTTTGGTAAGGAACAAAGCCGTTGGGATTCTTTAATAGAAGTGTGCTAGGCAGGGAATTGTAGTAAAGAGTGTTCAATGTTAAAAGAATTCCATTGAAATTTGAACATGCCATAAGCAGTGTACGGATTAATACATGTAGGCGTAGACTTAACGCTGAACACGAAAAATGATATGACACCATGTTTTCTTTTCAATGTTTGTCATGGATTCATGGTTAAATCCGGAAGCAAGAAGTTTGTAACAGTCAGCCAGGCTCATCAGTTAATCCCGAATTCAGCGTGATTTCATCACAGAGATTGTATTCCGAATAAACCCCGAAAGAAGAAATGTACTGACCAATAAAATGAATGTTTCAAATATATCAGCCAATCATATGTCTCGAATTTATCATTTCGAATTTGATTCTGTCACAGAAGATTTGGTCCTGTTTTTGTGCACTGTAGTTTATTCATGCATTCCTGTGTCTTCATGGGCTAAAACGTTGAGTTCGTTATGGTTTCAGATTTTGTCACTTTCATTGACAGTAGTCAACAGACCCTGTTATTATAACAAGTAAGACAGACAATGGGCTAGAAATAGTGTGGGAATCCTAAGCAAGTTTGCTTGTTTACTGCCGTTTCCTTAGCGAGATTAGTGACATCATATTATAGCAGGCGTGAGACCGCAAGCCTGCTGAGTTCATTCATAATCGAGCAAACGTCTAAGACGCGATGAAAAAGTTGGATCGCGGCTGACAACTGAAATAGTCCATGCCGAAACAATTAAACGTTACAAAAAAGAAAAGAAACGGTATTCTGCCTTTTTTTAACGATTTAAACACAGACAGGAATGTCCCTAACTGGTTCACAAATTTGGTTCCAATGGAGAGGTACAGAAAGGGAGCTTCCCAAGTCCACAATTTATATATATAGATATAGATGAAAATATGCTCTCACGCTTTATGGTCCTCACAAGGCCACTAGAATTCAAAACTAAAGTGCTGAGCACCCCTGCGGACAGAGAGGTTTCGGTATTGGCAGTCTAATTAATCAGTCGGAGCTAGTAACTAGCGTCAAAGATGATCTTGATCTCTTTCTTCTTGTTTTCTTTATTAGAAGTGACCCAGGTTACTGATCAATGGATAGTATTCAGATTGGTACCGTTTAGAGAGAGAGAGAGAGAGAGAGAGAGAGAGAGAGAGAGAGAGAGAGAAAGTTTCTGAAAGAGAGAAAGGACAAGAGAGGCAGCGAAAAAGAATAGTCACAAAGAAAGATATGGAGATGAAAAAAAAAGGCAGAGAGAAAGTAAAAAGTACGGAGAGAGAGAGAAAGACAGAGAGAGAGAGTGATAAAGAGGTAAGGAGAAGGGAGCGAGAGAGAGAAGGCGGAAAGAGCTTGAAGTCTTAAAGACAGGGGTTGAAAAGAGAACGAGCGCGGGGTGAAGACAGGCTAATGAAGGAAGGTAGTCTAGAGGGAGAAGAGAGTGAGAGAAAGACTTTCACTTCACAGAAAATAGAGACGCCAAAGGATGGTCAGAGAGACAAAGAGAGACAGAGAGAGGGGGAAGGAGAGAGAAAATCTCAGAGAGATGGAGGACGAAGATATTGAGAGAAAGAGAGAGAGGAAGAGAAGGGCAACATAAGACTAAAAAGATTGATCAAATGGTCTGCTCAAATCCCAGCGTAATTCCCCTTGATAATGGGTTCTAGTAAGATCATCTAAGCTGTTTTAGAGGCCAGTCTTATTCATTGTGCTTTTATGCTAGCCCTTATTATCTGCGATGTCGCACTGCCCAATAAAAAAAATGATTTTAAAGCTTGATAACTTTTGCATTTCAAATGTTATGCTGCTGACATTTAGCACAGATTAGCAGATGGATATTGATCGCTACTCTAGATCAAAGCCCTAACTGTATCCCGGCTGAATTATTAAAAAGACATGGTTGTATATCAATAACATGCCTGGTGTGTATCTAATACATTGGCATCCAGACGTCTTTTTGACGTGCTTTGTTAACTGTTTTGCCATGACAAAAGTATAGCACCTAGTATAGATCTAGATCAATGAAACTAGCAAAGATTACACCAGTAATTCTGTCTGTTAATATGCTAAAAATCCTATGCCAGTCTCTTAATAACTGTTCACGGCTGCAAAACAGCCGAACTCCTTTACTTTATAGGCTACAAGACTAACTCCCCATTTTACAAATGGGCAGGCAGGCAAGCAACGCACCAGCGGCGAAAGAGTACCTAGCGCACCGAAAAGCACCATGAAAATGTTGGACCACTGCGGGCGATCAAATTTAAAAACATTTAGCGAGTCATCTCATGACCGACTGACCGGTCCACCCGTCCATCCACCCATTCACTGACTGACTGACTGACTGACTGACTGAGTGACTGACTGACTCACTCACTCACTCACTCACTCACTCACTCACTCACTCACTCACCCACTCACTCACTCACTCACTCACTCACTCACTCACTCACTCACCCACCCACTAGTCTACGTTTTCTACCCACTCATTAACTCACATTTTTTCCTTCCCAGTCCCATGACGCAGTCCAAGACACTGTTCAACCTGTCGATCCAGTCCAGCCCCATGTTGATCTAACGAGTCCATGTTGGCCTCCAAGGTAATCGAATAATTTCCGCACAATGTGATAGAGTTGCCCTATGGGAGTGAAGGAGAATCGACCCAGTCTAATGTCGATTACCAGACAAAGAGGTGGCCCTAACTTGATTACTGCAAGAAGACCTACACACCCTGAACTGCCAGTCCACAAACCACTCTTAGGATCTCCTGAAGATTAACTAACATAGACTGGTTCCGCGGTGGAGGAGCGGCTTCGCGGAGCCTTGTTTTTCTCTCCTCGTTTGCATGAAGTGTCTGTTTCATCAAATGTTATATTGTGTTTTCAATACTGGTGAACTTTTTTTAAAATGACCTACATGTTCGACAGTTTATGATAATTTTTTCCGAACGATGTAATAAGGAAGCTAATTTTGTGATAATTTATCAGAACGATGTAATGAAGAAGCTGTGTGTGGTACCTGCATCAATGTATTCTAAAGTGTTTTCCGGGATCTGAACTTGTCTGTCACAAGACATGGTTTCTGTCCAAGAGCTCGTGTTGAAGGAGTTTACAAAGGCTGTCAGAAACAATCCAATGTAGTGTGAGTTTTCGACAATAAACTCACCAGAGGTCACTAGAGGAATCATTTTCGACTTCACAAACCACACATTCAGCATCTGGTCATTGCCGACGTCCTCATCTTGGCGACTCCACCATCCCCGATGTTTGTGACGTCACCTTGGGTCACGACAAGAGGTTTGGCAGCAATACTAGTTCCTGTCCTGGCCTGGGCAGTGGCTCTCCAGCTCTTGTGCCTTGTTGGTGAGTACATTTTCCCTCACCTCCGTTTACAACTATTCTGGGCTCTTGGACTAATAAAGAAAGCATCAGCTTTCGAAAATTAGCTATAGAGTTTTGATATCTCTTTACTCATAGTTTGTTATTACCGGTGTTAACTCAGTTCGAAGGATTTTTATTCATAAATTGTGCTCTGAATTCCTTCAGGCATCCATAGGATCCTGCACTGTCTGAGATTTTTATTACTACTAATTATTTCCTTTGACGTCTGTTTATTGTTACTAGTGTGCAGTTAATGAGACTTTTGTTAGGTTATTCCTGGGACTTTCTTAAAATGTGTTGGGGTTATTATGCACGACAGCAGGATTAGGGTTGGGAGCATAGTTAGGAATGAGAGAGGATCCCAGGATATTGTATGAGGATTCTGTCATTTGGGTGCTTTCTTTCACTAATCCTGACCCAACACTAATCTAAATACACCTTGTGAGAAATCCAAACTTTACCAAGTGTTCATACTTTACTTTTACTTTACTTTCCCGAGCCAGCAATCATCTGGGCTTGAGCCCTTCATCGGTATGCCATGGTGTAGATGTGCAAGTTTTTTCCAGCTGTTTGTGGTCTGAGTAAAGTGAGTTTCCAAGGTCTGGGTTGGGTGGGAGGTACTTCTGTTACAGAGGTAGACATAGAACTCTAGTAAAGTGAGATGACGCTTTGCTATGTAAAGTATGTTGTAAAGAGTAAAGATCTTTCAATGCGTCCTTTGGTTAGGCTGACTATTTGGTTAACGCTGTTGATTGCGTCATTTCCGACACTGGCATTGTCTTGCCCAAGATTAAGGCGGTCGGTAAATAAGCTGTCTGCAGTGGTCGGTCCCAGAATGTGGTTATGCCGTGTATATTTGCAGGGGCAATACTGAAGTGGTCACAGTTGTTCTGATTATAGTTTCATTATTATCTCGCACTGTTCCCACTATTTTCTTGATGTGGTGTGCTCCATGTAGGGTTCTTGATTAAGTCTAAAAATCTCTTTTCAGGGCCAGTTGTCCTAAATCTAGTATTCATTCATGATTCCCTTCTTTGCATACTCTTTGAAACCATGTCTTTTTCCCTATTGTCTTTTGTGTCTTTTTCTGTTCTTTTCCAGGCAATGTGCTTTCCTGATTTGCTCTTTTTGTGAAATCATATCGTTTTATGTGATCAAAATATTTTACTTTCCTTTTTCTTGATGTGATTCAGCAGCCAACTTTCATTAATTTTGAATTCGTCAAGAATGATTTTCCTCGTTTTTCTGGCTGTCCACGAAATTTCCAGCACTTTTCTGCGGCATATGAAGTCAAAGAAAGTTTATAGTTTTTTTTCTGTGTTTGCGTCTGGTGTCTCAGCTTCCCCTCCCTCCCCCGGAAGGAATTACTCATAGAATTATAATTTTTGTTAAAACCTCCACAGTGGAAGAGGGGTGATGGGTAGCTTTTTTTCCATTCCTCTCTCACTCAAGCTACTACTGGTGATTTTAGAACAATGGTAAAGAAAATAACCGCGAACTTTCTTTTCGGAGAATTGGAAAGAATGAGG
>JAWQUT010000001.1:8403686-8416186 GCA_033807755.1 Ellobium chinense
CATAAAGTTATGATCATCAAGAAGGAAGCGGATAGACCTCAGTGAGACCCAAACCTATCTTGTCTACGCTTCTGGAAAAAAAAATATTTCTGAAAGAACGCAAATACGTCAGGGAAGGGAAACTCAACCGTGAGATAAACAAACACAAATAACATCTAATTTCGGGATTTGGAGGAGGACGGCGGATTGGGGAAGTTAACTAATCGACATGACCTTCACCCTTGTTCATCCTCAGAATGAGATGCCCGTCTCTTGAAAACAAAATAGTTAATATCCTCGTTAAGGTGTCAGCCCTGCCAAACAGTTTTTCTCCCACAATGGTGGGATGGGCTATGTGGCATTTCTGCGGCGCTCATATTGATGGGGGCAATGTTGAGGTACATGTCCCGATGTTACACCTCCCTGTCCTCAAAGACATTGGTTGGTGGTGCCAATCTTGGTGCGGTTTATCAAAACTTTGGATTCAAAGTATCGCTCACCACGGACACACGTCCTCCCACGGAGATACCATGTCCTCCATTATCTGTCCTTCATATTGATGGGGGCAATGCTGAGGCACATGTTCCAATGTTACACCTCCTTGTCCTCACTGACAATGGCTGATAGTGCCAAACTTGAGGGCATGTAAACAAACTGGTGTACTGTCTATCTATTGGGATTTTTTTTTTCTGATGTGATCTGAAGCACAGGCTGTTGTTGGCTGCCACATTTCCTACATCCACGCTTTTGATCTGTTTATTAGGGATAAGACTTTCTTGAGCGTACCAAAACCAAATTAGAACTCATGAGGATTCTGACCTTTCTAACTCTTAATCAGACACAGGTGATTCGCCAAATTCGCCACGATATGTATGCGACCTTTTGTGACTTCTTGAAAGAGAATGAAGCTTTCATGTTATTGTGCTATAAAACATTCTCAGTTAGTCCCCATGACGGTCATTCGGGCTTTGCAAGTTACAAACCCAGCAATCATTACTTCCGCTTTCTACTTGTCCATTGTCAGAGTAATATGATTAGCTGCTATGGTCTGTTTCACTGGCTTTCATTGGCTTACATAGCTAATGCTTTCAATAATGACATTGGATGACCCAGTCATGCTACTGTTTTGTTAAAAAAGAAAGTGGGTCTCACTGGAGTTGATTGATTAAGAACATGGTCTGTGAAGTAACATGGCGTGACATGACATGCTGGGTCCTATGGAATGACATCGATTTGTGAAGACGTGAAGGTGTTCAATGGAACTTCCCAATGGCAATGTAAGGCATTTCTCTGGTTCTCCATTTCTGTCTGGAGTTCGTTCTGTCTCTTCATCCGTCATTCCATATCTCTGTCGGTCAACCCACACACGCTCAGCCGTCTGTCGATCTCTACTTTCGGTCAATCTGCCTGTCTGTCTATCTGTCTGTATGCGCAGTCCATCAGCTGACACAAGCAATGATGGGCAGATCTCGATACCGAGTATTCGAGCATCCGATTCTCAGCTAGGTTGATTTCACTCCGATGATTTCCATTACGTAGTCTTCCTTGCTGTTTTCTTTTTTGCTAAAGCCCAGAGGTGTAACAATTATAGCCAGAGAGGACCTCAATATTCAGCCGTGTTTGCACTGTAAATACACTTAAAATATGTGGCAATAGGAGATTAAAGGCATTTACAAAGGGGCCAAAATATAAGTAAAATATATATATTTTGGTGGGAGAACTATTAGCAATTTATCTGTATCGAAACCTGGATTCAAAATCTCGTCCACCACAGACACACGCCCTCTCACAGAGATACCATGTCCTCAATTAATCCGCTCTGACTGGAGACTAGCGAAATGCCACAGCCAATCAGGGCGCAGGGATTAAGACCACTCTGGCCGCTCGGACCACTAATTCCATGACTCTGAATTGGCACTGTCGGCCATTTGCCAGACGCATAATCAGCTTTCTGGACACTTTCAGCGCCCTTTTCTGGCCCTAAGCGCATTGTCATGTACTGGAAACCTCCATTCTCTCGCTCGCTATCTCTCAGAAATGATTGCTTCAGCTTTTAACTCGGTCTGGCATAAGGAAGTCTCCAATGCCTAGGATGACAGGTCTGAGACAGGCTTTCAAATACAAAACAGAAACGAGAGAACATGCACATATTCGTGCAATTTGTTAATGCTGCGGATTATGACAGCTCACGCCTAGGAAAATTCTTAAAACATGATATAGAAGGAAAGGAGACGAGGGAAAAATACAGAAAAACTCTTTTGACATGCCCCATTGTTAAACTGACTTCCTGGCTGGCCGGGTGTTTTGTTCTAGTCCTAAACAGACTCTGATGTTGGCTTTGCCTTGTTCAGGATATGAAGTATGCAGACCACGGATCATACGGTCTAACATGTTTGAGTTCAAATTGTCATTTGCACGAGTTAGGAGTGTAAAACACAGCCGGGGGTTCCATTTAAATCCTAACTAAAATGCATCGTGCTCCTCCTTCTTTCTTCCAGAATATTTCTCCAGAAAACGTAGACTAATAATTCTGTTGTGTACCTACCCCTAACACACCCACCTACCCCACCTTATCCCTACTCGCTACAACGCCTCTGAAAATTGTGTTAAAAAGTTCCAGCGAGAGAGTCATGAATAAGTAATCAAACACGAGCCTTGATCTCCATAATTTGGTAAAAACTGGCTCAAGTCATCGATCTGGCTCAGCAAGCAGTAGTGTCAAAAAGCTGAACATGAATCAATTTCCTTCCACACTCGTCGGATTTATTTATTTATTTATTTATTTATTTATTTATTTATTTATTTATTTATTTATTTATCTATTTATTTATTTATTTTCATCGCTAGCATGACACAGGAGTTGAGCGCTTTCCGCCCACCTGGAAAACCACTGTTGTGACCCGCGTCACAGGTGAGGACGGTCGTTCATTGCCAAACAGACGACGAAGCGATCGTTCGCACCTGAGAGGAGCATCACATCCTTGTTATAGGAAATAAGCGAATGGCGCTTATGCCCCGATGCCATACCAGCGACTCTTTCTTTCTTTCTTTCTTACTTTCCTTTTATTTATTTATTTATATACATTGTGTTTATTTGCTTACATTTCCAAACATATATTAATTATTATTTGACTCATTACACACCTATAAGGATGGTGTCTGGTGGGTGAAAATGATAATATAGTCAACAGTGAAAAGCACTTCGCGATCTTTATATCTGTAAAGAGAGGTAGCCTGGATGTTCTATCTAGAGTTAGAAGTCAGATGTCACGCAGAGTCAACTAAATTAATTTATAAAAACCTTGAACTATTGCAATATAAAAGACGACACACTTTTCTGTGATTAGTAACATTTAGGTGCTCTGACAATTTAACAATCCGGCCAAGGACTTTTTCATTTCACTGACCGAAAGACTCCATTAATATCCATCGAACATTTAACGTCGTTACAGACTTATTTTTGACTCATAAAAGGACATCAATGCCGGCACCCGTAGAGTTGCTTTCAGTGGTTATTATATTTTTCCAAACGCCGAGTTCAGTTCTACAGTACTGGAGCGCCACCATCTCTCAAGAGAGTCTACACGACAGCAGCAGCAACAAAAACCCCAAAACGGAAGATGTCTGTATCATCTTCGCGTGCTGAAAAAGCTCCAGTTTCAATTAAACCGGCCTGTATTCTCAACATTATCTATCATGGAGGCTCGCCCTTCCTGACAAAGTATAGACAGTCAATAGCGGTTAATTACATCAACAGTAATGAGATAGAGCAAAAAAGGTTTCTCTCTCTCTCTCTCTCTCTCTCTCTCTCTCTTTCTCTCTCTCTCTCTTAAACTCCATGAAAGGATGGTCTTTGATGACTCAAACTTAGATTCGAAAATGAAAATTGTTTGCGAAAAAATAGGATGATCAGACTGAGGTTTGAATGTGATTGTTCTTTGTGTGGAGCAACCACACGCCTGAAAAAAAAAATAGGAACTAGGCCATAGACAGTAAAACTTGCTTCCAAATACTTCCTCAGTTTTAGGGATAAATTTTTGTAACATGACAGCGATATCGGTATGCTCCGAAAGGAGTTGGCATAACTATTGAGAGACCACGATCTGACGTGTCGGAGTAATTAGCATCGTATAGCCGTACAAGCAATCTTTGCATGAGTATGAGGCATATAAACCTCACTGTTCTTTTTTTCCCATTCTTCCTATTCATATTTCTGATTCTCGTCAGCGGAGAAACCGTCCTAAACTACCGCAAGAATTCAGCAAGCAATCTGAATATAATAAAAGGATTTGCATAATGTTAAGGACATGATGTCCATCTCTAGAAAAATTGTTTTGGTTTCTTTTGAAGTCTTCGAGTACGGCAATCGCTCTAGGGGACTATGAATATCGCCAGATAAAAAAAAAAAATCTAAGGGATTTACATATTTGATATTCAAATCTTGTCTGTGTCTTTCGAATTCGTCATAAAGGAATCCTACAAAAATTAACGGCTGAGACAACAAAGCTCATATTCAGTTTCAGTTTACTATAGGCACTAGGCCAAAAGCATTCAATTTACAGAGTACATTACACAATTATGAGACATCAGGCACACATCTTCATGCATGTCCTCCAGCTTCTTCCTTCAGCATCCTTCACGCACCCCCATTGATCTACTCTATCTCTTTCGCTCTGCTCTGCCTAGCTCTTCTCATTCTCTCTCCCTCTTTCCCGCATGAAACTGAAACTATTATGCTTTAGTTAATTCAGCAAGCTTGTCCCTCGCTTTCAGATACTCACTGGAGATGGGATGTTTTGTTGTTCTTTTTTTTTGGCAAGAGCAGTTCCGATTTTGAGCATCTTATCCTTGTGGATATATGATATTTTAATTCGCCCATCCTCTACACAAATCCGAGCCCTGTGTTTTTACTTGGCGTGCTAAAACAAATGAGATTTCCGTAAAGATTATGAGAAAAGGTTTTACAACATCAAATATAAAATGGAAAGGAAGCTGTAAAGCTAACAAAATTATCGATGCCTTCAAACGGGAGAACAAACATTGTGCCCCAGAATAGAAAATAAAAGATAACTGAAGTTTTTGACAAAGCATTCCATTATAGCTCCAACTTCGCGAATGTCGAGGCGATGGGCATTCTAATTAGGTCATTAGAACAGCATGATCTTGCGATGATTATTACGTAAATCCTGTACAGCTTTATTTATAGACATGACGTCACAGCTACGAGCAGCCCTAAGGGTCTAGCGCTGCCTCTAATCTGTAACTTGCCAGTGGGTTAGAGATTATTCTCTTGCGCCGAAGAAAAGAACTGCCATGGAAATATAGCGACCTTTCAAAATCAAGCAGTTATTTGACATGGGAAATATGTTTTTGTTGTTACAGTCAATACAGCAAGTAGTGTAGCTAAATTCAGTAACACAACAAAGCTAGCAGGAGTGTCATGAAAGTTTTAGATTCTAGAGCTACTAAACTCCCGTCTTTGTTGTAGGCCTGCAATATTTTAGTGTCAGACATTTTACAACCGGGATACCAAATTCACCCAATTTCTGTACCATCTTTCCCCCCCCCCCCCNCCCCCCCTCCTCTCTCTCTCTCCACTTTGCCCCTCTCCCCGTTTTTATTATTTGTTGCTAGGATCTTCAAAATTTTTTTTGTTATGAATATTTTTCTCCACTACTAGGCAATCACTGTATTTCAGTACCTATAGAGTATCCAAAGCGTTGGGATTTTGCCGAAATCAAAGTCTTTGTAATGTGGCAGAATTTTGTATCATAACAATGATGACATAAGACAGAAATACAAACGGAATACACGCTTCGATTATCTTAACAACGTGTTTAGTATGACTCTAAACCAAAAATGGATAAACAAATAATAAAAATCACAGTCAATGGCATGCTGAACTTTACTTTACAAGTTGCCCTCGATAGAAGACGGAAGTTTTTCACCATGATATCTGAATGAACGAACACGTTCTTCTCTCTTTACTTCATCCTTTGGTGCTGTGGGCCATGTCTCATTTTCATCTTTTCTATATAAATTTGTTTTTTACCATTATTGTCTTGAAAATCCACTGATAAAGGCATGAAGCCGAAAGGATTGATGTTATATTCTACACATTTTTGGAAACTGTTTCAGAGATTGATAAATTATGGTGGAACGAAAGTAGACCTTTTTATAACTTCTCTGTTATTCAACCCTGTGATGCAGCACATGAAGGAAACTGGCAAAAGCTTCAAGACTGGATACAGTAGAACCTCGATATAAAGTATGCCCTTGGTGCATGGATAAAGTATACTTATTATTGAAATGTACTTAATATCGAAATCCATCTCATGAAAGAAATGATAAAATGATGACTCCATGCATGTGAAATTCATACTTAAAAACAAGGTATTCTTCTAAAATAAATACATAACATCCATTGCACTGTCCATGTAACAGCACTGGTCCAGTAGTGTCTCTGTTCATCACCTTTTTTTTTTTTCCTTTCCTATTGAGGGACGAGTCTGGGAAATCTCAGACATTCTCTTCTTGTTGCCAATGAAAACAAACAGATATCGATGGCAGTCAGATTTTCCACGCTAGACGAGAGGAAGTCTCGCGCATGTCTCGAAATTTGGGTTGACGATCATGGCGAGAACTTGCACTCGTTGTCAGCAGCTTTTTTGCTGAGAGCTGCCACTCTGATGTTTGCCTTTTCACTAGATTCTAAAACCAGATTTCACTAGATTTCACAATATACCTTCTGAAATTCTGTTTGATACTATACTATACACAGGTGATTTAAATGCCTTTTGCAATAATTAGAAAGGCAGGTGAATGGCTACAAGTATGAAATGAATGTAAGGCATATAGCTGTTCCTTCTTTATTAATAAGGGGGAGAAATGTGAGCTCAGTCTTATAATTTTTCAGATGTTACATATTATTTTAGGAAAGCGTGTCACCAGGGATTTTACGAAATAATTATTGTGAATGATCAATTTTGAGAAGATGGACCGAAAAATATCTACACTAGAAATTTCCTATCCCTGCCAGAAATCGAACCAGGGTCTCTCAGCTTGCAAGTCTATAATAATGTGTTACCACTACACTACAATGACGCTAACTTCAAAGCAATTTAATTCTTAAATATCTACTGCCTGAATATTGTTTCCTAACCTCCACGTGCGAGCCTAGTGTTCACTCGTGACCCTAACACACTTCCCGACTGTTCACATGAAGGTACCATATCGAAAAAGCGAAAAAGAAAAAAATTAAACTTCTGCAATTAGCGGCATCGCGCAGAAACTACATTGTAGTATGGAACTTACAATTCTTGTAGGGGTTAGAAATTGTGTAAAAGGCTGGCTAATTGTGCCTACAATATTGATTAGTAACGAGCTTAGGCTATAATTTACTAATCAAACTTTTACTTACTACTTAGTCTTGTTTTTGTTTGTTTGTTTTTCAAGTTATTTATATCACTAAGTATTCAATATTGCCGCTTGCTTAAACATGCCAACATAAATGACTGTTTCCAAAGGGGCTGTTAATGACAAAACTAATTACATAACGGAAAGTACAAATTTTGGCACGATAAAAATTTAACAGGAAACATTGCCTTTACAACTCTTGATCAGATTTTCCCATTTTTTTTTATAGTGGTCTTTGTCTTTTCTGTATCACTTAAGAACCTCAATTTCACTAGATCTAGTAAAAAAATCGTTAGGGGTGGCGGCCCTGGTTTCGTTCTTCCACGCATCCGGAGCTCCTCGAAATAGAAGTGGACGTTAACATAATCATTCTCGCCCTAGATCTAGCCTCGTCCATCTTCTCGAATTCTGTTCTCCAACTCACGACCAAATAAATGGAGTTCGAAGCGATCTAGCCTTCACCCTATTTCCCGAATCTTGTACAACTACTCTCCTCCTAAAATCAAACGCATGATAAAAAAAAAAAACTGGGGAGGGGGTGTGATGGGTTGCAGCTATTTTCTTGCTTCTGGTAAAAGTAAAATAATTGGTGATCAAATAGGTGGGGGATTAAACAGGATAATCGATTATGGCCGGAGGTCTGAGGTGGAGAGGTTTCTCATCAAAAGACTCGCTGCCCAGAAAGGGGACATTATTACGTCATGAATCCTTACAAGGGGGAGAGAAGCGGTGCAGTGCCTACAGATGTCATCATTCCTGAGATGTTTTCCATTTAGCACAGAGTGGGGTAAATGAGGGAGGGAGAGAGAAAGAAAGAGAGAGAGAGAGAGTGAGAGAGAAAGAGTGAGAGAGAGAGATGAGTGTGAAAATTATATACAGATATCCGCCGTTTAGAGAGGTGGTGCGTCACAATGCTTTTGGCTCGAGCGGTGGGAAAATGGGTGGCAATTTCTTTCCCATTCATTCGATCTCTGGAGTCAGAAATGACCCGATACTTGATACAGGAAAGGGCAATCACACAGAGACAATAATATCAAAAGAAAAAGAACGGATCCTTTTGCAGAAAACTGGGTATAGTTATAGAAAATTAGGTGGGGCGGGACCTGGAAGTTGGGTCAAAAGGATGGGAGAGAATGCCAGTAGAATAATATTCAGTCGATTCATGGCAAACTATTGATAAGGTTACACGTGTTTTGTTCATTTCTTTCTTTTTGAAGTTATTTAAATTTATAAATCTTCGAGTAAACGCTGGAAAATCGATGAATTCACAAAATATATAGATTTATACCGGTTTAGCAACCAACAAATTTTAAAAATCTAGTCGGAAATGCATTTTCAAAATTGTAACAGCCAATCTCCATAGGAAGTGAAAACTTCACCGAAGTTAGACCTCTATCAGGGTCATGGCACCAAACTGCCGCATCACTATATGGCATTTCATCTCTAGAATTTCTTGTAGCAGGTAAGTGTGCTTTGAGGTCCTTCACCATTGTCACTGAATATGTAACGCTGAACAATTTACGAGAGTTTAGAAGCAAGCGTTTCGCGCTATGGCATATCTTAATGTAAATCACAGATCGTATTAGTTACTGACCATTATACGGAGTTGACTGACGGTGCGCACTGCAAATAGCCCTGTATATATATGCAAAGTTTCATAATGTTCTAGAAGATAGTTCGGATCAAAAATTCTTGTCAGTTTTAAAGAATCACAAGTACTTATATATTAGGACACAAGAATGGCTACTCTATGTATAGGTCTATGCCGATAACCTCACTGCACAAATCACCTATGATGGTTTGATTCCTTATCTCTCTCTCTCTCTCTCTCTCTCTCTCTCTCTCTCTCTCTCTCTCTCTCTCTTAAGTGTATTTTTATGTACCGATATTTTTTAACACCTGTAAGCAAGTGAATATTATGGTTGACAAAGGGTCAATCCTCCATATATAAAGGTTTAAATGTGTTTATCTTGGTTATTGATGAGGCATCTATTTAGAATAATATTACCAAGGAGTTGTTAAGGCTTGCTATTATGCCATGCTAAGTGAGTCAGCTCAAATCCACCCTGGCAACTGGGTAAGAATTATGAGCAATGCCAGTGCCAGGCGGCTACAAGTGAGTACGGCTAAGTATGTTTTTGTATTTGATCCGCATTGACTTCTACTTGGAAAGAGATCGTAACTTTGGTGCTCATGTCGGGTGTTTGCGAGTATGTCTGGATTTATGGTGGCTGGACGTACATGCTTCCTGAAGTAAACAACATATTTACGCATTGATGTATAAGGTCTCTGTCTCGCTGCAAACAGGGATTACCACTACATAACCCTGTATGCTACATGACTAGCCAACTGCATGGAGATATCCTTCCTTGGCTTTGTATGTATCTCGCCCCTTACGATACCATTTCTAGCAGTAGCACGTAGACTCGTGTACATAAAACAGAACCAATATTTGTGACAGCCAGAGCTACTCTGGCTGGGTTTGTTTTCGTGTCTGATTATGTCAACTTCCACGAGGTCAGAATGTTACACAACATCTATTTTCCCTGGCCAATGCCGATCAGACAGACAGAAACACTTAACTCTTCCGAACCAAGCAAAAAGTTAGTGGAATAAAAAGGATGGCATTTATCCAGTATCTGTGGAAAAAAAAACAACAAGTATTTGTTATTTGAAGATGTTGCCAGCAAGTGGATGTCGTGATTAAGTGGTCTGAAGTTAAGTGGAGGCGATTGTGCAACACACTTTGTTTGTTCTACCAAACACAAGATAGATGGCTGAAGCATTAGTCCATTATGACAGTTTGTAGGTAAGCTTCGGAAATGCCAAAGAGCAAAGTCAAGAATCGTGGGTCGTAGCTTTGGTTTTGGGAGGCGTCAGGGTACGGAGTTGAATAGTATAATCCACCTCTTATTGGCAGGACTAATAAAGTACAGTATCTAGGGCCCTGCTTTAGCACCGCCATAGTCCCCGCTTTAGCACCGCCATAGTCCCCGCTTTGCAGAGGTAGGAGGGTATGGGGGAGGGATAGTCAGGGGATTCCAAGCAAGGTAGGGAGAAGGAAACAAGATAAACAGAAAAGAAAAAAAGAGGAGAAGAGACAGAGAGCGATGGCTTTGCAATGGGGGCGGACGAGATACTTACAGTACCGCCCTGAATGTACTATACTATTCTGTAAAACTATCTAAGCGCGACCACTACTTTATTTCCTGCTTCTAGCACCATCTAGACTTTTGCCTTTCGTCTCAGTGTCATATATTCGTGGTTGCAGGTATTGTAACTTGGCACTGAGTGCCATAAAGTGTTCTCTACGCATCAGATCTTGGAGGGCGGGGGATGGGGGAGGGGAGGTGGTGGCCTTAATGTCCATGAACGCCGAATAATCAAATAGAAAGTGTTCCAATGGATTCATAGGGTCGGTACACAACTGGTACATTGGGGATGTCGAGAGTCGAGGTCGTATCTAGGTTAGAGTTGTACCGTCCGATCGTTACCGCCTGAAGACAAGCTCCGCTCATACATGGCCTGCCATTGACACTACCTTGACTGAGATAGATTAGCTTTCATTTTTCTAGTACTAAACGTTTTGATATGAATTTTCTTTATACTGTAACGTCCGGAGAAAGTTTCTTTGCAGTATGAAATGTTTTACTGGTGAAATTAGGGAGAAAAAAAAATAGCCCTCCCCAAAGCGAAGCGCGTCAGTGAATTCAGACTAATGACATGTCCCATCATGTAGCTTTCTCATTTTATACCCAGGGTGGGCCTTAAGTACTCACTGAGTTTATAACTAATATGTTTTCAGATGCAAGATGATAATCTGGTCTTTACCTGGCAAAGACTTGATGTCGTCTGTCTTGGCATGACTAGACCATATTTCCGGCTTATCTGTTGACCCAGTTCTACCTGCGGAGCTGGTCACGAAAGTGCACATCTCTATTCTGTTGTGTTGTGTTGTGTTGTGTTGTGTTGTGTTGTGTTGTGTTGTGTTGTGTTGTGTTGTGTTGTGTTGCACTTTTAAGGAATTCCCCGATGCACTAGGTCGTTGAAGCCGACAGGAAAATATACTTTGTTCTGAATGTAATCCGTCTTCAAGTAGTTGATTGCTTGGTTCATGATATTCCCTTACAGTATCAGAACCATTGCAATCGATTCTCCAATTTACATCTTGATAAGAGGTCGTGTTTTCGAAATGAGTGCTACGTCAAAGAATTGTGAAGGTGTCTCGAACACCGGCGAGTGCGCTTTCACAAGTCCATTTTGACGCAAGGAAGTCTGAAGTGCGCTTTGGTGCATTTTAGACGTCCTTTCAATGAATTGTGTTTCTGAGGATCGATCATGCTGTCTTGATATGTGACTGATTGGTGTGTTCGATTGTTCTTTCTAAATCCTTTTGTACCCGAATTGTCTTCTTCTTAAATTCCTGATGTGTTTAAGTACCCACTGGGTTAGCCTTTCCAGGCAATCCTAGGTAATTTTATGCATTTGTTTTTTCATTTTAAGATGTCTTCAGAACATAAAATCCCAGAACATTGATACTTTATATTTTCTCCAGATTTCTTCTCAAGAACACGTTGATACCACTGGTTTTGTTTCACATGAGCAAACACACAAACAAACAAGCAGCATCTTTTTACTACCCTTGGAGGCATTCATGAGTAGTAAAGATGGAAGATGGATGGGAGGCATTCTTTTCGTCTACATGGAACGCAGCAATTTGTCGAAACTTCCTTCAGAGTATTCGTGGGTGCTCTGAAATTGTCGAAACCGAAGAAAAAGAAGAATTTCAAAGATTTTTGAAGAGGGGACAGGGCCCTCTCCTATAGTGTATGGTGCAGAAAATAATAAACAATAGCGCACAACCCATTACTATAAGTGCATTGGAGTTTCTATGCAAAACTGCATATCGAAGTGTTGAATGCTGCATTTATATTTTCGATCAAAGATGATGTCTGACACCAGATTTCACCCATGTTTGTTGTTGTTGTTGATTTGTTGTTTTTTTTCTTTGGTTGTTTTCTTTTATTTATTTGTGCAATCTTCGTTCACATTCATATACTCACTTTTTGGAAGATGACCCATGATCATTATCAATGTATATTGCA
>JAWQUT010000001.1:8434360-8448905 GCA_033807755.1 Ellobium chinense
CCCACCCTCTTGCTTTAAACCATAAGCACTGGTAATTTCACACAACCAAGTCATTGGATCTAGGGTTAAATTACACAAGAAAAGAATAAATAAAAACCTTGCTACGCTCCTTTTGAGCTCTTTCAGGAAGATCTACACAGCTTACAAAACAACCCCACGCTCATTGCTTTATTTTGTGACTCTCTAGAGGAGACCACGGGAAGACGGAGGCTTAAAACTGGGAATTTATAGTGAAATTTACGACACTCAGGAGTGCGCATAGTGTCTGAAGCTGAACTCAAGTTCCAAAGGTCTGACATAGATCTAAAAATAGAAGAGGCACTTCCATTACATAATTAAACTCTGATAAATCTCGAGAAATATGATTGGTTGATGTATCTTAAACATTCATTTTGATAGGCTGATACTATTTTAGGATTTATTAGGAGCACAATTTTCTTGTCAGAATAACAGTGAAAACATAATGTCTACTGAGGACTCTTACTGATTGATGCTATTTGAAACAGTTACTTTCACTAGCAGATATAGAGTTCCTATTTCCGAGCTTGATAATGAAGCATTGTGTGATTGGAGAACACCTGAATAACTAATGGCTATTCCTCGTGTTGCTGTAGCACTCGAGCGTTCTGTGTATAGGTAGATCGCATTGGATTTCCCGCAGACATTCTTTAGAATCCACAAAGAGGATGCGAGACCAGATTTTCGCGACTATTAATCTAATGGCTACTACAGAATTCTTTGCTCAGCTGTGGAACAATTCCATCCAGTCAGTATGGTTTGTGAATCAGCTAGGCTTTGTCATTGGGTAGATCCGTTGTTGTTGCTTTCAAGCAAGTAGGCCTAGATTAACCAGAAGAAAAGTGTCAAAGGTTTCGGACAAATATATTGGCGGAAGCCAGTTAGTTTATGAGAAAATGAAGACATTAAACATTGTGAGCAGAGTCTCAACGAGATCGAAATGCAAAATAGTCATGACCACAAATATGTCTAGGAAGTAGGTCAGTATGATTAAGGTCGGCAAAGCGGATCGAGAAATTAACACCATTCTGGTCACAGCGAACAAAACTGAGCGGGCGGAAGCAGCGTGTATATCTTTCCTTCTGTACTTCCCGATAGATAGAGTTACATGTAAATAATTTTCAATTGTGCAGAAAGTACTCAGCCGAGAGTTTTTTCGTTTACCCGTCCTTTCGTTTACCCAACTGACCTCTCGGAAAATATGCCATGGACTTTGTCGAAGGCATTACTTCTGAAAAAATCTGTGGGACTGAAAAAATATTACTATATAACTGCTTAATTTAATGTAAACTCCCTTTGCCAC
This sequence comes from Ellobium chinense, assembly GCA_033807755.1. Classification (NCBI taxonomy): domain Eukaryota; kingdom Metazoa; phylum Mollusca; class Gastropoda; order Ellobiida; family Ellobiidae; genus Ellobium; species Ellobium chinense. Next base: position 8,435,682 of record JAWQUT010000001.1, read on the forward strand.
CATTTTGAATCAGAACAAAATACATGTGCGCAAGAGAGAAAAGGAACGCTGTGACGTCAAGTGCTTTCTCTAAATATATAGACCTACGGAATTCCCAGTAATTTCAGTTCCACATGTTTATGAACGATGCAGTGTGATGGGTTTTTGGGGCTGCAACACGCGGAATCATCACTGAAAACAAATGTGCATCTCAGTGCCTCCGATTAAGGTGCCTTCCTGGACGCGCAATGGCTTCATATCTGCTGAAAATGTATCTCGATATCTAATCTAATCTAATCTAATCTAATCTAATCTAATCTGATCTAATCTAATCTAATCTAATCTAATCTAATCTAATCTAATCTAATCTAATCTAATCTATAATCTAATCTAATCTAATCTAATCTAATCTAATCCCTTTTTACACTTGTAATCATCCTTCTCACCTTCCTCATTTCTATATCTGGCTTACTTTGCTGCTTGTTCTTTCTATCTCTTTCCTTTATCTTTCTCTTCTTCATGACATCGGAACTGTGTTGTTTTTTTGTCTTCCTTCCTTGAGATCCTTTTTATTTCGGACATTGTTATCCTGATGTCCACCTCCCAGGTCTTCTCGTCTGTCTTTGGTTAGTGTTCCTCTGTTTGCTTGTGAGCATTCCTTCTTGGTCCATCTTCTTCCTTGTCCGGATCTGGTGCTCCGGTGGCCTTGCTGATTACATTTTAAGACACTTGTCCTTCCAGCGAATCTGCTATATAACGTACACTTGTGTTTATTATGTCTTTTTTGAGAAACCTTATCATTTAATGAAGTGAAAATAAGAAGTTAGACAGCATTAGATATTTTTTGCTGTGGATCTACTCAAGAAATTATGCCTTCACCATGACATTGTAGAGCAGTGGTATTAATCTCAGGACGCAAGTTCACCCGGTGTTTTTCTCGTCTTAGTCTGTGTTTTTACTCACGCTATACCACGGACGAGTTCGATCGTGAAACCAGTAGCATGGTGAAAACGTAATCTCTCTATTGTTATTTTGTTCTATCGAGACATACACTCAGCCTGCCTCATTCTTGTGATTCAAGGATAGCATAACATGGCTGATCTCCTTCGGTATACAAAAACACATCCTGTCCATTGTCCATCAGTAACATTCCCCAGGGCCTTCATTTTCAGAGCCAACACGCGCTACTCTGGCGCAAAGACGCCTTCAGTTTCTATAGTGCGTGTCATGCCAATTCCCCAAGCTTAATGGGGTCTTATGCCCCTCCCTACCAGTAGATTAGGCCTGGGGTTTTCTTTCACTTTTGATTTGGCAAATTCTTGTAAAAGACACGAAATGTTGTCATTCAACTGGCCCCGGCCATGCGGATGAGGAATGGATATTTGACGGTTTGGAGGGACCAGTCGATTCCTCCGCCCTCTGCTTCTAACTTTTGCCAGGGTTGCCAGACTTAGCTCTTAAGGGGCCAATACCAGATTTTTGGCTCTTTTAAAAAGTCCTTGGCTTCCAAATAACTGACTGGTTCTTTGGGTCTTTTAAACATTTCTTTTTTGGCTTCAACGGACTTGAAATTAAAATTGACTATTTTCCAATACAAAAGTATATTTCCTTCTTTCAAACTGGTATTTCAAGTGATCGGGCTTCTGTAATACTTGCCCCAGTGACGAGACGACAAATGAAATAACAATATGTATTTCCTTTCAGTTTTTATAATAATTTTTTTATTATGTTGCCCTAATATATATATAGTAAGATTTATAATAATTATAATATCCACGCCTATCCAATATATAGAAAGTTCGTACTAAATTTCTTGTCTTTTGTTAATTTCTGACCTCAGCAGGCCCTTTCCGGACATTTTTTTGGCTCTTTTTGGCGCTTTTTCTTATGCGATTTGGCTCCGGTTAAAAAAAAAAAAAACCTTGGCAAACCTGATCTCTGCCTTCTAGTCGGTTGCTTCCATGTAAAACTGGGAAAAGGAGTGAGGGCCCTGACGGGACAGGAAAAGATATCATTAGATGCAAGAAGATACCAAAAAAGATACAAATACACTGGTGTTAGGAAGCAAGAAGATAATTTGCTGCCCTCCTCCCCCATCTCTAGTTGGGACGAAGAATCACAGAATTACGTATAATATAGTACCTCAAGAGTCGCCGAGAGTTTCTTCGGCATATTCATGTTGTTTCTATACTCCTGAGCACAGCACATTGAGATGGATAACTCATATTATTATATCTGTTATGTCATGAGAATAGGGAATCCCAAGTTTTCATTGATGTGTTCGCACCGGGTATAAACCAACACCCAGAATAGAGGACTGCATATGCACACGGCACGTATATTTTCCGCCATTCAGCATGCGGAGATGTGTGAGCTTCTCGACTTAGTTTTAGAGCTGAGACGGATTAAATTCTTGTGACACCAGATGAAAATCCGCTCCGGTCCTACAAAGTCCTCTCAATCCGGATTTTCATCCGGATGAAGCTTCGCGGTTGTAATCCTCTGTCTACGGTACCGGAGCGAAGGCAATCCTCTCCGTATCACAGTCGGCTTGCGGATGGGAGAATGAGTCAGACGGCGTAGGATGACTAGACTCAGTACTATGCCATTTTCTCCAGCTTTATTTTCTCTTTAACCGCAATAAAGCAAGAACTTTTGCTTTGACGTTAATGTTGGCATAACGCACTGTCACGACCAAGCAGGAGTGTGAACACGTAGTCTGTCGTTCGTTTAACATACGATCAGGAAACAAACGCACGAAAAAAAATCTCTGCTGTGAACGCGTCATAAGTGTGGAATGAAAGAGCTTGGGCGAAAGCATTACGGAATTTAAAAACTGGTGATTAGAGCATCTCCTCCAGTGAAGGAAAGCGAGTGGAAATTGCAGCACTTGCACAAACACTCCCAATCGCTGTCTCAATGTCTCACTGAACACGCCCGACTGCCGACTCGCGGCAGCGGATTGCCCAACACATCTACAAGTTTCTCATCCGGATGAGCCAATCCTTCATCCAGATGAACCGATTACTCTCTCAATCCGTCAATCCGAATACGTCATCCGGGTTCGCCCCACCTCTACTTAGTTAACGAAATTTGCTAGACTGTACCTGATCATTAGCATAGGTTCTTAGGAGAGCCCTATGATATTACCTTTAAAAATATACATAAATCCAAATCTTCACTTAAAACAAACTGAGGTCACCTGAGAATGGCACCGGGTACATCTGACTGTCTGACTTCTTTCATGCGCAGCATCATTCATAGGCCTCTCCCCTGTAGAGCTTGATTTAACCCTGTAGGACCCATTGTGCCATATTTGGCACAGGAGGTCTGAGAATGTATCCTATTATATTATGCCATTAATAAAACGGGATTCCTCAACGAAACAGATATCATCATTGACCTCATCTTGACAAATGCACTTAAAAGTTAAATTTCCCTGGCTCTGTGTTCATCCTAGCCATGCGCAATTTTTACCTAATACATAGACATATGTATTTTCCAACAGTATGTTTAATCGTGGGTCTTAGAAGGTTAAGGTTAGGGCAGGATTAAAATGAGAAAGCAGACATGAGAGAGTAAGTAAACAGTGAAAGTGTCTATGGATTGTGCCAAGTTTGAGTTTTCTTCCTTAACCCCNACATTGAGATGGATAACTCATATATTATATACATCTATTATGTCATGGGAATAGGGAATCCCAAGTTTTCATTGATGTGTTCGCACCGGGTATAAACCAACACCCAGAACAGAGGACTGCATATGCACACGGCACGTATATTTTCCGCCATTCAACATGCAGAGATGTGTGAGCGTCTCGACTTAGTTTTAGAGCTGAGACGGATTAAATTCTTGTGACACCAGATGAAAATCCGCTCCGGTCCTACAAAATCCTCTCAATCCGGATTTTCATCCGGATGAAACTTCGCGGTTGTAATCCTCTGTCTACGGTACCGGAGCGAAGGCAATCCTCTCCGTTATCACAGTCGGCTTGCGGATGGGAGAACGAGTCAGACGGCGCAGGACGACTAGACAATGTCTAGACTAAACCTTTCACATGTCGAGCGGAAAAAGTTTTGTCCAATGATAATGTGCTTGGGCGAAACCGTTATGAAATTTACATAATGGTGATGAGGTTGTAATGAGAGAAAACTGCAATTATACTTTATCACAGAGGGGTTAACACCCCCTCCCCCTCCAATGCTGTTTAGCATTGATAACCTCAGTGAACTCGCGCTCGACTGCTGATTCGTGGTGAGGCAATAGCCTAGTGGCCTTGATTCGGACAATCCGATTACTATCCCAATCTGTCAATCCAAAAATTGTATCAACGCTAGACCATTCTTGGGTGAGGACTAACCGCACGTTCTCACCAGGGAATTTTTGTTCCGCCGCCATAAAATTTGTCCCGTTAACTTTCGTGTTTTGATATGATAGGCGCGCTCAGCGACAATAACCAGCGACAAACCTTAATTTTGTCTTCATCTGTCAAAATTTGCGGTACCAACTGATAAATTGGCCAACCTAATGTCCATTATTAGCGCATATATGGAATGCTCCTCCCCCCACTCAGTACTATGCCCTATTCTCCAGCTTTATTTTCTCTTTAACCACAACAAAACAAAAGTTCTTGTTTTGACGTTAATGTTGGCATAACTCACTGTCACCACCAGGCAGGAGTGTGAACACGTAGTCTGTCGTTCGTTTAACATACGATCAGGAAAGAAACGCACGAAAAAAGATCACTGCTGTGAACGCATACGTGTGGAATGGAAGAGCTTAGGCGAAACCGTTACGAAATTTAAAACCTGGTGATTAGAGCATCTCCTCCAGTGATGGGAATGCGAGTGGAAATTGCAACACTTTCACAAACACCCCCAAAAGCTGTCTCAATACCTCGTTGAACTCTCCCGACTGCCGATTCGCGGCAGCGGATTGCCCAATACGTCTACAAGTTTTTCATCCGGATGAGCCAATCCTTCATCCAGATGAACCGATTACTCTCTCAATCCGAATACTTCATCCGGATTCGCCTCACCTCTACTTAGTTTACGAAATTTGCTAGACTGTACTTGATCATTAGCATAGGTTCTTAGGTGAGCCCTATGATATTACCTTTTAAAATATGCATAAATCCAAATCTTCACTTAAAACAAACTGAGGTCACCTGAGAATGGCACCGGGTACATCTGACTGCCTGACTTTTTTCATGCGCATCATCATAGGCCTCTCCCCTGTAGAGCATGATTTAAGGTTAGGGCAGGATTTAAAAGAGAAAGCAGACATAAGAGAGTAAGTAAACAGTGACACTGTCTATGGATTGTGCCAGGTTTGCTTTTTCTTCCTCAACTCCATCCCTACTCCAGCCTAACCCTAAACCAAGCATTAGGAGTTCCAAGTACAACAAGGGTTCAGTACAGTGCCGTGTGCCAAAAAAAAAAGCGATTTTTTTGGAATACCAGTGTTCACGGCTAATTAGGTGAGTACCTAGTGACTCACGAAAAAAAAAAAAGCACAAAAAAAGAACATGATAAAATCGTTGACACAGAACGTCATTTATGAGGACTTTGTGCTTAAGGGCATCATTAACGGGGGCTGAGGTGGCATGGTCTTCGCATCTTCTGTTCTATATAAAACATACGAAATCATTATTCTCTAACCCTTCAATACCCTTGAGGACGAATGCATCTTCATACTAATAAAATGCAATCATATAGCGCTTCACCTCCAAGAGGGCTCGAAGCACTTCATATCCATATGCACATGTACTCAAACACAAATATACACTTCCACAAACGCATAATCTTATACACACAGTACATGCACTCAAACACATACACACTTATATTCATTAATACGTACACAGCTGCAGAACTTGTATGTGTGTGCATTCAAAGAGCAGGAGTTTCAAGGTCTGGAGATGAAGGNGGGGGGGGAGAAGGGGACATGGATTCCAGCCTCTGATACGAAGGATCGTATACAGGATTGGGGTTAGGGTTGAAGAAAAATGGGCAATCTTGGGAACAGCCCAAGCTACCAATTATCATAACTGCACTTCATTCTCATAGCCAATATTTCAGCTTACCGGAGACATGGCCTATGAAGGTATAATTAAAAGATCCACTTTGGGCATTTGAGTGGCTTTTAATAAGTTTTAATGTTAATGGTCAAGCAACTTTTTAACAAAAAATTACCAGGTTGAGGACGAGCGCTTTCAGCATAATTTCTTTGAAGAAATAAACTGAGACTATGTGTTTCTGGTAACTTTTACCTATACCCTATCAGAGATCCTGAATTCACTACAGATATCTGATTTATGTAAGATAAGATAAGATAAGATAAGATACGATAAGATAAGATAAGATAAGATAAGATAAGATAAGATAAAGTAAGGTAAAGTAAGGTAAGGTAAGGTAAGGTAAGGTAAGGTAAGGTAAGGTAAGGTAAGGTAACATGAGATAAACTTCATTTATTCATTTGGAAATTTGCCTTCAATCAGTGCAGAACAGAGAATGCATTAAACAGGGGATTACAATCAAACATGATCATGTAGGGTACGGCACACAAATGCATCTGCACACAAACACACACAAACAAATATTATATATAGAGAGATAATCGTAAACACTAATCTATGTGCACATAAGGAGGCAGAATTCTCAGGTCACGAGGGAGCATGGATTCCGGCCCCAGTTATCAGCATTTATTCGGGTCGCCACAGGGCGGCGCCATCTTCAAACTTTAGAACATCAGCTGACATGATATTATTAGATCAGGGAATCGGACATTGAAACGATCATTACATTTACATGCTGCCCTCCTTTTCTATAGAAAGATCATGGATACATCACGCCACGGCTAACTGGCATCGAAGCAAGATTATTTTTCTATCAATGTCCCTTGTGTGCACAGACTGGCCAGATTTGCCTTCTATTGGGCCATTCCATGGAGCTGGTCGAATTAATTACCATAACAAAATCTGTAGAAATCTTATTAACCGAGATTTTACCTAGTCTCATTCACTCGAGTTACATATTTTATGTGGACACAAGCAAATCCTTGTGGAAGTAAGTTTGATGACTTATTTTCGGTGTAGCTGTTTGCTGAAATAACTGACGAAACAACCTGCCATTGACCTATATCAGAATATTTCTATCTTCAAGTTGTCTTCGCCTGGCATTTATTTTCACTTCAGCATTGAGTTACATGGGTCGTATAGTTAACAATGACAGTAAAGTGTCACTAGGAGAGATACTTAACTCCAATTTTTCATTCGACTCAGATGTGTTCAAAGGGCACTGTATCACGGCTAGGAGCAATGAAGACCTCAAATGTGACCTGTGATATAAATGTTATTATGATATTATTTCTTATTTGTGTATATATATGTATGTATGTATATATGTTTTATACATGTGTTGTACAACAATGCATGGCAATGCAAATTCCCTAAATAATGAAAAATGTATGGAATTTATGTGCTAAACAATCATGGGGCTGAAGAAAGTTGTTCCCTGGTATACTATAAGAGCTGTCATCTTGGGATAGCGTCTTTTTTGTCCCCGCTTTTATGCGAAAAGAAGCTGTTAAGATAACTTTAATTTTAATTAATGAATGTGACTGATATCTTAATAAAACTGTCATTTCACAGGAGTGGCCACAGTTAACCACATCATCAGTTATGAAGTCTGTTGTGCCCTGAACAAAAATGTGTGTTGGAAGCAGGAGGATATAAATGTATGAACTTTCTAAGTTTTCGTATTTCTTCTTTCAGATGCCAGTTACGGCCTGGTCTGCTGGCATTGTATCTCGGAGAACTGCGAGATAAACCCGGAGGACAATGCTAGAGCGGAAAAGAAGAGTTGTCTAGATGGACAGACATGTCAGGTAACGTAGCCTTTGGGTGGTAATTATACAATACTTCGTCTAGACGGACAGATATGTCAGGTAGAATAGCCTTGGGGTGGTAATGATACAGTACTTCGCCCAAAGGCAATGCTAGAGCGAGGTAGAAGAGTTATTCAGAAGAGTTAGAACTTCAGAAACTTAGAAGAAGGACAGACTTGTCAGGTAGAGTAGCCTTGGGGTAGTAAATATATAATACTTCGTGTAGACAAACAGACATGTCAGGCAGAGTAGCCTTAGAGTGGTAATTATACAATATTTTGCTCAAAGGCAGTACTACGGCGAAGCAAAATAATTATTCAGAAGAGTTGTCTAGAAGGACAGACATGTCAGGTAGAGTAGCCTTGGGGTGGTAATTTTACAATGTTTTCCTCAAGACAATGCCTGATCCAAACAGAAGTGTTATATAGAAGGATGGACATGTCAGAATAGAGTAGCTTTCTTGTGACAATTATATATTTAGGCTGAAAGGAGTGCACTGTTGAAAAGACGGAACAAGAGGATTGTGCAGATGGACAGACAGATCAGGTAGTCTTCATGTAGTAAATAGTAAATAGGCAAAATGTAGTAAATAGACAATATTTAGCCTGGAGACAATGCTAAAAGTGAAAAAGAAATGTTGTCTAGATGGACAGACAAACCAGGTAAAGTAACCATTTTGTAATAATTTCTCACGATCAACAAAGCAATGTGAAATAGACAGGGCTGTCTTAAAGGACAAACATGTCAGGTGTAGTAGCTTTGATACACGTTCAAATATTTCGCCTGAAGACAATGCCAGGGCTAATCAGAAGATTTGTATAGAATAAAAGACATGTAGTGTACACCTACGAAAACTAAAAAACTCGCACACTAAAAACCTATTGAATGGGCATTTCTCACAACGACTGTACTATAAGAGCGGAACAGTAGAGCTGCACAATTACAGTATGATCTTTCAACTCAGGCGGAAGAAGGCTTGAGTAAATCAGTGTTTTCGTCTTTCCTGCGTTTCCCAGAAAGAATTTTGCAGCGTGTGAGTACAGACTTAGGAAGTGATTGTTTCACGTCATACAGAAATGATTCTTTTTTTTAAAGACAGTTTATTTATTGAACTTTGAATGTTGAACCTTTCTTTTTCTGTGGACGTATCATTCAGATTATGATCACATAGGCACACTGATAAACACGGTAGCCATTTCCAGAAGGGTTGGCATGATAACATGGAGTGTGATGAATTTTGTGTGTGTGTGTTTGTCAAAACTTGTTTTAGTCCCTTCTGTTGATTTTCTAGTCTGTGATTGAACATTCATCACAATCATAGGCAGATCAATTATCTTATCTGAGTGAATTTTGCAGAGGAGTGAAATATCAGACAACACAGGAAGATAATGCCAGTCTCAATCTTTGGTGTTTTGTAACCAATGACTTGGTGACTTACCTTTTGGCAACTGCTGAATGTACTGGGTCGTAACAAGGACAGAAATAGCCCAGTTCATATACCACCTTTATCTGAGATAAGCAGTCTACCTATGACTGTGACGAATTAGATGATATTTATAACAATTTTTTTTTTTTTTTNGGGGGGGGGGGGGCTCAAATTGGTATGCAAATCCAGTCAATGTGCAGATTTTTGTTTTTTCATATCGAATAAAGACAATAGAAAAAATTATTTTTTTCCTGTTTTACCAAATTTACCCTTTGTCACTATCAAAGTGGATAATGAGGAAAAAAAATTAATGCCCATCATTTTGTATGCATTGTCAGCCACCTTTGTGTATACTGGATAATTGACCTCATTAAGATTGAAGGTTCTAGAAACACTCTTACTGATCTCTGTTGCTGGCAGATCTACATATTCGTATCAATGTTGATTTATCTTTCCACTGACAGAAAGTCGTGTTTGAGATGCAGAGTGACATAGATGAAACTAAGTACAGGTCCACAGTGCGCAGCTGTGCAGATGAGTGCATACCACAGAATGACTTCCAGAACTGTACGAACGAGCTCTACAAGAGTCGAGGCTGTGTCAAACGGGTGTGTTGCAGCGATGACGACCTGTGTAACGCAGCTGATACACCTACACATCACCGGAGCTGGTGCCTGATATTCATGCTGCCTGTGACCTCGTTTCTTCTCGGCCATTGGACACTGTGTTCTGTGTTGAGCTGATGTGTTGCGATGAATGTGTGGTGCAGTGTGAGGAAATGACAAGTGTTTTGGTACAGATCATTATTTTGTTGACTGTTTCGGAAGGATCCCTCTCTTCTGTGGCCCCAAAAGGTGGAAATCTCTCATTCTATCTTTCACTGCAACGGAAGATTGCCTGTGTATAATGGATCGTATCACGGATTCGCATGGGTGCGCGCCTCTGCGTGCGTGCGTGCGTGCGTGCGTGCGTGCGTGCGTGCGTGCGACGCGTGTGTGTGTGTGTGTGTGTGTGTGTGTGTGTGTGTGTGTGTGTGTGTGTGTGTGTGTGAGTAAGAGGGTGGGTGGGTGGATGTAGGTGTGAGGGGGTGGGTGGATGGATTAATGTTTGTGTATATGTGCGCTTGTTTGTGTTCATCAGCAGACCTCATCGTGACGTGCACACACCCACCCTGTGAAACCTTTTTTTTTTTGCGTCTCGTTTATCGTATATTGTATCGCGTTTTTATAATGCACTATGTATTATGGTCTTCTTGCAGCTAAAATGGTTTTAAGTTATTTGAAATCGTAACCCATGTCAGATATTACATAATTTAGATCTTCTGCGATGTTGGGTTTTGTTAATCAGCTGAGGAAATTGACTTGTTCCCCCACATGAAGTCGCGTGAGCGGGCAACAGCCTGGGTACGAGACCTATAAAGTTATAATTACAACTACTACTACTCATCATCATCACTATCCTCATCATCATTGTTTTCTTACTCGCTTCTCACTAAGGAACTCTTCCGAATTATTACCAAGACCTAATCGCCACTAATTGTTACAGTTCCAGCAAACAATTTTATTTTAGCTCCATTATCATCACCACCACCATCACTTTCATCACCATCACCACCACTACCACCACCGCCATCATCATCACCACCACCATCATCACCACTATCACCATCATCACCACCATCACCACCATCACCATTATCACCACTATCTTCATCATAAATCATCTACAAACAACAACACAACAATAGCAGCAGCAGCAGCCACAACACGACAACGACAACGGGTCAACAACAATAATAATAGCATTGGACAAAAGCTACAGCAGCCACAAAAATCCATCACTTTTTTCCCTTTACTTTTATTGTCTTTCGTCATTCTGAACGTGTACAAAAGCATTCTGTATCACAATCATGACTTTGCTTAATGATTAATGTTGTGACATTAAAATAATAATATACTGGTGTGTGTGTGTGTGTGTGTGTGTGTGTGTGTGCGTGTGCGTGTGCGTGTGCGTGGGCGTGTGCATGCGTGCGCGCGCGCGCGCCCATGCTGTGCGTGCCGTGCTGTGCTGTGTTTGAAATATGGATGAGCACATTTAACTGTAAATAATACATTGTTACATCTCATTATATTATACGACACGTTGCTACGCGTGTCATTTTCTATAGTGAGTCTTGATGCAAAATGCATTCCAGAAAATCCCCTTACCGCGTAAAGGTTGTTGCAGGATTGCTAAGCCAGCACCGTCTGTATTTTTGGCCTCTGGAACCTGTCATGATAATGCTGCTGTTCAGAAATGGTGAGGATGTCGTCGGTTTAAAGCCTACAATTCTGCTTCCGGCAAAATGACCGGAAACGGCAATTGGCAGCATCCCGGTAGATTGTTAGGCAGCCATCTTTGATGGACTGGGCTATCCTTGTGCAGATCAGCAAACCTCGAAACTGGACCTGATACGACTTGGGGGGGGNNNGGGGGGGGGGGGGAGGAGGCAGAAAATATCGACAGACAGACCGATAGATAGACAGACAGAGAAGAGGGATGGGGATAGAGGGCGCGAGAGAGAGAGAGAGAGAGAGAGCGAGAGAGAGAAAGAGGGATGAATATATTATTTTTAAAGTGTGTCTCTACACCTATTGAACTGTCGCTAGACTGTATTCTACAGTTTTCTGTAGCTCTTTCTCGGCCCATGGCGTTTGTTAACCATGCTTGATTCTATGGCTTGTCCCAATATTTCTTTCTTAGCTGTTCCAGGCTCTCTGCTGTCTTGTCTAACTTGTTATTTTGTTTAATTAGCACAGCCGCAGGCACATGCACTGGATCACACAGTGCTGTATCTACAGAAATGTTGGGCCGATACCTGAAGTTTTAGGTATCGCGATACTTAACTTTCATGCTTTAGGTATCTAAAATTCGATTATGTTTCGATTCCGATAGTCTGTAAAGGGTTGACAGTTTGGCCCGCTTCGATACCTTTGGCAATCCAGGTCAGACAAATCACGGTCATCACGTGTCAGCTGCATTGAAATAGTATCGAAACTCGCAAGAGTTTTGAATGAAACTGTTAAATATCGATAATATCGAAACGCAGGTTATTGCCCGCCATTAATGTAAGGCGAAGATAGCGATACATGTAACAGAAAGAAATACAGTGTACGGGCACGCAATGTGATTGGAAGTTCTGTAAAGAAAAGTTGGATGAAATTCTCTTTCTGTGTTTGGAACTTTTTCTCATCTCCTTCTTCCCTTTATTCATCTGCTGGATCAGGTCTTGCATAAGAACCAGAAAAAATTTCCTTCTCATACCCCACTGGTTTTTCTTCTTTCCCTCACACCTTTGCTTTCCTCCCTCTTTCTATCTCCTCTCTCTCTCTCTCTCTTGTTCTCTCTCTCTCTCTTGTTCTCTCGCCTCGTTTCCATCCCTGTTTCCCTCCTTCCATCTCAATGGAAGAGTTTCCCATGAGTGTGGCCATCCCTGAGGTATCCTCTTGTTCTCTCTTTGTTTCCCTCTCTCTCTCTCTCGCTCTCTCTCTCTCTCTCTCTCTCTCTCTCTCTCTATTTCCCTCTCTCTTGTTCTCTCTCTTTCATTCCCTTTCCGTCATCGTCTTCTTTCTCATGTTATCTATTTCTCAATCCCTTTATTTCTCCCTCCCCTCTTCTCCGCTTTCTTTCCTCTCTCATTCCCTCCTCTCTCTCCCTTCCTCTTCTTCTCATTCACAACCCCTTTTCTTCCTCGTCTCCCTCTCACTTTCTTTTTCTTCCTTCCCTCTCCCTCCACCTGTCTCTCCCAATTCTGTTGCCCTCTCCTCTTCGTCTCTCTACGCTCCCTTCTTCCCCTCTCCCCCCATGTCCCCTCCAATTCTCTCCTTCCCTCTCCTCTTTCTTCCTCTCTCTCTCCTTCTCTTCCTCCCTTCTCTCTCTTCCATCTTCCTTCT
>JAWQUT010000001.1:8472975-8484800 GCA_033807755.1 Ellobium chinense
GGTCTGGGTGAGACATGTTCAGTAACTGTGGCGCGTTAAGGCACCCGATGGCAGCAAGTTCAGTTGTTGAGGCTAAGTCCATGCGGGGCCACAAAGCGAAGATAATTTGCCTTCAGAAGATGCCCTCTTCGGCGGCCACTAAAATCCACAGAAGGAAAAGACCGCACAAACAACATTAATCTAGCTTTAGAAGTAAAGAAAAGAAAGTCAAGGAAAAAAAATACTTCTGGGATTAGGAATAAAGTGCAGTAAAGTGAAAAGTAGGCCTAACAGTGATCTCTGCAAGGACACGTGGGACTTTGAAAGGACATTGAAAGCAAGACCCAACCTACCAAATGGAAATGTAAGTTGAGGGGGAAAAAATCCAGTAAGCCACCCACGCAGGTTCTTTAGTAGAAATTGTGCTTCTTCTTTTCTCTTGCCTGAATGTACCCAGACAAACCGGCGCCGTGAGGTGAGTAGGGCTCACTGTTCACCATTAGCAGCCAAAAAACAAAAACAAACAAAAAAATGGGTCCTCGGGGGTGGTGGGGAGAGGTAGCCTACACACTACATAGTGTCTCGTAATTGTTATTGGGAAGGACGATCACTTTTTCTTTCTGATGAATGGACAGGGTTATAATTTTACTGCGTGACTGTCTGCCACTGGTTTCCCCATAAATGGGGGAACGGGAATAATAATAATACATATAACCTAAGTCAAGATTTTTCCCACCATTTGAGGGTTTTCTAATACACACTGATCACACAAACTTACAGACTGTCATTAGGACGACCGATGTGCCCCAGTTGCAAGCTTATTACTTTGCTATTTCTGTTATCAAGAGTTTTTTTTGTTTTCTTTTACAAACATTTGAGGGCCAAATAAAAGTGACTGTAAATGGCTTCCAATGTGCTGTAATAACTAAATGGTAAAAGAGTATTTTCAAATGTCTGGCCTTTAAATACTGTACATGCAGTTTGTATTTGTACTATCATATTTGCCTCATGATATGAGGCTCATAGTTTGTGATACGCTTTTCAAGTATAAGCCATAGGAGACATTGTTTACCTTAGTGTACTTGGAGAACTCAACCCTCCCTGCGATGAAGGACCATCTGTGATGTAGGGACACTTTTCTGATTTCCCTTCAGTGTCCCTACATCACATGTTTTACTGTATTCAAGGCATCATGAAACCCATAATAATATGTCTGAAAGAAATCATATATTGATTTTGTATTAGGATATGACAGTGAAGGAGAAAATATCAGTTAAGAGTGTCATGATCGAGCGGTATTAGCACAGAACATGGTTGTAGCAATTATTCATTACGTTATTGACATTGATTATGATAAAGACTTGATTACTGTATTAATATGATATAGTTAATTATTGGACACTGAAGATTTTTCTGTGATAACTGCTTTTCCCCCAGGCTCGAGGTGCTGTATTCTTTCTTGTTGCTGTGATATCCCTCCTTGTGTTTGACCATGACGAGAAGCNGCTACCTGTCCTGGCACTGCCTGGCAGGCAATTAACCTCGGGCTGACCCCACGATCGGAGGTGATCGTCAGCATGTCATCTCAGGGGAATTGATTAATGGGGGAAAACTCAACTGAAAGAAATCGCCCTGTTTTAGTTGCCGTGCAATGTGCTGTAATAACTAAATGGTAAAAGAGTATTTTCAAATGTCTGGTCTTTAAATACTGTACATGCAGTTTGTATTTGTACCATCATATTTGCCTCATGATATGAGGCTCATAGTTTGTGATATGCTTTTCAAGTGTAAGCCATAGAAGACATTGTTTACCTTAGTGTACGTGGAGAACTCAACCCTCCCTGCGATAAAGGACCATCTGTGATGTAAGGACACTTTTCAGATTTCCCTTCAGTGTCCCTACATCACATGTTTTACTGTATTCAAGGCATCATGAAACCCATAATAATATGTGTGAAAGAAATCATATATTGATTTTGTATTAGGATATGACAGTGGAGGAGAAAATATCAGGTCATGATCAAGCGGTATTAGCACAGAACATGGTTGTAGCAATTATTCATTATGTTATTGACATTGATTATGATAAAGACTTGATTACTGTAGTAATATGATATAGTTAATTATTGGACACTGAAGATTTTTCTGTGATAACTTCTTTTCCCCCAGGCTCGAGGTGCTGTATTCTTTCTTGTTGCTGTGATATCCCTCCTTGTGTTTGACCATGACGAGAAGCTTAATCATCATCTAGGGGACCATGACAATACAGGTAAATATTTAGCAACCACTTAACTCAGATCTTTTTGAAAGGTATTTGAACAGAATATTATTGGACTGTGTGAATGATGGATCTTTGGTTTGTTCTCCAATCAGTGTTATATAGATTCCATCCTTAGACAAGCCACCGCAAATCACAGACTTGATTTGTCCATCTCTTTCCCTAATGAATTGGAAACGTGTTAATTTAAGCCCTGATACAAGAAGCCCATGTTAACTTCATTGCTATGGATGATATACATGTGCATCCATCTCTGTATGTTATAAACACCTCTTAGACAAACTGATGCAGCCAGTAAGTAGCATTCTTTTGTTAACTCCAATGTACCCATGTTTCCTGTTTCCTATTTAATGAACTATTCGTACAATTAGACTAATGGACCCATCAAAATTTGGTGACATCCGCACTTGATAATCATGACATAGCGAAGGGTTAACCTGACTTCAGAAGCAGAGCTGGAACAGTCTTTCATACTAACCAGCCGATCTGCTTTATCATGCATGTTATCTGGGTTTTACTGCTGGAGCAATAATTCCTTTCGCTTGTGTGGTGTGTAATCACAGAATAAAAACATTTTTGTGTTGTAATATTCTTTATAATAAGTATGGCCTTGATGCCGGGAAAAGTATACATAGAATTGAGATGCACTTATCACTGAGATCTACCTGAATAATGAAATAATAGAATGATTATGGATCTATGAATATAAAACTTTATTAATAACAAGGAATACATGATCTTTTTATATGAGTACTTTATATTAAGGTTCCACTATATAAGCATTTTCATGTTTCTCTTGTCACAGGTGAAAACATTCATCATACAATATTCACTCACTTCTTCAAACATGGCATTGACTTTTTGGGATGGTCAGATCATAAGGTATGTTGAGAATATAAAAAAACAACCAAAGACCCTTCTTAAGTATTTGAATTTCTGTTACCTACATACTGAGAGAATCACTATTCCTTTATTCATAAGGCTTCTATCATTCTTATGTCTTGCTGTGTAATAAGTTTTGCCTGAGTTTAGCCATGTTATAGTTATTATATGGGCTGGTACCTTAGAACAAGGGTTTTCAACTTTTTCAGAAGAGGCCCTTGTTTTGTATTTTGGTAATTTTTGGAGGGCCTTATCTAAAATGAGGGAGCATGAACAATATAAAAAAAAAAAATATGGTAAGCAGTACTTCAGTGGGCCATCTGTTACACCCTTGGCAGACCATATTTTGGCTCAAGAGTTAAGGGCCAGCAGTTAAGCACCCCTACTGTAAGGACCATTTTTAATCAGTGATACTTGAGGTGATACACAGGAAGTGATATACAGCTGGCAAGTTATCTCAGATGTGAGCCAGTGGAGTTGATTTAATGTTAAAAAAAAAAAAAAAACCCAACTTGCTGATGTCTTCAACTATATAACGTTTGACCTGAAATTTTGTAGGCAAGTTCCTTTTGTATTGAAAATGTTCCTACTGCAGATTTCAGGGTTCAAAACAACCTCTAATTGTTTGTTTTTAAACTGACTTTGTTTTGCTAAGTTTGTGAACTGTTTCAAGGAGGAGTCATCATGTTTAACTTTTGTAGTGTTAGAGTCAGATTAAGTTGCTCTGTATATATCTGTGAGTGATGTGGATGACATTTTTAGTCGTCACTCCCTGCCCAACCAAAGAGAAGCTCAGGCAGGCTGGCCTAGCTTGGCTGGTATCTAAACAGTCACTACCATCTAGCCTAGTGAAGCATTAATATGGTTTAAACTCCTTTAATTTTAATGAACACTTGAAGCGAACACTGCACTTAAGTTGTTGTACAGACCTTTAACTTTACTTAAAGAATACCTCCATTAGCCAACATTTGTGGATGCTCTCACCATGCGGGAAGCATAGCTTTACAAGTGTTAACTTTACCTCCTTTATTAATACTATAATACTGATTTACAGGTTGTTTTGCTACACCCTTCTGTCTGGAGTCAATTTCACACAATCTTCCTTTGTACCTTTGTTTTCAGGGTGGAGTTGTACTGCTCTTCTTGACCCTCTGCTTACACTCAGGCTATAATTCTGCTTCTAAGAAACTGTCAGTGGAAGTTGGAGGAGCAAAGCGACTCCACAGTTTGTCAACACTGGTCTCAGCCATTGTGCTGTTGCCTTGGGCCTGCTTCATATTCTTCACCACTGAGGTATGATACTATATAATAGTAATGGTTGCAGAAGCCAAATTGTAAAAGCCTCCTTGAGCCATTTAATAAAAATTTCTCCTCCAACCACAGGAATGTTCCGAGATGGCCAAGACTAGTCTGCAGATCTGGTGCCACCATTGTGCTTAAATTAGATACTGTTTACGGTGGAGGTCCTTCATTTAGATTTTTCACAGTTTTAAATTACATGAAAAGGGGTTAAAATTTGGCCTTCTTTTGCATATCACAGGCCTGCACAAATGGAATCCCCTGAAATCATTGGGAAACACTGCCTGCAACAATTATTTTTTTATAAATTCAAGATTGAATGTCACCACTTTTGGGGTGTGGTTTCATGTTATATGATTATTTCTACACATTTTATACTCTGCTACGAAGTAGTGAACAGTGCTACCAAGCAGAATTGATTGTGTACAGGGATATTTTTTATAGGGTTGTCATAGACTTGGATAATCTGTGAAAATAATGGAAAATAGTCAGAAAAATACCTGGTATCAGCAAAAATGGGCAACTCCCATGAAAACATAGAAAAACACTTGGATTGATGGTTCATAATTTTGTGCATTGACCAGAATGAAAACTTATCTGATATCATGTAAATTTCATGCAATGAAAAAGCTGTTGTATATTGGTTTAATTATAATGTTATTAAAGAAAAGTGTTTGACCACATGGAAAAGTCATGAACAAACTTTTTTGTCTTTCTGGAAGCACATTTGTGTTACACACCTTCAACAACGATTTCATTGTCCTAATAGATTTTTTTTTCATCTATGTATTTCAGAGCGAGATTCAGTCATGGCTGTTCATCTTATTTCCCTTGATCCTTGTCATTTTATTTGTGGGTGTCTTCGACTTCTACATTGAGGGACTGGCTATCAGTCATCTCCAGCCCTTGAAAGCTGCTCTTCTGGCACCCTTGACCATGTTCACAACAGCCATTATCCTCAGTTTGACATGGACACACCCATATGTGACCAGAGTGACTACATTGCACAAGCTGAATGATATTGTCACTGAAGACCATGTCCTATCAACAGGAGTCCTTTTCAGTGTTTTGGCATTTTTGTTAGGTAAGTCTAAGTAACTTTTTGATATGGGCAGCTTCTTTCTCTCAAAACTCCTTTGCCATGTGAAAAAATTGTTTTCAGTACATGCATGTCTTTTAAGACAAACAATTCAGGGGCTCCTCTGGGGTATGACAGGAGAGGAGAGGCATTAAAGGACACTTGACTAATTTGAATCCAGTCATATGTTTCATATCGAAGCGCTATTTTTCCGAATTTCAGAAGGAAAACATACCATACTGCACAGAAACTTTGCAAATTGCTAGTATACTCTCCCTCTGAATGTTACAGATCAGTAAATGATATGAAAGCATCTTGTATTTGAAATATGAAAGCAAATCCATGTGAGTCAAGGCAATGTCCACAGCAGTTTGTAGGTAAGGCTTGCCTTTTGATAGTAACAATCAGGTGGGTCAGCTTTAACTGAATGTTCCCTGATATTAATTATTCTGTTAACTCACTGAAGAATGATTCAGTTTTTCTTTTTGCTCAGCTGCTAAATGAGATGGGCCTGAAAATGGCCATTAATGCTTCAGACTAATATAGCAAATTTTCTTTCAAATCATGCAGAATTATCATAGGCTATATCATGTAAAGCCATACCTTAATTTCCAAGAATAATTCTAAGAAGACATAAAGCACTTTAAACTTGGACTGGTGTAGTGTATGCTCAGGACTTGTTCTTATGTCTTAAGTCTTCAGCCAGGCAAAAGATTGTGATAATTTGCCATAAGTCTCTGGTGGATGAAAAGAAGAGGTGTTATCACCTCATCAGTCTTCAAAGACATAAGTGTTAAGTCTTGTGAATATTGTTTATGTCATGTCTTGTGTTGATTGAGCTCCATGTTCAACTATATGGCATCTTTTTAATATGGGCATTCCACTAATGATCATATTTTAACATGCTGAACTAACAGAAATATTGTCATTTTCTTTCTCAGCCACCAGAATGTTGATGGCAAGAGGACGAGCTGCTAAAGGAAGCTTCATTGGTTATAATCCAGCAGGTTTTCCTCTGTATTCCATCTCCAGTGAAAGCCTTCAGAAGACGTCTCACTCCATTCTTATCATTTTGAAGAATGGGCTGAGACAGATTTTGGAGGATGGGGATTCAAGAAAGATTTTCTACTTTCTTGTGGTTAACCTCTGTAAGTGATTTATGAAAGGAAACATTCTCATAAGAATAGTCAGGTTGTGATTCCTTTATTTTTTAGATAGATTTTTCTCATGAACTCTAGCAACTCTCAAAAATGACAAGTTTAAAAAGTTTATTAGACAATAACCAAGACACAGCTGTGGAACATTGGCAAATGATACAATATTAGACATGACAGCATATTAACAGATAAACCCTCGCTTCACATCACACCATCTAACAGCCATACAGTGCACATTTCTTCCTATAGCAACAACTTCAAAGTATCTAGCTCATTTAACTTCAGTTATTCGTTAGCCCTTTACAGATTAGGATCCTCAACTCATAAAGCTGTTTCTTTCAGATGTTCATAATTCACACTCAGAATTAAACAGAACTAAACCACATAAAGTTTTCTTTTCTCAACCTCTTTCCTCTCCCACCTTTCGATTTCTACTGGTAAATTGGGATTACAAATGGCAAAACATTACAGAGTGGTTTCCTGAAATTCAGACATCAGGTTTATTGAACGTGCAGACATTACAGTGTACCTTAGCTCCTAATGCTTTGATTTATATACAATCAACTGTATGTGAGAAACATAATTGAGTGAATTCATGCAATATGAGGTGCAAGGAAAGAGCATGCATATTCTTCAGAAATACGTTTTACATCTATGTGTCAAGAGATAAACTTATGAAATTTAAATCTCTCCTCTGTGCATTCTTAAGTGCATATATACTTTTTTTTTTTTTCTTTCAAGGTTTCACATTTGTTGAGCTGCTCTATGGTGTGTGGACTAACAGTTTGGGCCTTATATCAGATGGCTTTCACATGTTGTTTGACTGTTCAGCTCTGGTCATGGGTCTGTATGCCTCCATTATGGTCAGATGGAAGGCAACAAGAGTTTTTTCATATGGGTAAGCAACCCTGATGTGGTTGTAGGGGATGAACAAAGCATAGTGATGAAAGGGACACCAGAGGAGTGCCTTGGATGGAGGAGCAGTAAAAGATGAAAACTGAACGCTTTGTAACAAATATTGGGAGTGGACAGCCACAAACAGATGCATACACTTGGTAGAGTGAAGGGGGAAGTGCTGAAGAAGACAACTGCAGAAGAAAATTGAAGAAGCAAAGAAAATGATGTGAAGGCATGGCTCAGAATCAGGTTAATGCCTATACTGCCATACTTTTTCCAAGCTGATAGGACAGAGGTCATGAGTTCGAATCCCACCACATTACTTTTGTTGCTTCTTCCATTTTCTCTCTGCATTTGTCTTCAGGAGCATCTATTCGAATCCACTCACTCCGTACTTTGTTGATGGAAGAGAATGACCGTTCACATTATGGCACTTAATGATGATGGTACAGAGAGAAACTTCAGCACATTTGCACCACTCATTCTACACCTTCTGTTGTAACCTTAAGTTTACCCTAGGCTTAATGGAAAAGAGGAACTTCCAAAATCTTTGCTTTTCTCCAGCTTTTAGATGCAACACTTTTTGTATGCAGGACTATCTTGTTTTGTTCTATTCCACACCAGTCTACCTATTCAACTTCAGACTGTTATTTTTCATTCTCTTGTTTTGTATTTCTCTCTTAATATCTTCAATGTCCCCTAGTGATGAAAGTATATCAGGGTTGGCAGGTTTCCAAAAATTGTAGGAAAACAAAAATTATATATAACAAATTAGCATATGTTAAAGAAAGGGGCAAATAGAAAGAATGATAAAACAATGTCCGTTTTGAAGATAGCATTCGTACGACTTGTATGTTGATTATGACGGCGAAATATTTTGCCACTGGCTGCTGCCATTCCTGTAGGCTAATATTTTTTGGCATACTCCTAGAAGTTTTATGTTTCCATGGTTTTTATCCCCACAGGTATGATCGTGTGGAAGTACTCTCAGGTTTTATTAATGGCCTTTTCTTGGTGGTCATAGCCATGTTTGTATTTTTTGAGGCTGTGGGCAGATTGTTTGAACCACCAGAGGTGAACACTGAGAGATTGCTGGTAAGTGATGAATACTGAGAAATGTAGTCACAGCACATCTGTATGTCAGCATTATGTTGTCAATTTGCACTTTGGCATCAATCCACGGAAACTTAACTTCAGAAAGTTATTGTGATTATAATAAAAGCCTCAATTTGTGCTTTTAACACTTTGTTAGTTACTTTTTGGGGGAACCAAGACCAATGACTATGCTGAATACCAGTTTTGCAATGCTACATGGGTTAAGGTTTATGTTGCTTAAACAAATATAAAAGGCAACAACTAGGATTTTCATTACAATGATAAATTTGTCTTCTTACTTTAATATCTTTTTCAGACTGTTTCTGTGTTGGGTCTTCTAGTCAACCTGACAGGCATTTTTGCCTTTCAAAGCTCCCTATCTCATGGCCATAGTCATGGTGGAGGTCATGGTCACAGCCATGGTGGAGGTCATGGTCACAGCCATGGTGGAGGTCATGGCCACAGTCATGGAGGTCATGGTCACAGTCATGGTGGGGGTCATGGCCACAGTCATGGTGGAACTTCTGCTCAGGACCATGGGCAGTCTTCTGGTGCCTCCCAATCTCATCATAACACAAATATGGAAGGCAAGTCTATTTAACAGCACAGTGGGTGTCACTTCATTGGGACAGCCCAACTTGCAGCTGGGAAATTCTATTGTATGGTCCTAACATTTTTGCACCTCATTGGCTAAATCGGTCTAGGGGTAAGAGATAAATCACAGCAAAATGAACAACAAGCAGCCAATGAATGGTGTAGGGAGTTACTGTTTGCATCTGTGAAGCACCTCCAACCAAAAGAGCCACACGAGATTGAGCCAGTTTTGGAGCTTGTCTATGCATTTAACAAGGAGAGAGTGTCTAGAGGGGCTGACACTTCCCAAATACAGTTGTTTATGGGACGAATTTCATTTTTTCTGCTAGCGATGAGGTACATGTACAATTCATTAATATTTAGAAGTACTGCTTCACATTGTAGTTTGTAGAAGATTGTATTAGCTGATGAGAGAAAGTAGGTGACTTATATGGGCATATGGCAGAATTCTTCGGCAAATGCTGAAATTTATTTTAGGTCTGAGAACTCCTGTAAATGCTCCACTAGCGGTAATTTTAGTTGTACACTAAGATATTGGTCACTCAAAAAGTTTACTCTCATGCATACATAAATTGATCTCTGACCAGCATAAACTCCCCACAGTGTTTTGATTTTCAGTAGATGCCTATTTGTATATTGGAAATAATAAAGTATACATCTTGTATGTCATTCTAGATTCATTATAAGGCTTTCCTGCTGCAAATACTACTCACCTCCTAATTTCTGTCTGAAATATCAGGCTTTGCCCAACATCATTTCAGTTTGATGAACATTGACACACATTTATCTCTGAAATGGTCTGTTTGTTTATCATAAGTTCATGTAGAGTTGATACACTTGTTAATGGACCTGCAGTGTTCATATCTTCCCTTTGTCATATATGAATAAAAATTCTGTCACAGTGAAACCCGGAACTCACTGGGAAAGAATGTGATGCATACCCCTTGTGTGGTTTCTGATGTGCATTTTTTGTTCTTTTCGCAGGTGTGTTTTTGCATGTAGTCGCTGACACCATGGGCAGTGTGGGTGTCATCGTCTCGACTCTCCTGATTGAAAACTTTGGCTGGAATATCGCTGATCCCATATGCTCCCTGTTTATTGCCTCCATGATATTTTTGAGTGTCATACCATTGTTGAAAGAGACTGCCATAATACTCCTGCTGAGAACTCCACCTGAGATTGATGAGCCTGTTAGCATTGCCTTAGAAAAGGTAAAGTTAGATTCTTTATGACCTTATCTGTGATAAAGTGCTTGCCATAACATATTTGTCATAAAGTACTTGTGTAAATGATACAGGATTTCATTGCTGATGGATGTTGGCTAAGGTAAAGTTGGTTCCTTTATTAATTTTGCTGTCGTGAATTACTTCTCTGCATTTACAAAGATCTTATATGACCAAGGATTTTTCTACAGAATGATGTTGGCTAGAATAAAAATTGGATAGTTCATTAATTTTACTGTTGTAAATTGCCTCCCTTGTATTTTGCTAAAACTCTCAGGGTATGCTGCTGCAAAAGGATGTCAGATGACAATGCACAATGACAATGAGGAATTAAAGCAATAAAAATGCAGATAATAATTTTTAATTAGTTTTTTGGAAGCAAACTGTGACAAGTTGCACTCCAGGCTGTTAGCAGGTTCTCTGTTCTGTTGTTGAAAGTTTTGCATCTAGCTTAAAATAGATACTGACCATATAGGTCATGTTAGAGGCATCATGTTGAATACTCGAGGGAAAGCCATAAGAGAAACCCCTAACCAAATGCCATCATCAATACCAAGGAATTGACTTAGGCAGAAATATAATATGATGCTTTGTGACAGCAATATTGTCAGGCCCAAACACCTCAATCTCAAGTAAATCGAGATCACAGTTCTCTCAAACAAACTTTGCCCGCTCAAATAAATTTCTGTATACTCGTATTGCACATATTTCTCAAAATTTGGCAAACTCAAACAAGATGAGGTGGGCTGGAAGAATTCTATTTATCCATAGTCAACTGTAGTTTCTCATCCTCTCTATAGATTCTCACATTAGAAGGTGTGCTGTCTTATCGAGAACCCCATTTCTGGTACCACACTGCCAACAAGGTTTATGGGATGATTCATATTCAGGCGTGGCCGCAAGCACAGGAGCAGAGAATCATTGCCCAGGTTAGTCATTGCATTTAGTTTCATTCAGTAAGGTGATGGAAATGTCAAGACCCACACTGCAAGTGTGTGAAACATTTATGACTAATGTTTTAATGAATATAAAGGATGCATTTGCAAGACTTTTAAAATGAAAGTTTCTCATATTGATGTGATCTTTCAGATAGTGATATATTTTCTTACTCATTGCTTCAGACTTGAAAATGGATGGATTTTTCGGATAATGGAGTTTTGTGCTTTGAATTAATAAAAACGATTTTATCTTATTTCTCTGCATTCTTTTAAGCAATAGTGAACTCTATAACATATATGGGAAATTTCTTCAGAGTATCAAATAATAGTGCAATTTATAATGCCTAAAGCTTCTATCCAGCCACAAGATTGCACTCTCCCTTTCCCTTCCCCCTTTCTCCCCTC
>JAWQUT010000001.1:8494238-8518944 GCA_033807755.1 Ellobium chinense
AGGGGGAGCATGTCCGGCTAAGTGATCGGGGGTGGCAAAGCCATTACGTAGCGAACGGGGTGATGGCGGAGCGTCGTGGGTGGAAAACGTCGCGCTGGCAATGCAAACGAAAAAGGAAAGTTCAAGCAAAAACAACGGTGCAGCTCAAAAATTGTTCGCGTTATCGAGATCCTTTAGAAATTTAGTCCGCGTGAACTGAATATGGAATGCATAGATTATAAAGCGAAAAAAAATAAGGACTTTTTTTTCGTGTAAACAGAAATTTCGCGTTAAACGGGTTTGTGTTAAGTGAAGTCTGCTGTATACATAAAGAAGTAAGAGAGGAAATTGTCTGAATACCGTTAGTTAGACTTCCAACCTTGAATAGTAATTTTTCTCTTTCTTAGAAAGACTGAAATGATACCTAGATCATTATGGTAGTTATTTGCATGCTTTTCTGGACAGGAAGTGGTAGCGACAGAGAACCTACTAAAGCTTCCCAAGCGACAAACACAAACCACAATATCTAGATATACCACATCTAGATGCCATATCTTTGACATAGCAACGACACAAAAAATGTCAATGACGTGACGGGCCAGCGTGTTTGACGCACACTTGGCATGCCTTTGTCAGACACTTTCCTTTTCCTCATTGACACAAGCTTGACACCCAGATATTTGAAACTTGCAGCATTAGCAGACAATATCCATTTGCTGGTATGTGCGAAATTGCAGTGTCATTAAGCAGGATTTGAATTATTGAAGTTACTTAATTTTGAAATTGAGAAAACTATATTTTGGCCTACCCAGTTTATTACAAGTACATTTTACAGGCACGGAGACTTTGTGAGCTCTTCAAAGGACGTTTCAATGAGGACGTCGGGAGGAAACTTATCGATGACTTCGGCGGGGAGGCTCAGGCCATTGATTTCCTGATGAGAGGTTTGCTACAGTAGCTAACAGTCTATGTTCATACAGCCGGTGGCGTATCATGAACGACCAATCCTTACCTAAGCCCCACGCCTGCCCTCCCGCTCCTTCCTTCCCCTTCACCAGCCTCAAGAGAGTCGTTGTTTCCACATAATGTAACGCAGTTAATTATTTCTGGAAGTAGGACTGTGCCACTTAAAACAAATGGAAGATCAAGAGATGACTTCTTGATAGTTATGAATAATGAGGTGAAGAGAGTACACAGGGACCTCAGAAATAGAACAACACCTTTTCTATAGACCACTATAAGTCTATTCAACTTTGGCAACATGTGTTGCAGCAAAAATCTCTCTCTCTCTCTCTCTCTCTCTCTTTCTCTCTCTCTCTCTCTCTCTCTCTCTCTCTCTCTCCTTTCTCTCTCTGTCTCTCTCTCTCTCCTCTCTCTCTCTCGCTCTCTCTCTCTCTCTCTCTATCTCTCGCTCTCTCTCTCTCGCTCTCTCTCCTCTCTCTCTCTCTCTCACTTGCCCCTCCCTTCCTTCCTTCAGAAGTTTTGCAAATGAGTAGGAAACCATCCCTGTTTCATCCATTTCTCCAGGAATGTTTGAGAGTATTGTGGGAGAGACTGAAGGAAAACTTGTTCTTTTTTCAGACAGCTAATGAAGATTTACTTTTCAATGCAGTTTGTTTGTTTCTTATTGTTGTTGTTGCTACTACTGCTGCTGATGATGATGACTGTTATATATTCTAATTAATTTATTTGCAGCACTCAGTGTTACAATTCTCGAATGTACTGCAGAGTAGCCAACATTGTTTATAGCGACAGTTACATCACATATATCCGGTAGTCTGTTACCTGTTGCTTACATCTGAATATTATTAAGTGACTAATTTCCATTGTCAGATAAATCGATAATGGCTGCGTTATGCCAAATAATTGTTTAAATACCAAAATTCTGTAAGTCTGCACTATTCTAAGACAACTTAATGTAAAACAAACTCTCACTACAAAAGGTATTCCGTCTGGTTGTTTAATTTACTAATCAATTTTCAATCAACACTGTTCCCTCTGTCTGTATTTGCAAATATCTCGTAGCATTTTGCAAACATGTGCAATGTCATGCTCATTTTGTGTGCAGTTTAGTCCCCGTTGTTTTGAGTACACTTTGTCTCTCTTTGATTTCTTGTCTGACACTTCATCTTCATCCACCACCAGTACTGCGACGCATCCATTTTTACTTCCGTGTTCATCTTGTGACCTGAATCAGGATATCGTGCATACATATACTGTACTTTGTTGATAACATTTCTTTACACAAAGCATTCGCTTTGTTTTTAAAGCCTGTAAATGTAAATTTGCTGCCATAAAGTCAATTCTAATAGTACTGTGATATTAAATCAAGAGTACAGTAAAAAGGTGAATTTATTATTTTGCACCACGGAGACAGATTAATGGAGAATTCGACGACCTGAAATCACGACCATAAGATTGTACAAATTGTTCACCTTTTAACAATGGATCATAGATTAAGTCGCAACTCCCGTAACTGTACATTCCGTTCTTTATGTTGTTATTGTTTGCCTCAAGTTATTAAAATACCACAAATGTTGATTTCAATGCACTTTTAATCTTATGTCACCCTATCCCATTTTTTTCCACCCACCATCTCCCAAAAATGGCTTACTGAACTGATAGAGGACCAGGAACAAGTGAGGAAATACCTACATCAGGTTAGCTGCCATGTCTGTAATATAACCTGACCTGTGGAGGCAGAGATGACTGTTGTTATGAGAATAGGCCAGTGGCATGGAGAGCCGAAAGGGAATCTAACAAAGTTGTGGGAATGGGGAGGGAAGGTGTTTCCGCCCCTGCTGTCTGCCTGCCATCTTGCCTGCCTGCCTGTCTGTCTGTCTGTGTCTGTCTGTCTGTCTCTCTCTCTCTCTCTCTCTCTCTCTCTCTCTCNCTCTCTCTCTCTCTCTCTCTCTCTCTCTCTCTCTCTCTCTCTCTCTCTCAAAAACTGACCCTCTTAACAATGATGATGACGGTAGTGATGATGATAATAAATCCAAGAAAAGAGTTTGCTAGATCTAGAAACTATTCTTTCAGTCCCAGTTTCTCCAAACTGGTTACAAAAACTGCCCACCATTTCGTCTAAATCGCTTTGCCGTGTTCGTATCACATGTACGTATTCACACAAACTGCTGGTTCAATAAAACTATATCAGATTACCAGATATATGCTAAATTATGGAGTGTCATTCATTATTGAATGAATGGATGACCGACCAACCAACCAACCCACCAACCAATCTATCAGTCTCAACCAATTTAATGATCAACCAGCAGACATAGTCAGCTAAGAATGCTTGCGGCACTCGTTTGAGGTCTAGATATTCAGGTTTTACGCGTGATGCTTATTTTAGCGCATAGTTTTAATAGACGGGTAGATAATAAATATACCAGCGCACCCCAACAAAAAAAAATTCTCGTAGAAGTTTCTCAATGGTTTACGGTTTCAGTGGGTGTAGAGAGCAACAGAGAAAAAAATAATATACCACAATCTGAGATCCGGAAGTGTGTTAAAACTAGGTCAGATCCAAGATGGCCGCTGCCAACCTTGAAAGTGCAGTATGGTACGCACTGTATGTAACCGGGTGGTAACTGGCAAGGCATGTAATCTAGTATCCTCTATTCTATTACTCATTAAGAGGTAGGAATGTGAGCCCTAAAATAGATTTTAAAAAATAAAATAAAAATAGTTTCAGAAATTCGCGATGTTTCAGAATGACAAAATCTGATTTCAATTATTTCTTCAATTAGCAACCCATATATCTTTGAATAACAATAAAGAGAAGTTCCGGACGTTAGATGTTGGTAGAATTTTGTCCTTTCATTCACCATGTCCATTGGGGCCTAAAACCGTTGAGAAATCTTTTGTTAGACTTTATTTGGGGTCGGGGTGTTTGTTGTTTTTTTTGTTTTTTTTTCATATATCTACCCGACTACCAGTCCTTTGTACAGTAATAATACTTACCACAGTGATAAAATTGATAGCTTGCGCATTAACAATGGGATTGCTACCATTATAAGAAGTACATTAACTCTGCATTTTGAACGCTACCAAGGATGCATTCAGCACTAGTGCATTAATGTAATTCTTACGATGGTGTTTATTGTTTATTTTAGTGTTTATTATTGTAAATGCACAAGTTCTCAGTTATGTGGAGGAAAAAGGACTTGATAATGCCAACTATGAAGCCGGGAGCTGATCGTAGTGAGACGATAATGATACAATGCGGATAATCGCATTTTCCTTGAATCCCAACATTTGCCACATAACAAAGGGCTATATATCGATTTAAAAAACCTGTATAATTGCAACTTTTTCAATGCTTCTGAGGAGTTGCGATTAAGCAAAGTTGACAGTATTAATATGATGACAAAAATGATGATGATCACAACGATAACTATAGACTGCTTGACCGTGACGAGGACACTGAAATTCCCACACTGTTTTAATACCAGACTCCAGCGTATGTGGACAGTTTAAGGAATGATTGTGCAAAGGTCGCCAGCATATTGGAGAACGGTTTCGCTACATCCGTCCGCCAGTTCGCTTGCGGTGATTGCAACCGATCCTGGTGGAAGAGAGTGCCTTTAAGAAAAGAGGTAAGCAAGGGGCGTAGCGTCCATGTAATCTGTGAATCTGTTGATCAACATTCTATTTATTAGTCTAATACAGTACAGTTCGGTGGTAGCCTTCAATGTTTTGTAAAATATTCAGTATTCTTCATAGACACTTATGCGCCCATTTACAAGCAATGACAATACAATTTGTCAACGCTAGCTAGTTTACTTTGCCGATAATCTGTCTCGTAGAGTGAGCGGGTCCATATACTCTGTGCATAACATCCAAAGACATTGTAAACAGATAAACTTTTTTTTTAAAAAGTCTCTAATAATTTAATTTGAAAGGAAAA
Source organism: Ellobium chinense (assembly GCA_033807755.1). Taxonomy (NCBI): domain Eukaryota; kingdom Metazoa; phylum Mollusca; class Gastropoda; order Ellobiida; family Ellobiidae; genus Ellobium; species Ellobium chinense. The sequence goes on from JAWQUT010000001.1 coordinate 8,499,127, forward strand.
TTTATTTACCTGCTATTCCGACGTTTTTTGTTGGGTTTTTTTTACGCAGGATCCTTTCCGTGCACAACTTCTGAATATTTTTTTTTCTTTCGGCGACAAGAGACTAGTAATCTAGACCGTACCATGGTTGCCAGATCTGGACCATTTGGGACGACATATCAGTTTTTTTTTGGCTCTTATTAAAGCCACTGACTCCCAAATAGCTGTTATCTCTTTGGTTTTATGTTAGTTCCAGAGAAATTCAGTCAAAACTTAGTAATTTCTTTTACAAAAAGTACTTATACTGCTTTCAAAGTTTTGAAGTATTTCATGAGATGAAGATTTTGTCATAATTGCCCCTGATTGGATGTAAATTGTAATGCTAAACCACCCCCATCCCCACAAAAAGAACAAGAAATCACCATCGCTCCTCCTATGGATAAGCACACTTATAATTCCCACAAAACTGATAATTTACTGGGCACGGGCAGGGCTGGACTGGTCACTGTGCAGATGAAGCAACTGCCCGCATCTCTCAGTGATTCCAGGTGTCTTGCGTTTCTCCAGGACCTAAGAAACCTGTGTCATTTCCGCGTGCATCAAGATGGACCCTAAGACATAATAATTTGTCCGTGAGCCCCGCACTTGTTAATTGTCCCTGTCTGCTAGCACAATGCGCGCTGCTTGCATGACGCCACCCAACACAGACTATGTCCTTATTGGTCACACCGTAATCAAAAACCTACAACTACAAGAAAAAAAAAAAGCCTGAGACAGCGCTAGATCATGTATGAGATAAGCTTACAATAGTAAACCAACAGAACTTTGAGAAGAGAGTTCAAAATCTATTGACCTGATGTTGAGTTAAGTGACTTTTTCTTTTTACATTTACAAAGCGATTTTGGTAAGGCATAGACTCTAACTTGGGAAACATCGATTTAAAAGGTAATCGAGTTAAATGACATCGAGTTATGCAAGTCTTGCCCTTAAGACTTTAATGAAAATTAACGTTTCTTTACATCTGTTTTAGGTTTCAAGATGTCAACGGTGCCATGTGAAATATGATCCGATTCCCAGGGACAAGGAGTGGGGACTTGGCAAATTCATTTGTCAATGTGGAAAAGAATTCACGTGAGTTGGAGAATTCTTTCTGGACAACACAGATTAGAAAGACAACACAGACTAGAAAGACAACATTAGACTAGAAAGACAACATAGACTAGAAAGACAACATCAGACTAGAAAGACAACATCAGACTAGAAAGACAACATTAGACTAGAAAGACAACACAGACTAGAAAGACAACATCAGACTAGAAAGACAACACAGACTAGAAAGACAACATCAGACTAGAAAGCATAATAGGTCTCAAATGTTTGGGAAGCTTAGTATTACATAACAGGGTTAAACAAGGTGAAAATGGCGGGGCGGCAACATAAAACTACACGGCTCCTACATGTGTTTATTTGTTTCCCTTATATCATTTGCTGTTAAGATTATTTTGTTTATCATTCTTATACAGACATGTTTAAACTCGACTTCTAGTCTCGCTATACACAGTCTCTTCTCTAACTTCGAGTTGTTACATCAGAGCAAGTGTGGACTAGAGGTGTGAAAAGAATGAAGTCAAGAGGCTGATTAACTGAATTAACTCCTAAATGTTCTGATATGGTCTCTCCCCAGCAGTTTTTTCCTATTCACTTACTGTAAGTGTCGTCATCATTTGTTTTTATTCCTAATATTCCCTTGCCAAACTGGTGGACATGCACTTCTGATATATCTTGTACGACTGATACAATTAATAAGACTAGTAATAGTTGACTACTGTATAATGATCAGATCTGAGGTAGGTAAGTAGGTAGGTAGAAATGGTGAATAATGTACTAAGCTCAATACATGTGTAACATCGTTGTTCTACTGCATGTAATCTTTTATTTGTATCGTCACACTGTTGTCTAACGACATGTGTTACACCGTTGTTCCACTACGTGTAATGTTTGTGTGTGTGTGACACACCATTGTCCTACCACTTATAACTACAGTATGTGTGTCACACTGTTGTTCTACCACATGTATCACACCGTTATTCTATTAAATGTATATTGTGTGTGTGTGTGTGTGTGTGTGTGTGTGTGTGTGTGCGTGTGTGCGTGTGTGCGTGTGTGTNGAGAGAGAGAGAGAGTTGTTTTACTACATGTATCACATCGCTGTTCCACTATATGTCATTGTGTGTGTGTGTGTGTCACACTGTGGTTCTACTGCATGTATCGTCATATTGTTGTTTTTCTGTTGCTGGCCCAGTGGCAGTGCTGTGATGGGGATGACCGAGAGTGAGTGCTACCAGTGTGGTGTTTCGGTGCTAGTGGACCACATGGTGCCGCCTAGAAGAGATAGACCCCGCAAAACCAATGCTCCCCATTCGTGCAACGCCGCTAACTGTTATAAGTAGGTGTAGTGTTTGTGTGTATGCGTATTTGATCATCTTCACTTATCTTAGCCGAGGGAGTGGGGGAGCGGGGCAAGGCTAATAAGTTGTAGACAACTTGTCCATCTGTAAGTTATGCAAGTTTAGGCTGAGAAACCGTGTAGCCTCCACTGAAGTCAGTAAGGATAAAGTAAGAGTGTCCTCTGACTGTATGTGAATGTAATGCAGTTCAATAAATATGCCTACTTCATAGAAAAGTAAGTAAGTAAAGAACTAAATAAATAAATAAACAAATAAATAAATAATCGCTCAGTCACTCAAACTGNNTATATATATATATATATATATATATATATATTCAACTACCTCAGAGTTCACTGTATATGGGACCTTTATAATGTCATAGTTAATAGGATCTTTATAAGGTCATAGTTAACAGAAAAACTCCAACTGATCTCTGCGTTGTCAGCTGTGGGCGGACGTAGTTAAATCTATAAACATAACAGCAGACAGTACATGCCTGTTTTATTAAAGACACCCTATCTTTGCTGCTGCTACGCAATACTTTGTATAATGTTGCCTCGGATCAGTCTAGGTATTGCGGGATATCTGTCTTGCTCCTTGTACAGTAGAACCCCGATATAAAGTTTGCCTCAGTGTAGGGCAAAAAATTGGAATATTGATGTATACCTAATGCCATGGTCCATCTGAATAATGACATAAATAATGAATCTGTAGGCTTGTGAACTTTTATAATAAATAATAAGGCATACTTATTAAATGAGTACTACTGATCAAAGTTCCACTGTTTATATCTCAAAACTGCTTTCTTTTTTGTTGCAGCTGTCCATCAGACATTCCCCGTTGGCCAAGCAACGTAAGAACTAACTGTTGTGGACTAGTTATAATTAATAATAACTGAGAGCTTGCGCATTAACGATGGGATCTCTTACCATCGTAAGAATTTTATCAGTGCATCGGTGCTGAATACACCCTTAGTAGCGTTCAAAATGCTGAGTTAATATAATTCTTACGATGATAAGAGATACTATCGTTAATGCGCAAGTTCTCAAATATTAAATGTCAGTATATCTGGAAAAAGCACTTGAGATGAAATTGATATACACCAGTTAAATCATTAATAACATTGTAACTGGCTCTAGATCTATCTAGAGTTTAAGTATTATATCAGTTCTAAGATTGTAAAATACTGTTTAGTAATGAGTTTGGTAGAGCTAAGCAATTATTTGTATCATGTTTTTCTTCCTGGAAGGGGCGGGGTGGGTTAGGGAAGTATAATTGCATTTTATTTTAAATATACTGTACATTGTTTGTACATACACGCTTATTAAGAAAATCTGTCATACGAACAGGTCTAGTGCAATTCTGAACAACTTTGAGAATCCTAAATTGATAGTTAAATAGATTCAGGCCTGGTCTCTTCGTTGTCAGCTGTGGGCGGACCTAGTTAAGTCTGTAAACATAACAGCAGACCGTACATGCCTGTTTTCCTAAAGACAGCCTATCCTGGCTGTTTCTTAATAAGAAACCGTATAGAACGATCAAAGAATTCGTGGTAAGTGTGTCAAGTGTGTTCATGTCATTTCCATAACTGATTTCTTGGTGCCATGTCCCTGTCACAACACATGTAATCTATCATGTCTCTCTACAATGCACCACCTGATCCAGCATTGGATGTACCAGTTACCCATCCTTCCAATGCTCAGTGCAGCAAAGGCTTACTCACCGTTGCATGATCAAACGAAGACAGGTAGAGACATATCGATCGTCTGTTGCAACACTCATGTCCTTTTGGGAACCTTGCATCTAAGCATTGGCGTTATAAGCAGAGGTTACGAGCAGTGCATGTATCTTCAAATGATTCTTCACTACATCTTCAATATACTTGGGCTATATTGTGCAGACCATCATGTTGATATAGTCAATATTTGCATTCCTTGAATTAGATTGAATGCAAATTTTGGAATTTTGAACTAGTCCTTATGACAATATAAAAATTCATATGCAAACTCAAAAAGTTACAGCACTGTAATTTTATGAGGAATTAATTAGATCTCTTCATGCTACTAACTTCGCACATGTGGAATACATCAACATAGACAATAAGAAGTGTTTTCTCCATACCACGTGATTTGCCCCTTAAATTTCACAATCCCCACTCCTCCTCCCCCCCCCCTACAAGAAAAATGAACATGCACTGATCCCCCCATTATTTATAGTGCAAAAATTGAGAAGAATCTGAGGGGGAAAAAATCTATAATCCCCCTAAAAATTGACAAATTTCCCACCCACATTTATGAGAGGAATGTCACCTCCAACTCACATGATCTGGAGAAAACACTGAATATGCTATGTTTAACACCATCATCTCCATCTCATCTTCATCTCATACAGCGCCGAGGACAGTATGGAAAAGGAATTCAGGATGATGGTGACCAAGGTCCTGGGGCCTATCCTGATGATGGTGACCACAGACCAGGGGCGTATTCTGATCATGGTGACCACAGACCAGGGGCGTATTCTGATCATAGTGACCAAGGTCCAGGAGCGTATCCTGACCCACGTAAGTGGAAGCCCTTAGTCATGAGAGACAGTTTACCCTGGCTTGGAAATATCATTCTCTTGGTTCATCTCATTTTCTTTTAATGGGGTGGGAAAAGGATGATGTTGAGTGCAAAATGTGTTTGTACGTATGAGGCTAGATCAAAAGATAAACAAAATTAATATTGTGTCGTGTGGAATGGAAGTGAAGACAGAGAAATGTATGGATGACCCTGCTGAGCACAACTCCTAGGAAGCATGCAAAAAGTTGCTTTTAAAAGGAGCTGCAATTGACAGATAATTCTTTTGTAGAAAATACAGAATCCTTCATGTTTGAAAAGTGTGTGATTACAGAAAGTGCAATTAAAGCAGCCCTTTATCCAGTGAGTCAAATTATGCTGTATATAATAACCAAATTGGGCTACAGATTTGGACAACACACGAGGACATTTTTGAATGTCTAAACTATATTGACCTCATTACAAGTCTGACTGATAATTTATCTTGCAACCAGTCAAAATAAGACTTATGTCACTAAACTAGAAACAGAGACACTAGGCTCTGAAGGTAAATTGGGAAATTTGGGATAAAATAATAATTTGTTTGTTGTGCATGTGGAAATTGAGTGTTAAATCTTTTCTAAACACAAAAATTTGATTTTGTGAGCAGTTGATCTGTAATTGTGGATAAATATGAGTTCTCGTGAGGCATATTAGAAGAATTAGGTATTTTCAGCTCCATCACGTGACCTAGGAAATCTTGCTCACACGTTGGTTTGTTTACATGCTCTGCTTATGTATGATTACTCGTCATTTATCAAAATAGCCTAGCAATCCCTAGATCACGTGGTGTAACTGACCCATCTGAAAATACCTCATTAAAGTCATGCTGATTTGATATTCGCCTAAGTAAATTTTTCTTTTTATTTACATTACTACAATCTTCCAATTATTTTCTCTTCCTATTAAAACAAACGTAAAGTTTTGACTCATTATTACATCCCAGTTTTACAGCTAAACCACATCTGCCTCATTATTTTGCTTTGAGCAACCATTTAAGAGTTTTAAAAACTGACTTAGACAAATTGTGGAATGAGGATCAAAATACAGTAGAGTAAAAAAGTGTTCTCCGATCACAATTTTTTCAGAATTTTTCACCATATTATGAGGTGACCTGCCCCCCACCTCAAATAAGTATATCTTGAGCCAGAATAGTGCTATGTCAACATTTAAAATTTTTTTCACATACATTAAGCTCTCCTGTCATAACAATAAATATTAAGCCACTAAAATGACTTTAACTTCAGTTTGATTGGCTGCAAGACATGCAGGATGACCAACATTTTTCAGCGACAATCTTGTATATGAATTTCATTCTTCAGCTCCAGAGCAAGTCTGTATCCATCCCAAATCATCGCATCCTCCACGCAAGAGGATTCGAACTGCCAGCCAACGGCATGTCAGTACAGGATCAACTGTGGCCACATTCCTGTCCCAAGGCAGTATTGATACACAGACAGTCAGCGTTGCCTACACCCTAGCCACCATATCAGAGCTGGACTGATCAGCTCCTGCCTCAGAGTTTAACAGCCAAATTCTTTGGTTGGTCAAATTCTAAGGTCGTAGTACCAATAAAGGCATGGATACTTGGTTGTTACTACAGTGCCATATACATGTAATTTTCGCATCATGTTGTCTCACTGTTAATCACGATCACAAACCATACAAGAGATAATAGAGAGCTTTCATTTACAAGTCTCGATCTCTTACAGACAAGAGTAGGCATGCGCACCTGAAATTTCCCGGTGTTCAGAATCATATAGCTTGTTACAGTCTAAATGTGAAATTCACACCTAATTCTAGTTCACACTCTGCAGTACAGTCATAACGTCTGAAGTACCATAAATAGCCTATCCGTCTATCTAGTCTGTAGGAGATCCAGACCTGAAATAGTAGAAGCTCTCTCTTTTTTTATAAATAGGAGCTCTTATATTCTTTCAATATATAAGAATCTATAATTGATAAGAATCGTTTAGACTTGTTATAAATAATAATTTGTCACAGAATACAGTAGATGATAACTGATCACCATACATACACAATCCGTTTTCTAGTCCACTGCAAAATTTCGTAAGTTAATGCTCAAACACACTTATTATGAAATTCACAGAATCCACCACATCTTTCTGTACTGGGCACATCTGCAATATCCATGGTAAGAAAAACTAGACAGGGACGCCAACTTTTGTCAGGCTTTAAGCCCAGCAACAAATATTTGACATCCTATGACTCACTGGGATTACCTATCAGGCTGTTTCCTGGCGTCATTGCAAGTCAGGGTTTGGGAAAACCTGTGTACAGTGCTGATTTATTACAAGTCATACATAGAAAGACTATGACATAGAAAGACTATGATTTAATATTTACAAAAAAAAATGGGGCTGCAAGGGACTTCACATAGGGACATTTTCTGGATTAATGCTAGTCACACTTTGTTGCAGGCATGTTAAATATGTAGGAAAATGTCAGTACTTATAAAATGTTTTTCCAAACATACGAATTTTGTATTTCTGGTTTGCATTATACTGACTACCCGGAGATATTTTTTACACTGAGAATCACCTAACACTTGGGCATTCTCACTCACTATCACAACTTTCTCTTTGATACAGCATACAAAATGCTACACGACCAAAGACAAAAAAAAACCTATGGTTCTCTTAAGTTTTCTCAACAATGTCTTTTGCTTTCATTTTTTACAGTGAATCTAGCATATCATGGTTCTCAAAGAGTTAAAGCTATGCAAGATTATCAATATGTCATTTGTGTTTTCATTGCAGTCTTGTTTCTGTTTTCATTGCAATTTTGTTTACATTTTCATTATGGAGTCATTAGGTTGGACAGTTTGAAAAAAAAAAATTCATTCACTGCAGGCCAAGTGCATTAAAGTATTACCGTTTGAAAAATAATCACTTCTCATATGTTTTATATTCCAGTGAGAGTTGGTTAAACCTTTGTTACACCTGACATATGAAAAGAGTGGACTGATGATTTAAACAGTCATTCATTTCATCACTATCCCTATAATCATAACTCTTATTCCATCACCTTTTGCTTTTGTAGATAACAGAGTACTATGTTTTTTCATATGAAAGCCATCATTTGTTTTAATTGCAACTTAATCCATGCTCTAAGAAATTGTGATAAAGCAGATCAGTGGTGCTTAACCCTTTATTTATCAGATCACTTTTCCGACATACCTGCAAAACAGGTTTAACATCATAATAATGACTAAAGGTTTCATTTAAATTCTATTTTTGTGTCATGTCCTTGTTGATTTTGACAAAGTTGTGCTCCTTGACACGGTATTTACAGTAGAACAAAGCAAACCTTGCCTAGGCTACTAATTATAGACTCAGCATATGATGACTAAATCTTAGTGTCTCTTGACTTCTGAAGGGTATGCAAGGGTGTTTATTTAATCTCTCCGCAGCACTTGTACTTGGGTCTACATTTCACAATGTGCATATTTAAAGTCGAGTTGAGATAGGGCATTTACACTCAATGCAGTCAATGTTTAAATGATATGAAATATGCTTCAATGGAAAGTTTGATCTTAAGATTATTCTAGGAAATTTTTTTTTACAAATATGTGTTAACCCACTATCAACTGCCCATAATCTTTTTATCAAAGGTCCAGACATAAGCTAAACAACTGATTTCATTCAGTATGCGTCAGTGCAACCACACTGTGAAAGTGGACACAGCTTGAATTTACATTAAATAAAAAAAAAAATATATATATGAAATAACACGTAAAAACTGTGTTAAAATGAATGAACACATTTAATGGATGACCATGAATATCACAGAAGAGCATGTTGCCTGGCTAATTTGCAGGCATATAATTTGGGTCCAGATAATTGTAGTCAGCCCTTGTGTAACCCATGTAATCAGAATCCAAACTAGTATGTTTGAATGGCTGAAGTCGATGACTAGAATCATGTTTACCCTGTTGAAAAGACCTGCAAAAGAAACCAGTATATTTTTGCACATAATATTTGTTACATGAATAAGATCTTGTCAGGCGAAGTGCAATTTGCAATTTGCCAACTACTGTAAACAAACAGTTTTAAACAATCTTACTACCACATGCCTCTGGTACTTTGATATATAACTTTCCTGTTCTGATGAATGTGTTTCAAAATACTTGGTGGCAGTTTCTAGAATTTTGCATATGAAGAATGTATTAAAATTACTGCAAAAGTCTCACTCAGACTTGTGCCTTTAATCTCACCTGTACAAAAACTGTACAACAAAGTGAATATTTCTGAAAGTGATAAGTCTTCAACAGGATTAGCCATGAAGATAAGCAACCCTCCCAAAAGATATTTCATGATCCCCTCTTGACCAGAGTTCCACAAAATGTCAACAATTCCAAACTATTATGAATCAGCATTTTAAAGCATATCTTGCTGCTCAAGCTTCAAAAGTTTTCATCCACGGGACACACAGATGAAAATAAAAAATAATCTTAACATTCCCCTTCATTAAAACCCACTATAAAGAAAAAGAATAACTAAGCTGGCAACACATGAGTGAACTGGAAATAAATCGCCACAACCGAGTGGTGACGGATGGATGAAAAGTATTTAAATAGAAAAAATGTCATTTCCAAGTGTTATATTTCGCAAAAAAATTAGATCTCATCCTTGAATAATTGTGAAAATAATGAAACTGATGCATGACAATGTGCAGGGTTGTTAAAACTTACTTCTAAAAATAATTGTTACAATTACTTTACTTTTCTGAAAACTGAGTAATTGGTACAATTACTTTACTTTTTTTAAAGCGAAGTAACTGTTACAATTACTTTACTTTGAAAAGTAACTAATTACTTTTCAGTTACATTTTAGTTACTTTCAGGTCTCAGTTTCTTGCTTATCCAAGAAACAAAACAAGTGTGCAAAAAATCAACTGGCATGTTTCACAAAGCTACCACGGTTGTCTTTTGAGTGATATCCATTAGGTCATAGAATTAATATCTAATTTATTTGTGTTGAAGTCTCAAAACAGCAGCCTTTGTTCGTTTTGGTATCAATGGCCATTTATTTTAATACCTTTTTATTTACAAATCTCCTTCTTCACAAGGAACTTAACAATATTACGAAGTGCACAGCCTGTTTTAGAGAGAAATCTTCAAAATACAAGCTTGTGTGTGTTAGTACAGTGACTTTCAGTCACCCAGTTTGTATTTTATTATTATTCCAATATCATCTTTATGATCCTTCAACCGTGTGTCGTTAATTCGATCCCAGGAACCATAAATTTTGCTTTACCAAATGCATTGTATTGAAAGCTATTTCCCCTGTATGCATTAGAGTTCTTTTTTTTTCCAGTGAAATTAAAAATCTATGAGATTTTAGGCTTGGGATTAGAGAATCAAATAGGGTAATCAATTGGTAATTTTGTAAATTTGAAATGCTGTGGCTTGAAATGATTGATTTAATTGTCCCTTCTCTCTTTCTCTTTTAGCTCAATGTCATATTGTTTCATATATGCCTGCCTTCCTTCCTTCGTTGCGTTCCTTCCTTTCCTTCCTTCCCCCCCTTCCACCTTCTCTGCTTCCTTTGTTCAGACATTCATTCATCTTCAATTAGATAAACGTAGTAATACCCTGATATCAACTACCAGTATGCTACGCATTCCTCCTTACTAAGTATACATTCCTAATGCATCGAATTTTCCCTTTTTTACCTTTTAAATTAAACCTTAATCCCAAGTTACAAAGGAAACTTATAAAGTATAACCTTATTATGAACTATAAACTTGAATGGTCCCACCAAGCATAAAGCATTCTCCTTAAGAAATCGACCCTGTCATAACATACTGGAAATAGCACGTGATAATAAAACATGTAGCTCGGCACCACTCGCATGTGCCGATCAGGCCAGTATCGCACTTAGTTTGATGGGATTGGTGGAGAGAATCACGACACTGGACGACAGATTCATTCATGACTCGTGACGCAATGGGGGTGATGACATCTCTATAATGGTGCAGGCCAGGTGCGTATACAACCGGCTGACCGTATCCTCTTAATAAGTAAGTTGTATTAAATTGTAAAACGAAGAGATAAAGCCTGACACCGGCTTATTCTGGTTTGCCTGTGACGGTTACATTAACATTCTTCAATCCTTATGTATTATGATTGATTAAAAACTTAAAACATTTTGCGATCTGGTGTCTGTGTTCAAATTTCACAGCCATCCTGCTCAGTCCTGCCCCACCTCCTCCCAACTAAACGCAGACAAGGTCGTCCCTCTCATCCCCTTCCCTTACACCGGGGGCAGCCCCACACGACACAAACTGTCCCCCCTTCATCCTTCTCTCCCCCCCAACCCCCACCCGCGACGGGGTGGCATGAAGGTGAGGCCTGATCCTATTATCCTACGTCTGTCCAGGGTTGGGTAAGTTCACCAAAAAAAATCAGTTCAGATAGAGATCAGTTCACTGAGGGAAAAATGCCCTTAGATCACGTTAAGCTTAGTTCCAGGAAAATTTTGTATTTTTTCAGATCAGCTCAGTTCACCTTGGTTTTGGTTAAGATCAGATCAAGCTCTGTTCATTTCATCAGAATTGAAAATTACTCCATGAGGATAAGCACTAAGCAGCAGGCAACAGCTGGCAGGTCTAGAATGCAATTTCATGATTATAACAAAACCAGAATCAGCTAAAACAAATTGAAACAAACACGTTTAATACATATAAAATACTGTACACTTAATACTTTCATATTTAAGAAAAGTTTGGATGCAGTTTGGTCATTGCTCCAACATGATGTACATCTCAAATGGACGGCTCCAAGTAAGTGGCTCTCTCTTCACTACAGTCCTACATTTGATATTTATAAATCCATTTAACTAGCACTAGTGATACTACCTCTGATTACTCCTATGTTATTTTACACTAATTTTGTTTTTCTAGACTGTAAGATATTGGCAAACTGGCAAACACCTTGACAATGTAAGCATAGTAATCAAAGATCACCGTAATGCCATACAACTCCCTGCAGATTACAATAGCAACTTTTTAAATCTCTGTTGCTGTTACACAAAGAACAAAATGGTCTAAAACACTGTGAAATAATAGCTGACACATAATAGCATTTATAAATCAAAATCCATGGCAAAGTTGGCCAGCTGTTGAGTGAAACTAAATGAAATCAATATAGTTTGGCGATTCTAATAAAAAACTCTCTGAAATATACAGTAAAAATGAGTTTGAAATCTCTGAATGTTACTGTAGAGTTATATCAACAGTGAAAAAAAAAATCAGGAAGTAATAGCTGACACCTAATAGTTCACACATCGGGAAGGATGTTAGGGACACGGGTGAACACTAGGCTCGCACGTGGAAATTAGGGAACGTTTTAAGGCAGTAGAAATTTAAGAATAAAACTGATGTGAAACTTGAATGGTCCCACCAAGCATAAAGCATTTTCCTCAAGAAATCGACCCTGTCATAACATACTGGAAATAGCACGTGATAATAAAACATGTAGCTCGGCTAGCGTGTTAATCAATCATAATATATGAGGATTGAAGAATGTTAATGTAACCGTCACATGCAAGCCAGAATACCCCGGTGTCAGGCTTTATCTCTTCATTTTACAATTTAATACAACTTACTTATTAAGAGGAGTGACAGCACATTCAGACTTACAAACTAAGAGACCTTGCGTTCGATTCCCGGTAGGGACATGAAATGTTGGTAAAGGTTTTCTACATTCACAGAAGTAAAAATTCAAAGAACGCAAAAATAATTAGAAATGATCTCTTCCATAATGTACCTCTGAACTTTATCGCTTTCGTCATTTGACAAGAAATGTTCTGTCGAATGAGCACGTTCTTTCATTGGCTGGCCCAGGTGCAATGTGTTTAGACAGGACACAGGCTAGCGTGTTAACTGTGTTATGTATTATGGTGATATTTATGCCCAGACGACCGCACTGCAAGCCTACCACTATTTCTGTGATGTTTCCATTACCAAAACCCCCTACCCATCTGATCACAATGATTCTGCTGTAAGAATAGGAAAGTGTATGTGCGCTGATAAAATATGAATTTGATTGCCCCTTCCTTTCGCCGTTCCTGGGTGGCGCTGAGAAACCTCAGCTAGTGGTCACAGAAAACTGTTTGTTTGTAAGCATTTAAATAAGCATTACAGACATGTTGATATCAAACAACACTTCAGGTGCATCAGCTTTAGAAGAAAACACATAAAACATGTGCATTTGAAAGCACATTACCAACTTACGTGACAGCAGTTAACAAACGTGCACCAATATGACCGTGAAGGAAAGCTATGAATCACAGTAATATAATGATCATTTAAAACTGATCAATTAGTGAAAAGAAGACTTTGATTACAAGTGTCAAGACTACAGTCTTTGTAGAGCAAGACGCAGTAGATTTCATCCACTACTGACAAACAAATAAACAAACAATCAAATAGACATCCGATCACTGAAATTCACCTCCTTGTTTATGAGCACTCAAGATAGGTATTTCCGTGCAATATTTGCTTTCAATGATGGCTTTCGTATGTCAGAAATCGTTTTCAGAGAGACTGAGTCATAGCTTGGACCGCTTTATAGCTGGTCTGTTTCCACTAAAAAAAAATAACATTCGGTTTTGATTTTTGAGGTCGACTTGAAGTTGTGAACTAAGCTGAAATGTAAGTAGAAAATTACAGATCAGATTAAGTTCAGATCAAACAGCCAGGATTAATATAGTTTGGATCAAGACCCGTTCACCTAAAATAGCTCTTTAGCTCAGATCAAGTTCACGTGAACTGATCTAAGTTCACACTCTGAGCTCATATGACCCCAGTCAACCTTATGTCTGTCCCCTTCACCCCTTTCCCCACCAACTCTCTCCTTCGGGGTCGGCGTCAGATTATTACGCTCCACCATTAGCTCCTTTTCATGTCAATTTCAAGCAAAAACACAGTTGAAAAATGATCGCTGGTTACCATTGCGACCGCAGGTTGCACCTATCTGGTTTGTTTACAAAATCATGACGATACGATGTTTACGCAGTGAACAACGGAGGATCAGTGGTACCGTTACGTGGACACCATGATCTTCATGACCATTTAGTTTTGCCCAAGTACACATGGTCAGACGAAGGAGCTTAGGCCTGACATCAGATTACTTTGATTTTTTTGTTCTCCCTGAAAATTCAATTCGGGCTGTCAATTGTTACACAAAAATTTGGTAACGAGTACTATTTCGTTACTTTAGATGAAGCTTGTAACGGGTAAGTTATTGTTACTCGGAACATGTGACGAGTACTTGTAGCGGCGTTACTTTTTACTCGTTACAACAACCCTGACAATGTGTATATCAAATAAACTTTTAACATATCATGAAATTGGTTTTGAAAAAAAAAATGTTTATAGGCATTTAGACTCATCTCAAAATGCATACTTACACATCACTGCAGCCGTCACAGAAATCAAAAGAGAAGTCACTGGGACAGTCTATGCAATGCCACCTGGTGCCCACAATCGGTTCACAACCACAGTTGTCACACTAAAGAAGACAAAAGAAAATTGCAGAGCCATGGAAGCTTGTTAGTTGAAACTAAGTCATCTTGACATCATGAGTTAAGCGTGGAGTCTAGAATGGAAAGTGGTTAAACAAGATAAAGCTCAATACACTTTTGTGACCTCGCAATTCAATCTACAGCTACTGGTAAGAATTTCCCACTATTTAAACCACAGCTGAATTTAAAGATTTGCAAAGTTAACACTACATTAAAACAGATCTTGCCCCCAGTTTTTGCATGACTGGTATTTCAACTCCTTAATGTCAAAACACAGATCAAATAAACTGTGATAACACATCCACCTTTTGGACTATGTTGCTACAGTTGTGTTATTAAAAAGATGTGTTTTTCCAAACGCTGAATATAAAGAACAACACATTTGGGATTTATGAATCAGGGTTTGCTACACAGGGGATTGTGCTAAGCAATGTGCTTTTATGTCCTGAGAGAGCTAACACCAACCTTGTAGCCCACATGCCTGGTGACAGTCATCTGTTCCTGTGCCAATCTTTCTTTCTTCAATCTCTTCAGCCTTAGCAGTTCCTGGTATTCTGGACTATTCAGAACCTCTTCGGGGTATTCCTCATCATCCTAAGAAAGACAAGAAAACCTCACCATAATGCATAGGAAGAAATCATACACATTTACTTTTTACTAAAAATTAAGTCACAATTGTATTGCCAAACTTAGCGGACCATTCCGTCACAAAAACTATAATATGACAGCCAGAATGCCTCTAGAACACATAAAAGTTCTTGTCTAGTAGCTTGTTCATACAGCTAAGAACTTCCAAAAAATACATTAGGTTTATGTAGTCTGAACTTTCAACATCGAGAAATTTCCAGAACGTTGGTATCTCTAGTGCGATTCTTCCATCTGCAGCAACATGAGTTATGTGATCATTCTTAGTAATAGTCTGGACACTAAAGAATTCTTCTTTTTCTGTGGCCGTTGAGATGTCCAAACTTCAGCATGGTGGTGTAATCAAAAGTGTAGGTTTCTGTGGGCATACTGGTTTACTCTTAAACAATTGCTGATATATATGATTTGATCCACAGAATGCTCTATTACTCTTTCCATTTGACAAGAAGATGCTGTGATATTTTTGTGACGACAAGGGAAAACGGATTCCCCCTCGAAGCTTGTAAATTATTTTGAATGTAGTCAAATGTATATGAACACAAAGAGAACAAACAAATATTACGAAGAGAGAAGCCAGGTGAGACATCTGTCTTATCATTCACTGAATGATTTTGTTATTTCATTATTATTAACACAGATGTAACTGGCACAGATTGGAAATAGTGGAAAACTGTCAAGACAACATAGAAGCTATGTAAGCACTGTAGAATGAAACACTACTAATATATCACAAATACTATTGAGATAAAAAAATTAAAGTCTGTGGCCATCAAAATGGCAGAAAAAGCAGGCAGTAGCAGAAAATTTCCACCATTGTAATAAATAACCCTGGATTTAAAAGTGCTTTGTCAGCAAATCACAGAAAACTTTTTCAAATCCAAGCTGTCCATCAGATTTCCTGGATTACTGGCACTGGTTGCCATTTCATTTTGATTGTCTTACAGAAGCTGTATTCCTGCTTCCTAATTTATTCATGCCTAAGTAGTGTTGCCACCCTGGTAGAGTGCTTTTCCCCAACGGCAAGCGTGATTTCTCCCTACATTTCTTTACGCACAATGGTGAAGCAAATTAAGCGGAAAAAAATTCCATTTTCCTGTTCAAAAGACGAGAATTAGGTGTTTTACTTATTTTACCTGACATTTCATGACTTCTCCCAACAATTTATGAAAGCTATTTTTATGGGAGAAAATGGCTTTTTGTAAGGCCATTTTACTCTACTGCAGGAGAAAATGCCTACAAGTGACAATACAATGTGTATGGCAGACTTCACGTACAGAAGAGTCATCCTTCTGACTGGTTGTCTCAGATGGAGCAGGTGTGTCCCAAGCAAGACTCCCTGGCCCTGTAAAGTCTTGTGACCCATCATTGTCATCACCATCCTCTTTCATCCACACAGGTGGAGTATAAGACTGCAGGAGAGTTGAGTTGGGATAGTACAATCTGTTGTAACGATGATGTCGATGCGAACCCTGGAAAACAACAAAATAAGAAATTGTTCTTAATTTTAGTATGTCAAGCACTGACTATTCAATCATTTGAAGTAATCAATAGAAAGCCTTCCTCCTAGTAAATCCCAAATTTATGCAGTAAGTAACATTCTGCTCTTACAATCAAACTCTTGGGCTATGTTCTGATCAAACAGCTTTTCATTCTTTTCACCCCAATTTTCAGGATACTAAATGTGTAGATGTTAAACTCCACAGGACAGAATTCCTTACTTTCCAATAAGGAAAGAATTTTAAAGATGTATTGCTGAATTACAATGTCAAGTGGACATTACAGCAAGAGGTAATATTCACATTGGGGAATAAAACACATGATTATCATAGAACTGCAAAGAAGAACTTGGAAGGGAAATTCATGAAATCATATATAATAGAGTGGTAATACAAATCAATAGAAAGTTCAGATAAAAAGATAAGCTACATAAAAAGAAAATTTCACGGGAGGCCTAGCCCTTCCTTGTAGATTATAGTGCATTACTGGTGCACACTATCCTTTCTAATTCAGTATAATTTGCATGCAAAATTGTGCACCAATGTGCAAAACAGTGTTTCTTTTTGCATTGTGGATGGTGATGTTCGGAAAATTGTATCTCAAATTACAGCTTTTACTTTACCACCAGAATTCATACAGGTTTTTTAAGACACCTTATTATCCACCGGGTAAGAGCCACCTCTTAATGACGTACCCTCTTGGAATATGCAGAAAGATTGGGCATTCTACCAGGAACAGGCAATCCTTCCTTAGCCAGTCTAAGAAAATATTTCTGTACTCTGCTTGCAACCTGAAATAAAGGCAGTCATCATGTGGTTATGGTAGTTCAAAAAAACCAAAACAAAAACAAAACAGGGCCAGGAGAACAAAGGATAATCCAAAGAAAGGATAAAATTACACTTTCAAGAATGTTTCAGGCGTCCACATTTTCAAACTCTGACAGTCCAGGCATAGCACAGCATTTCCAATACTTCAATGCAACAAAAATTCATGTAACCAGCACATGTTACAAGATGTAATAATGTAGGCTAAACACCACAGGAAATATGTAAGGAGTATGTGGAATAACATTGTCGTGCTAGAAATTCAAAGAGAAATAAAGAAGCTCAAAAAAAGCACATCTGCACAAGACCCTAGATTCTGATGATGGATTTAATCTAGCTTGTAAGACAAATGAATGTTCATCCAGATTTTCAAGCAGCCCAGAATAAACTTTCTTCAAAATATTTAAATTTGCAACTACACTTTGTCTCACTGAGAGACTGCCGATTCTAGCAGTCTGGTACTGCCCCAAACCATTCACACATGAAGCTATTACAAGCCGATATTAAGAAATGTAGGAATGGCAAGACACATTGATAACTCCATGGTAATTCACATAAAAACTTGATGAGATTGGTACCAAACCTCCCCTATTATTTATCCTAATGTCAAATAAGTGCTTCATATCAAAGCTATTCTCTCCATGCAGTGGACAATGAAAGACAGAGACTGATACCTGGACAGGAGTCCTGTTCCCTAAAGCATCAGCAATTTTTGCCCATCGTTTGGACTCTACCTCCTCTGGTGGGAACTGATTTAGCAAGCTTTCAAGTCTGAAAGTTTACAGAAGGAATAAGAATTAACTCTATATGTGACACCTCAGTTTGCATTCCATGGACCAGACTGAACCTGCCAGTGATCAAAGATCTTAAATGGTCTTTTTGTTGGTGGCAGAAAGATAAAAGTGTAAGCATGGATTCAATAACAAGATTTGTGTAAGTTATCTATTATATACTAAGCCTAGACATCTCAAACAGGAGTGACTAGACTCTCAAAGGCATTTCTTGACTCTGTGGTAACCCTAATCATTAGGATGTTCAAACTTTTAAATGAATATGAGCAAAAGTGTTCTCTTTGATGCAGGAATGTGATGTGTCATCTTTGAAGTAAAAAATGCAGTATGTTTGAACCTGTGATACTCAAATACTCATCCCTCAAAATCATGGCCTCCACAAACTACAGTTTCTATCCCATTTTGAGAAAATAATTATCCATTTCAATATTTTCCTGAAACCATAGGTATATCAAACACAAGTTTTTAGTATTGGTGGTTGACAGGAGATAGAAGGAAGCTTGTTCAATGATACTTAAATCAAAACCCACACTGAATCCTATTTAACGACATGATGGTGTAACTAACAATATTCCTGGGCTAAACTCTGCCCTTGCTTCGCTCTCATATTAAATAATGTAAGAAATGTTATTCACACCTTTGTTGTTCCTCCTCTGTCCACAACTGATTAAATGTTGCAGGCTTAGAACTGTCTCGAGTCCTTCCTCTCACGACAACAACATCAGTATCTGAGGGTGACTGGTCTCCTGAGGCTGTGTTTGATGTTGACGATGTGTTAAGACCTTGAATGAGCCTGGATTTCAAGCTCTGCATCTGATCAACTGAAATTGAAAAATAAAATCAGAGCATCTTTGAGCTTTGTGGATTGGCTAAGAAATAATGAAATGAGATACTTTTTTCACCTTGTACCAGAAACAACATCACTGCACATCAGGCACTCCAAGAGTGGCTCAGTTTTCTACCAAGCTTCCATAACAGAGTCTGTCTTTTTAAAGTTTCTGTCCCCATCTGGTTGTATCTTCCTCATACTGATCTAGTCAGTGTGTTTCTGCTTTTATATCTCATGTTAGTTTAAGACAGCATGTCATTTTTCTACACTGATACTAGCCTATACACTGAAAAGTTAGTTGAAGTCACTGATTCAGGCTAAGAAAATGTTATTTACATTCAACTACAGCTAGTTATGAGGCAAAATTGGACAAATGTGACTTACTACTACAGCAGGCTTTCAAGTGCAACAGGCGGCCTTTGATGGGCTGCTGCTATGCACCATGTGAGATCTGATCTACTCTGGGGCAAATTAACAGTCCAATCTACAGGCCTAATATGAGGTGGACATATTTGGGAAATGTGGATATCATGTGGGCTCCATATATATGTGTAATGACTTAAACACATCAATAAACCCTGAACCTAGATTTAAGTGGACAATTTAATCATCCTGGAATTTCATGTGTACCCCTCCCCCCAACCATCTTCCCCCC
>JAWQUT010000001.1:8519064-8539064 GCA_033807755.1 Ellobium chinense
ACCTTCCCCCTCAAAGACATACAAATGGAATGTGGCAAACTCATATGGATCCCAAATGGTTCCAAGGAGCTACATAAAAAGAAAATCTGAAATAAATAAATTCATGCATGCATACACCACTCTAAAGTGCACCAAACTTACCTCCACCTTCAGCACTGTTTTTCTTGTTTCTGGTCATGTGTCGTGCTGAACCAAAAGAAGAGAAATTTGCACTGCTGGTATATTTCTCCCACTGGATCTCTGGTAAAGGAGCCACCCTTTGGGGCTTGGGCAAGCCCAAATCCTGGCCTTGCTGGAGATTGGTTACAAATCCCAGAGGATCTGCCAGTGCCTCATCTTGTGCTTTGTAGAGAGTCTCTATGTCTTGTGCTGCCTGTTGTCTCTGAGCCTCTAAGATGGCAATGGTATGAAGCAGGGTGCGATAATCTGCATTCTCTTTCAGTGCCACATGGTCTGATTCAAAGCCATATGGTTCACTGATGTCTTCATAAGAAGATCCTGAAGCCTCCATCATGTGCTGTTATCTTCTGTTGACTTGGATTGTCACTGATTACTGCCAAACTTAGTGTTGAGCCTCATCAGCTGAAACTGCCAAAAGTCACATGGTGGTTAAGCAGCAAAACTTACAAGTTGTGCTAAACCAGCAGTGTTTTATCCATGTCATATGAGTTAGGGGACCCCCCCGTCATAAATTTGAAAGGGGATTTGTACATTATTTGAGGAGTTTTCATTTTTTCTCAAGTAATGCAAGCTTTGAAGTGCAGGACAGATGGGGAGTTAAGCACATATTTAACGTATTTTTAAGGGGGTTTGGAAATTTAAGGGGCGAATCACACGATCTGGATAAAAACTGCCCTAATTGTAAGAACAACAGACATGAACATGAAAATGAATCATCTGTCCAACTGATGTCTGGCATGTAATTTATTGTAATATTAAGTAAGCATAAAGCAACTGCTGTAGTAAGAAAGTTGGCATAACAGTCATTGATACCAATAAGCTTGTGAATGTGAGACTCAATCACTGAGTGGGCACAAACTACAACTTCTATGATAAAGGCCCCACTCTATCCCATTCCTCCCCCATCCCCTCCTCAAAATCTCACACACACAAGAGTATCTTGGTGAGATAATGGGAGGGTGGGTTTTGGTGCTATTTATTAGTCCTTCTGGCGCGATGGCTCTACTGGGAGATTGTCCCCAAATGACAAACGTGGGAGATAATAATTTATTTTTTTTTAAAGCATAGGAGGATTTATAAGACTGAGAAAATAAAATAAGAATTTGGGCTTACGGAATTTACTGCAGCATTAAATTGGTCACCGGACATACATGCTGCTCATACGTGAGTTAATCTTTCATTACCGTTCAAACATGGAATGGGAAGGCAATGGTTATTATCAGTCTATCACAGATTGGTTCAGAAATGAAACGACAGTAGTCTAGATCTAGACTAGCAACATCTCTAAGGACGATGAGACCATTGAAGCTGGTATGACGTACAGGCTACATGCTTGAAATTCAAGGACAGCATAAATTTATATATGGGGCGCGGATTGTTAGAACGGTATGAGGCTGCGAGAGCACAAGAAAAAAAAATGGGGAGATGAGATGGGGGCGGAGAATGAGAGGAATGAGAGAATGAAAGGTGGTATAAAAGACTGACTGTGCGGACAAAGAGATGGTGGGGAGGGGGGGGGGTAATATACCTGTACAGGTTACGATAACAAAGTAGACTAGTCTTGTCTCTACAACATAGGAAAACCCTAGTGTACTCTTTTCTATATATGTACGTGGATGTTACGCATGGGCATGACTATTGCAAGTATGAGGAGTGAATTTCATATGAGCACGTTTGCGCGTTTGTCACTGTGACTGTGAGCGCGTGACTGGCTGAATGTACGTGTTTGCTTGTGTGTTCAAATGCAGACTGGCCTACATACAGTGTTCGCCGCACACTTTTGTTTCTTTGTATGCAAGGCTAAAAATAGGTCTAGTGCTGCGCCTCGCAGCCACCTCAGTACACGCTGACTGACACACTCTTGCACGCATCGGGAGCGCCCCCTCGCGCCGACGCACTTGCGAACGGACATGGTGGACGTGAGATCTCCCGTTTTATTGGCGACTTAGATGAAAATAATACCAGCCAAGCTACCGTTTTGAAATTTCAACAGGTGAGAGATATAAGCATACTTACTTTATTTGACATTACTTGGTTTGACCGCAGCTGACTGCACAAAATTTGCTAATTTTGTGCATTTTTTATAGGAAAACCGATGTTTCTTCCTTCCTTCCCTGCCGATTCTTTCGTGCCTGGCTGGCGACGAGACGGCGGCATCGCATAGTGATTCCCGCAAGAACTGGGCGATCCGACTAGCACTATCATAGAAATCATGTGTTATCTTTTTCTGCTGAGCGTTTTAGTGGAAGCAGAGGGCATACCACCTGTATTTCCTTTGTTTTATCTTTGGGCGATCTAAAGTGTTATTTGCAGTGCGTCCTTACCTGTTCGACACAAGAGGTTGTTGGTAGTTGAAGCATGCAAAGTGGGTGAAATCGATACTGTAATCTAGCGTGTCATCCATAAGCCAGCGTTTAGTGGCGAGTTCATTTACGAAAAGGGATCTAGGCTAGAACTGTCTCGTCAGTTGAATAAGAATGGATTGTCTTGCTAAAATTATCTTGATAGGCTAATATGGGCACAGTTCGTGTGGTGTCTTTTTTGTCCTTTCATAGGGTGATTAAGGGAAAGAAAAAGCTATGCAGTAGATATAGGGACTACATTATGACAGCAACATTTTGGGAGATACCCTTTGGTGAAGAAAATGTGCAAAATGATTAAATATCAGTTGCACAATACATTCTAATTATAGTGACAAGTATATAATCATTGAGTTAGTAGCACAGAGTTCCCAATCTTGGTCAGCTATATACTTTTAAAACTTTTACCAGATGTCAATAAAGTAGATCTATATTGAAAGCAAATTTTAAAAAGAATAGATATTTTGAATATGTAGCTGGCTATTAAATTTAAAACACAAACATTCTCATATTTGCCATTACTAGATCACAAGACAGTGTGACTGAGAGGAAAAAAACTGATGAAATATGGTTACTTAAGCAGAATGCAGTTTATCAGGTTACCCATTAAATTGTCATTATCTGTTGCAGGCTGCAGGTGCAGTCTGCAAGCACAGCAGCGCTTGCCCACTGGACTTCCTCCCACAACATGGATGTAGCAGATGAAACCGTATCTATTGATGATGGGTCTCCGGATTCAGCTGATGGTGACACCACTGACACTCAGACCTCACAAGACCCTTCAGGTTCAAAGAACAGATCAAAACGGAAACCATCCAAAACTCAGATCAAGCACATTGCCCCAAAAGATGACAGCTGTGACACTTCTAAATATGGAACTCACAATATGGAAGATCTCTTTCATGATGTCACGCAAGGCATATATCAAGGATCAACACAATCTCATCATACTTTGCCTATGGTTGTGGCACCACCACTCACACCTCCTGCAGCAGCACAAAAACCCAGTCTGCCTGCAGGTCCACCCAAACGCACACGCAGATTATCCCAGGCATCAGCAGGCTCAGCAGGTAGCATTAGATCACTCTCATCCCGACCTCCTCCCAGCTACTCATGCGGCATTTGTGGCAAAGTGTTTCGTGTCCCAAGCCGCTATGACAGCCATATGCTGGGTCACAGCAAAGGCAAACCCTTCTGTTGCAACACATGTGGCAAGATGTTCTCCTCTCAGGAAAAGCTGGACCATCATCTTCCTGTCCACACCACTGACCGCAAGGCCTCTTTTCCATGTGAGGCCTGTGGCAAGGTAACTAACATTACTAGCTTATTATCTTCTGTATATTTACTGATATGACTGTTGTAGGAGATTCTTGGTTTTCTTTGAGGGAATGCTGTGTTACATCAATTGGCATTTATTAGCCAAAAGAGAAGTAGGATACCATGGATGTGCTTCAAATTTCAATCTAAATTCTGCTTTTGACTATTGGGCTGATACTAACATTTGTGGCCAGCCATAAGCTTTTAGTTTTTGACATTACTACAGAATAGTTAAAGTAGGACACGCACATCAAAAATAATTTTCCACTTTTTAATACCTTTTTTCTCTAAAAATTATCTCTGGTGCCCACCGAGTCAATTTTGCGCGTTATCCTGCGCGTATGTAATATGACGCAATAAGGAGAGCTAGAGTTACCGGGTTTGGCCCTTAAGTCCAGAATTATTCCCTTCCCCGATCAGCAGAAGCCCGCGGCAAAAACGCTGACGTCACTTACGTTCCAGCATCTGCAGACACCTCTACCTGACAATGTATTATTCAGCTTTTAATTAAGGTTCTGGTATTCCAAATTCAAATGTAAAGTTTAATAGAGTGAGCCAGAAAAAGTATTCTGCATTTTTACTGCCTCAGCATGATTTTGTTTGGCATATCTACTGTTCACAGAGGAATTAAAACATTCATACCAACATGCTATCACCCGTCCGCACAGCACTGGCTAGACAGCTGGGCCATGTGGCAAGAACGTATTTGACGTAAGCTTATGGCCGCCAGGCGCGCAGTGGTTGTAACAATTCGGACTTTGGATAATGTAATCCTATGGGTTGTCTGGGGCCAGCAGATGCGTCATATCATTATGAGAGACACTTGAAAGACTGTTTTATTGGAATAATAGGGTACCGTATGATTTAATATGGTCTGTAGGACGGTGCAGTCTTCCTTTAAGAATTCATTGTCTTCTAGCCTGTTGGATAACTGAAATAGCAGACTTTATCCAGGCAGTATATGATTGACTTAGCTATGTAAAAATGTCATTCTAAGCAGAACTTGTGAATTTCCATTTTGTAAGATCAAATGCTAATTGTGCTGTTGTCATCACACAAATGTATGACTGAATTTACAGAGAGTGTAAATGCCGCAATAACAAATCCCATTTATCCCTGTACTTGTCATATTGACATTTTCTTTCCCAGGTGTGTGTCAATTGGCGTGCTTATCTGTACCATTTGAAGGCAAAGCACACAGAATCAGGAGGCAAGAGGTTTGCTTGTAATGTAAGTTCCTGCTGTATAAAATTCCTGCACTTAACTGAATTTAATTTTATACCCTCTCACTTTCAGTGAGTAGTTTCCATATTCTTTCCTCAGTTTTTCCTCAATATCTAGCCAATACATGTGTTTGCCTCAAAGCAGTAGTCTTTTGTCTGTGTGTTTTATTTTAGTAGCAGTAGTAGCATATAGGGTTGTTGCACCAAGGCAGTAACATAGTAAGTTTAAAGTGAAAAGCTGACGTTTTAGTTAACTCATTGAACTAAAATTAATGTCGTATAAGTGTCTTTTTAAAATCATCAAGTCGGGAATTTTCAGAGTAGAAATTCAAGTATAATTCAGCTCCTAATGAAATAAGAAAGCAAGTTCCCGTGTTTTTAGGAGTAAGATTCCTTTTGTATTGTTAAGCATTTGTAATGCATGCACTCCCAACCATTGCTGCTGTGTTTGCACTATTATTCTCCCATTTGCCCTACCCACTCCCCTCCAAAAGCAAAAGGATCTATTTTTGTTGCATTCTTACTGTTCAAGTTGTACAGTGAGTGTAAACATAACTTTGATCTGAGAGACAAGTAGGATACATAAATCTCAGGAGAAAATATTCAGATGGCACTGTATATGAAACTACAAAGATTACTTATATTAATTTTTCAACAAACACTAATCTTGATTTTTGTTTGAATCTCTCAGTTCTGCTGTCATTTATCGACAGAAGGGTGGAGGCACCAATGATATAAATTCTGAGCTGTCATCCTATTATCATAAAGGTCTTTGACACCTATTGTTTTTTCTTCTTTTGGCCCTATTAACATTTTGCGTTATTCTAAATATACCNATAAGATGATAGGTTATGTCCCATGAGCAGGCAGGTCATAGCTGTATATCTGAAAACTAAGAAATATCACATTGCTATGCTCTTTAGTTCGCCACAATTCGAATATGTCAAACTTGCAAACTAGTTGTATCTGATTTAGTTATCTTTAGGTTTCATATCAAGAAACTTGCGTAAACATTAGCTGGTCAGAGAGGGCAATTTTCTATTCACAGTTTGTGAATTGTGTGTTAATCAGTTCCACATCGTTTGTTTCAGCTGTGCGGACGTCAGTTTCACACAGGGCAGCGTTTGAGGAACCATATGGCAAGTCACGAAGTGGGCAAGAATCACTGCTGTAACATATGTGGCAAGTTGTTTGAGAGCCGGAAGAAGCTGGACACCCATGTCCTAGTGCATAACCTTACAAGCAAGCACGACCAGAACCTGCAGTGCTCAGACTGCGGCAGGCAGTACACAGAGTGGATAGCATTCAAGCAACATATGAAAACTCATGGAGCTGAAGGGGTCCAGTACCCATGTGGACTGTGTGAGAAGGTTTTCCCAACTCAGTATGAGAAAGAGAAGCACAAACGTGTCCACAAACAGGTGCAATGTGAGTTTTGTGAAAGATTTTTCAGATCAGCATCAGTATTGTCCGTTCACTTGCGTGTTCATACAGGTGAGCGGCCATATAAATGTGGTTTATGTGAGCGAGACTTTTCACAGTCATCTGTGTTAAAAGTTCACATGCGTACCCACAGGAAGGAAGGAAAGTATGAGTGTAAAAGATGTGGAAAGGTCTACCTCGAAGTCATGGATTTCTTCAAACACCACATGGGTCATCTTGAAGAGGGAAATCTCCAGTGTGAAGAGTGTGGCAAAATATTTGAAAACATTAACAATAAGAATCGGCATATGGCTGCACATCGCGACAGAGCAGGCCGAATCTGTCAGGTTTGTGGCAAAGAGTTTGGCAGGGTCTCTCATCTAGAGGCACACATGCTGTGTCATTCAGACCAGTTGCCACTGCTTTGTAAGGTGTGTGGAAAAATGTTTCCTTCAGAGGAGGTTCTCAGCGCACACTATGCCACTCACATGGCCGGTGAACTTCCAGCCACTTCCTCTATGTCTGCCTCCAAAGGCCCTCTGTTTTGTGGTCTCTGTGGCAAAATGTTTAAAGGCCAAGTCTTCTTGAACAATCACATGAAAAGGCATGAACAAGAAGGGCTAGATTCCCGTGGAGGTGACAACATACCGGATGAGGATGTTATTGAGGTGGAAGGTGGGGAGTTTATTTGTATAGACTGTGGCAAAGGATTTGGGCAGAAGCATCATCTGACTGTTCACCGAAGAGAGCACACAGGTGAGCGTCCCCACACATGCATTTTGTGTGGTCAGAGTTTCACTTTGCGTAAAATGCTGCTTGATCACATAAGTGAACATAAACGCAATGGCATCATGATGTACACTGGCCAGGGCAGCTCTTCACTAGATACTAAACCTAACAATGCTCAGCCTGATCAGGAAACATTTCAGGAGAGTGAAAGTGGATCTGAAACGGAGACTGATCATGAGGAAAATGAAAACGTGTCATCTAAATCATCTTCACAGCAGCAGCAACCCACAGCATATGATCCAGGACGTTCTCCAGTTGCTTCTCATCCTGTCCAGAACAACTCCTTCAATAGAGAGGATAGTTATTCACAACCTCCAAGCAACTCCTTTTCAGAGAAAAGCTACGCAGGTGCTCCAAATAATTCATACTCTGAGAAACTTTATGTGGAAACACCTGGTAGTGCTTACCAAGACAAGCATTACACTAGAACATCGACTACACCATTTGCAGAGAAAAACTATCTGGCTAGCCCAGGCAGTTCATATTCAGATAAAAATTATATGAACAGCTCTCACAGTTCTGTCCCAGAGAAAAGATATATGGCGAGTCCCAACAGTTCGTATCCAGACAAAGCTTACTTGCACAGCCCAGGCAGTTCCATTGGGGACAAACAGTTCATAGACAGTCCAGTGCCTGCCTTTTCTGACAAAAGTTACTCTGAAGGGCGGAAAATTAGCTACTCAGAAGATAGCCCTGGTTTGATGAAGAAAAGTCATTCTCCTGCTTCAAGTGTTGATGGTATGATTCATCCTTATGGGGTTTCACGAAATCCTTACAACTTACCTCACTCATCCTCTAACCTCATGGCTTCAAACAACTCACAGCTGCATTCCAGTCTGCAGGACGATGTTTACTCTCCATCAGACATTAATATACCTCATCAGGATCGCATGCCTCCTGGAATACAGTTACCCATGAAGGAGTCCAGCCTGCATTCAGGCGTGCCAATGCTTCGACCGGAACCTCACCTGCCCACCAGTGTTCATATGCCATCACTTCAGGATTACAAGCATGATATGGGTGCCTATACCTTCCCTTACAGCAAATCATACATGCCAACCAGTATGAACAATTTACCCTCTCGCACTTCGTTTCACACTGGATTTCACAGCCCAGCAGGTAGATTTGCAACAGACTCCCAGCTAGCTGTCTCAAATTTTCAGCTGCTTCCCCAGACAGCCTTCCCAGAAAACTCTCATCATGCCTGATAATATTATGAACTATTTAACACTTCAGGATTGAAATGTAATCTGTTAGTTCAGCACAGGGTTATAGGATTATAAGATATCATTTCAAAACTGGAGTTTTGTTTCAGATATTCTTCAGGTGTTCATGTGTTTGGAAGACTTCACATAGAGGGCATATGAGTTTGACCACTCATCATTGCTGCTGTGTTCTTTCTGCTCAATATTCACAAGACATCTCGTTTTGCTGGCAATAGCAGATGAGTGACCGTCTGAAGAGAGCTGTATGAAATGGCACAAAGAAATGTCTTTACAATGTATGAACTTCACCATAGTATGCATCAGTCTGTCTTCCACAGAGGTGTTTATTCACCTCATAGAAATCTAAATTTATGATAAGATGGAACTCTTGAGATAAGATTTTGGTTGGTTCACAGTTTTTTAATCTGTGTCAGTATAAGATGAAATTCATCCAAAGCCTTAGGCATAAATGGGTCCACTTTGAAACTTAAATTGCAGATGGTGATTGGCATTAGCATTTTTTAGATATGAGACACGTTTGAGGATGTTGGAAACTGTCTTTTGTACTTTTAACAAGAGTTTTCACCAGCACAGATTAGCTCTGTAGTTTCAAAATAATTATACTTTTTTCACACCTCTTGTGACTGGCAGTTATACCAGTCTTTCTTGTTTCTTGTTTTCATAATGAATCTCTAAGTGCAGGCTGGTTTTTTCTGCAGTATTCCTTCTGGCATCTTGCCACATTGCTTCCACTGACATCCCTTTCATAATTTAAGATTTCAGAGTTGGTAAGAAGGAAGTAAGTCTTTTGCTCTAAATCTGAGGCTATTTCTGGGTTTCTGAATACCTGAGATGTAGATATGTCCGTATGATCGTAAGATTGTTAACCTTTTTGCTTTGATGGTGATGATCATATTAATGCCTTTGCAGAATCCTTACATAACTTGATATTGTTTTTAAACCATAGGCCATATCACTTAATACCTCTCTTGGCTCAGTAGATCACATGTAATACAGTGTCACTGGAGTCTGCTGAAGTTTCATAAATAGAGTTGAGCGTAGATATGCAAAGTTTGTAAACCTCATTATTATCATAAGGGCTTAGGCGTGCCATGTAACATAACAAATGATAGATACTGCTCCTAATAGGTTGGAATAGGTTGCTGTTGTAAAAGGTACATCAAAAATGATTTTATATTTTTAAGTAGGCCTACTTTTAATCTCTGAGAATAATACTTAGCACTCACTGAGCAACTTCAATAAGATAGAGCTCTAATGTTGCCGCACATTTATTATGCTTAATGATGCATGAATGAGGGCGCAAGTGACCAGTATTTTCTCCTTTCTCCCCTTTGCCAGATATGCAGAAGTTTGTGAGGCAAAATGATGATGTCACTTAAGTTTCAGCAGGTCCAGACACTTCTGTCCTTTAGTGCTTAATTAAGTTTATGGTCTTTCACAGTTAAAAAATCTAGTCAGGCCAGGTCTACGCCTTTATATTGCCTCAGAATTATTTGTTTGCACATCTTCTGCTTACAATGAATTATTAGATTCACAAAGACATGTCACCCCGGTCAGGATAACACTTGCGAGGTGCCTGGCCTTCTGATCTAGAACCTATCTGATATAGGCTTATGGCAGCCACGAACTCGGCAGGTGAAAGAATTTGGGCTTTGTGTTATGTAATCATTTGCGTTGATGAAGAAACTTAACAAGACATGTCTTTTCAGATAATGCAATACCATATGGTTTATTGTGGTTTTATGGATAGTTGATATAGGCTTTAATTCCACCTGTTTGTGTACTGAATTGTGAAGAAGTATGTATTAAAACTTTTTGTATAGCAAAATAGCTGGATTATGAGATTTCATAACAGTGCCATATAAGATGATACTCAGTTCAGCTTCAATTTATGGTGCTGCTTAATGCTGCATTTATTTCTGCACTGTGGAGCAATGATACACAAACAACATTATTTTGACACAACGCTTTGCAATTTTTTTACCAAAGTTGGTTAACCTTTGTAATAAAGATTTGCATCAATCATGTTCGGCAACATCCCAATACGGAATGGAATGACAATAATTATTTTTTTTTGTTCAGTCTGTTTGGTAGCACACAACAGTTCTGTTGAGATGATTCTGCTCAAATTTTTCCATTTCGTTAGAATTCCATGAGGTGACAAAATAAATTATAATTTGGTCAAAATTTGCACAACCTTATTTTTCTGTACAGATGGCACTATTTGGTAGGGTCATGCATCAGTTTCATTGTGTAATGAATAGACTGTTCGATGTTGTGTAGAAAAGAATATACATGTATCAGCATTTTAAGCTGATTATATTTGCATAATGGCAGGGTAAATTTTCAGAGACTGAATTGCTGACACAAATACAAGATGAGCTCAATACAGATAGGCCTATTACTGGAGAGGAGAGAACTGCCATTCCTACTATGGCTCTTCTGTCCATACTTCGTATATGAGGCCGTGCCACAAGGTTGCTAATTTTGTCCCATCATCACATATGCCACATAAATTTTGTGTTTTTGTTACAACAGATATTTAACTCAATAAATTTCACATTGCGTGTAAACTGTGTGTTTACTATGGTACCTGTCAGAATTGATAATAACTTTTTCATTTCATTCTTGAACTGACCAAACTTTCGATAACATTTTGTCCCTGTGGCACATGTGTTGTTAGACTGTGTGTTTAAAACATTCTGCTGGGTAAAATGTCACAAGAAACAGAGTAAAGTATTTAAGACATTCATCATACAACTTCATGTAAAACTAAAAGGAAATTTATGGAGATGCAGGTGTCTGTTATAGCAAAAATGTGAAATATGTTGCATGTGATGATAGGACAAGAGTTCTGTGTTCATTCTTTTTCCTTGGTGACAGTAGTTGTCATAAAAATTAGTCTTATATAGATTTAATTTTCATGGGGGGTCATTCCTACAAGTGGTGATTACTGTCACATCTATTTGAGACTTTCTCTACTGGGTGTATGAAAGTGTAATAAAATGACCAACTTAGTCAACTTATGACAGAATTTTTTATTATTATTTAGAATTCATCAAGGAACAGAACTAAAAGCTGGAAAGTACATGTCCTTCAGCACATTTCACTTTGACCTCAGTCCTCAAGACAAGGGTCCACTGAACCCCCATGTCAATCATTTCAGGTCATTGATGAAATGGTGAATGTGAAAGTTCTAGAAATTTCAGAAATGTCTCTATTTTGTATTGAGTTTTGATTTATTGAGATACATCTTTACATTCTGTTATTATGACTGTATTATCATGCTGTACAATATGGGAAGGAGGGAAATTACTCTGAAAAGGGTGGCAAAGTGAAGCGCCTGCCTCTGACAAGGGGATAGTGAAATTTCAACTCATTAAGTGATATGATATACCAGGTGGCCTGGAAAAGGTTTACTAATTTCAAAGTCCAATAACTGAAGAAGTAAAACAAACTGGGATGAAATTTTCAAGCACATTAAGAGACAGATATCATCTGTAATGATTGCAAGTCTCATTAATCAAGGTGCCATACTTCCTTCACAGACGATCAACAAATGGCATGTCAGGATCGTATTGTTAGACACACAGTAGGCATGCTGTTGTTGGACGTGCATTTTTAATTTTTTGGACATAGCCCATACCATATATAGAAATTGATATTTGCAGCATTAACAGTGTTCATGTGCTGTGTGCCAGATTTCAGCTGCATAAATCTGAATTACTGAAGTTATTAAATTTTGAAATTAAGTAAACATTTGTCAGGGGCATCTGATATATATGATGTATATAAATATTGTCTTGCATCTTCGAAAACTTTTGCAGTAAATGCTCTAGTCATGTACAGATTTGATATAACTTCTATGAGCAGAACAACAACTAACTACACAGCATGAAGGTGATTCTTAGGTTGGACATGCTTTATTCAACCACAACCTTCAGATTTTATGAATCTCAGTATTTAATATCCTTCAGCAGGCTAAGAAACTCACTGCGCAATGTTTTGTTTTCAAGTAATGTTTATTTTTTTTTGTTAGTCATCATGCGACTTTTCAGCCTCTGCTCTTTCTCTGATTTATGCTAACACCTGAGTGGTAGATGGTATGAAGATAAAAGCACACTTAGACTCTTATCATTTAGCCAGATACATGAAATGGAGTGGAAAAGACAGTTAGTTGCAATCCACTTCAGGTATATAGCAACACTTTCAGATATAACAAATACCATTATTTTCCTGGATATGAAAGTAAGAGGATAATTGCAACACCTTTTACCTCTTAACATTTTTCCTTGTTTCTGATGAGCTGCGATTAAATGGAGCTGACTTTATATATAAGGATGATGCCATGGAGAGAGAGCAGCTCAAACCCAAATCTTTTTATGTCGTTCTTCTCTCTGTAGTATAAGACAAGTTCTTCAGTAATTCATGTTTGATGTTAAGGCTTTTCCGCTGCTACAGAGAGACAGAAACTAGATTTGGCATGGAGCCTTAAGTCAGCTCATGTCACAGTCATGACAGTAAGTAATCCCAAACACAGAATAATTTGATATAATATGTGTTATTTTCAAAACATTTTAACATTATACTGAAAATGCCAGTAACAGCTATAACCACAGAATCAGTGCACAGCAGATTAATCCTTTTCTACACTATTTTTTTTCAAGTGCTGATGTCACCAGATTTCTGTGATGTCATTAGGCTAGTTTCTACATAGGAATGCTTTGACCGTAAATTTATTAAATAGGACATACAGGAATGAGGTACACATGTTGAAGAAGTGTATGGTTCATAGGGTAAAAACGTACACATACAAGATACGTAGGAAAGGGCAAATGTCTTGTGAATATGTTAATGCTACATTGAGGCCTTCTGAGTTTTTATGCTGGCCCTCTAGAGAGTGTCTTAAAAGAAGAAGGGGTGGAGGGAGGTGGATTTTGTTGCGTGCCGCATGAGATTCTGAATACTAAAGATTTCAACCCAGCTGACTGATTGCCATAGACTGCAGATTATCTTAGTCTACACTCTGTTGGAATGTAAATTTATACATGGTGAAGAAGGTCATTCAAGAGTAGGGGGATGTAATATTAGCCTTAGTCATCAGCAGACTTGCATCACTGGTGCACAAAGATTTCCACTGAAATAAAAAATGAAATGAAGGTAGAGAAGGACATATAGATCAGGACAAACAGTCTTGAATTTTCTATGGCTTCAGTGTGAGGTTTGAAAGGGTGAATAACTGAGTAAACTTATTGGTGAGCAAGTGTTATGGTTGCAAAACAGAACTGTGAAGTAAAACTGTGCAACACTGCCTTGTTTTAGCCATGTAGAAACCTCTGATGGCCTAGTGTAGCCACATGGAAAGCGGTTTTTAGCTTTCTGAGAGAGTCTGATCGGTATGAGTTTTTGTTGGGCATATCAGATAACCTTTATAGTGAAAAATCATTTGAATTACAATTTCTCAGAATTTTTATGGCCCTTTGCAACTTTATAGTACTATCTCCCAGTCGGAGGTAGTGCTTGGTCAAAGCTTATTATAACCTATTGAAAATACAAACTTCAAGCTTTCACGTTATACCTGTAACTTCAAAAAGCAGCTGAAGCCACCTTTTCACTACTATTAATAATTGAGTGATTTGCGAAAAATGACAAAATGAAGAATGGGACTCATTGTTGCAACCTATGCATGACTGAAGGTGAGCACAGGGTACAGTCATATGTTCATTGGTGAAGACTTCATAACAAAATACGTTAATATTCTCTCCTCCTGATCCTATTTTTCAGTATTAGACACATTGCTAGATAGAACATTTACAGGATCATTCGTTGCACAAACAGTGTCTCAGTGGGTATGACTATGATGGCTTACAATGATATCACACAATCTTTCATTTCCCTGTTTTTGCTTATTTTAACTCTTAGCCGAGAATGTGCTGTTAATCATATGGGTCTAGTCACATTATGAGTAAATGACAAGGGATGTTTGGGTTGTCAAGTGATCTGTGGGTACAGATGTATAAATGCTACAAACTCCGTGTTATACTGGCACAGAACACCTTTGTAGCTGCAAGCACTTAAGCGGATTTCAGTGCATCATATTTTCTGTACACAGCAGGTTTGTACTGGCAGTAAGCGTTTGAGCTTGTTGTCAGTAAACCGGTCCCAGTATTGCATTCAGCATTATACAGTAGAATCTCGATATATAGTATGCTCTTGCTGCATGGAAAAAGTGTACTCATTATTGAGTTATACTTAATATAAAGGACCACCTCAATAATGAAATGATAAGAGAATAACAAGGTATACTTATTAGATGAATACTTAATATCGAGGTTATCCTGTAATTATTTAATTGAAACTTTGTTCTGCTGGAGAATTTGGAAAGCTACTGATTTGATATCAGGATAAAGATTTCTGGTGCTGATATGTTTACAGCTACAGTGTGAATGAAGCTGCATCTCAAATGGTGCTTTAAGTTTAGTTATAATATTATAAGATGGCAGTATGTGTCATCAGTGTGTTGCAACACATCTATAACCTGTTTATTTAAAATTAGAAATTAGATGGTTTACAGGAGTATTGCATCACACAGGTGATCCATGGATGGCTGATACCACCACCCCCCCCNAGTGTGTCAGCCCAATTATTCGGTCACTCGGGGTAATATTTTTAAGGCCAGACCAGGATGTGGGTCTTCCAGTTCAAAGGGTGAAAACTACAGAGATCTTGTGGTTCCTTAATGAAAAGGTGGCATGATGATTGTTTCTGTTATGACATTGATGTTGATCGGTGACTAACGGTTCATGACTGTTTGCATGTATTTGTATTGCATGGGGAGGATGAGGGGAAAGGAGGGGACATTTGTTTACAAACCAGCTGTATATTTATTATCAAATTTTTGTTTCCCAGTCTTATATTTGTCCACATTATAGTCACTGATTACTTGGGTTACATAAGATGCATTTCTGGATGTACCAGCAATAAACTTATCATTTTTGGAAGATCAGATTTTCTCCCAGTACTGTTCTTGTCATAGGACATAAATATATCTGCACTGTATGCTGCATTTTACATTGCTGTTGTTTGGTTTTTTTGGACACAGTGCGACAAAGGTCCAAAGATACGGCTGTGCCACTTTGCCAAACAGACAGTGATGTATACTATAATATGTAAATATAAACTTTACAACATCTTACCAGGTTAAGCACTGTTGATTATTCCAGCCCAGTTGTTGGCCTAGTTTCGTTTAGAATATGGCTAGTACAGTCCAGTTGTTGGTCTGGTCTTATTCAGAACATGGCTAGCACAGTCCAGTTGCTGGCCTGATTTTATTCAGAATATGGCAAGCATGATCCATAGATGACATGGTCTGATGAACTCAGACTGAAGGGTGGTCTTGTTATCAGGGTTTTCATTCAATGATGGCAGTTGCATAACATATACACCATGCAATCTAATAATATTAGCCTTTGCTTGCAGTATGTCAGAATTACAGCCAGTTTACCACCCTCAAAGATACTGTACCAAGTGATAACCATATTTTTTTTATTAATAAAACCAACTTAACGGAGGTTAGTTTACATACAGTATACAAAAGAGCTCACTAAATACAACAGACCCAAATGAAAAGAGAATATATGTACCCCCACAGACCCTCATTTTTCATAGTAAAACACTTCTGGTAACCAGATAAATGGTTTCAGGGAACCTTCAATAACACAATAAATTGTTACACTAGCGAGAGAGGAAAACATGATGGAGAGAGGGAAACATGATGGAGAGAGGAAAACATGATGGAGAGAGGAAAACATGATGGAGAGAGGAAAACATAATGGAGAGAGGAAAACATGATGGAGAGAGGAAAACATAATGGAGAGAGGAAAACATAATGGAGAGAGGAAAACATGATGGAGAGAGGAAAACATGATGGAGAGAGGAAAACAAGCTGCAGCTGAAGCAATTTTCTCTCCCTTGGTAGTTGTACAATGGCCGTCGGACCAAGGGAGGTTATGTTAAATAAAAGTGAGGACAACAGAACATGCGGCAAAATCTGAAAATGCTCAAAACAACAACATACCAAACTCGATACTCGCAAATATAGAAGACTAATGACTATCGTGGTCTTAAAATAATATAATACTTAAAATGGATAACTCACTCAGTTAACCGGCGAAGATTTACTCGGTCCCTTCAGTTCTGTGCTAAAGGTTTCTACTATTCAATCGCCACAAACCAACTGGAGGAGGTAATTCCCGCATTTACATGTCATCCTACACATGGCTTTTGCATCCCATCCCACCCCACTCCACTCGCCTCCTCCAGTGTTAAAAGTCCCAGTTTATTTTTTATGTGCAGCTTACAGCATTCTGAGTAACAAATTCTACTGGTAAATATCCTTAAGATTCGGGTCAAGTTTTATTTCAACATGTTCTATGAAAATATTCTTGACACTGGTTTGTGACTTTTTGAGTAAGTCTGCCATCAAACCAAGAAACATCACACTCAGCTGAAAATACTGTACAACCGTCACGTTGAAGTAAATGGTAGAGAAATTAACTCCCCTTCTCTCCCCTTCCCCTTTCCAAAAAAAAACAAAACAAAACTGAGAGGCTTCAGTGTGCAGCGTTCAGCTCAGTCGCTCACTGAACTTACCCACTCAGCTATCCATTTAATCACTCATCACCCTACAAACACATAGGCCTACAGTTTATTGCTTGAGATAATGGATTTTTTCCCAAATTTTGTCCCATTAATTCGTACAAGTGTGAGCAGTCGGGAAATGTGTCAGAGTCACGGGTGACCACAAGGATCACTGTACACGTGAAGTTAGTGACCGATTCAGGCAGTAGGTATTTAAGAATTAAATTGCTGTGAAGTTTGCGTCACTATGGTCTAGTGGTAGCACGTTCAGATTTGCAAGCGTAGATACCCTGGGTTCGATTCCCGGTAGAGGCAGGGAATTTCTAGTGTAGGTTTTTTCGGGGCCCATCTTCTCAAAATTTATCATTCACAGTAATTTTGTAAAATCCCTGTTGACACACTTCCCTAAAATAGTAATGTAACATCTGAAAAATTATCAGACTAAGCTCGCATTCCTCCCCCTTAATAAAGAAGGAATACTAAATGCCTTGCCATCCGATTACACAAGTCTACTTAAAAAATAGTCGATTCAAAGCTCCTGCACAGAAATGACAATATTTTCGGAATTTTACTTTCTTAAATGTCTTAGGCCCAGCAACAACTTATGACGCAACTGGAGACAAAAAAAGATGTGCATTGACACATCACTTTTGCAGTGTCTTTCTGTAGGAGCTTCGAGAGTTGCTAACACTTCCGTTCCCTCACTGAGTCTATGCAGGCTGTATGTAGGAAAGATACTTGGTCAACTGCCTTTCCGTAGGGTTCTGTCTTAGGCTGGATAGCTTTTATTTGAAGATACGATTATATTACAGGAAGGAATTCCGAATGAGACTCCCATCCCTAATCAGAATTCAGGTCTCCTAACAGAACCAAACCCTGCTTCAAACCCTACACCTTCCCCCTAATCATACTCCTAACCCTAACCCTGATGCCCATAGAGACAGGACTGCATCAATCAAGGTGGGTCCCTAACCGTAATGTCCGTCGAGACAGGAGCATCAGATGTGTCTCATTCGGACTTCTTCCCTTACGGAAATATCCAGGGACTCTCAGCTTACATTTCATTGCTTGACAAAATCCTAGGGCTCTCCCGGAGTGTGTTTGGGAAGGGTTCGGCTACCAGCAAGGTTAGGGAAGAGAAAGCATCTATGACCGGCTGATGACCTCACCGCTAGCTTACTAAATTCGCGTCCGGGTGAGTCCTTGGGCAGTGATGTGGACAGTATCTATTGTAGATTTAATGATTCTCCTAAAGGTGCTCTCTCTCTCTCTCTCTCTCTCTCTCTCTCTCTCTCTCCTCTCTCTCTCTCTCTCTCTCTCTCTCTCTCTCTCTCTTCCCGAGGACTGCTCCCAACCCTATAGCTAAGCATACCGTCGAAGAGTCCCTGGAGTTTTCCTAGTATTTCAGAGGCGGGAACGAAGATTAAAAAAAAAAAAAAAAANAAAAAAAAAAAAAAAAAACTGCACATGAGGATGACTTTCACCTGCATTATTTCCCTACAATGCGATGTCTAGGCTAGGATAAGCTTACAATACATACATGTCTTACCAGCCGTGAAGATATACCCCCAACACCCCTATGCCTACCCTCCCTCTCCCGATCCCACAGAGGTTCTCCCTCATCAATCAATTAGCTTTGTGCTCCGCATCCGCTGTCATAGTCACTTCTTGCCCGCTTTCACCGATGAGATAAAAGGTCGGCTGACTCTAAAGCGTTTTTGGGTTGTTGTTTTTTTTTTTCGATACGATCAGTACCGGTATGCAGATCAGTCTAGTTCTAGTGCCTCTGCGGTCTAGATCCAGCACCTCTGCCCTCTTATACATCCAGACAATTTCACATTAATTTCAAATGATTACTCGAATCAAGAGTGTGGCACAACATCGTGAATCGCACTAATCAAATTTTCAAACACAACAAGGTAAGGTTAGCGTCGGGACTGGAACAACTGGCCGCGCTAATCAAAAGACCAGCTTAAACAAGTTACAATTATTGTCAGGATATTAATCTGCTTTATTATACAGTCAACTCCGCTTAATTACAACGCCTCGGGAGCAAGGAAAAAAATTCGATTAACTAGTTATGGCAAGAAATAAAGCATTTTGTTATGTGGAAAATGTTGTGATTAAGCGGAAGCTTCGATTATCCTGACTGTGATAAAGTGGAGTCAGCTGTAGCAGGTCTTGAGGCTAGATTTTGAGGAAGACAAACGGCACGGCTGTCTTCGGAAAGGAAACTGATCACCAAATATCTCAAAACATCTCAGTGAAAAAGCTGAGGGTAGTCACATGTGAACATCAAACGGACACAAATGTTTTGGAAGTGTCTCTCTCGAACAACAATGGCAACCCGACCAGCCATCAGCCGATTCAGCAGCTACCAGAAGACGCCTGTCCCTTTGGATATGAGTGAAAAGGACAAAGAGGATTGTGGCTTTTACAGGTAGGATGTCTAACGCAGGTCAATAGGTCTACCTCGCCATCAGGTCTGCCACTGGTTAATAGGTCTGCCGCTGTTCGGAGAAACCGCTGTACCATCTACTATGGCATCGTCACTCCTTCCTGGCTTGTAAGACCGCTATAATACGAAAGGAAGAACTGTGGATGTGTTTTCTGTTTTCGCAAGGATCTGATTTCCGAAAATTTGGCGAGTTGAGATTCACTCGCGAAAAATTACTTCCCCCAAAAAAAAGACTCCGTTCAAATAGTTTCAAAGGGCTGATTACTGGTACAAAATCTGAAGTAGCCCTCAGGGAAGACACAAATTACGGTAATGCTATTCTTGCTAGTTTTAACCCGTCGTTATTTGGACAATATCGATTACAGCATGTTTCTCTATCAACATG
>JAWQUT010000001.1:8543707-8595881 GCA_033807755.1 Ellobium chinense
CTCTCTCTCTCTCTCTCTCTCTCTCTCTCTCTCTCTCTCTCTCTCTCTCTCTCTCTCTCCGATTTTTAAGATTATGTCCATATGATCACACGGAATTTCGTTGTTGCCAAATTATAGATAACAGGACCGACTTCTCGACCATCTTACTTGTGCTTGTGTCTTCGTGTGCCTGCATGCATGTGTATGTGCGTGTGTGCCCGTGTCCATTTGTGTGTGTGTGTGTGTGTGTGTGTGTGTATGTGTGTGTCTGTGTGTCTGTGGGTCTGTGGGTCTGTGGGTCTGTCTCTATGTTTGTGGAGTGTGTTCACGTGCTAGTCCGTTTTCTGTATTTAGGATAATATAAATGGTAATGGTTATGATGATGATGTGTTCCTAGAGATAGAAAAAGAGACTAAGAAAAAGAATGAGAGAAAGACAGAGGAAAAATAGGAATAACGTGTTGCTAGATGTAAAAAAAAACCGTAAAAATTGAAGGTACAGTAGTGAGTAGTAGTAATAAATGAGAGACAAATCACGGAGGCACTAATTCACGATTGTCATTTCACTGGTTGTTTCCCTTCGACTGTTTGCTGCACCTAGCCTAACTTGTGTGGAATTGTTTCGGATTGTTCCCACTGACACCACCGATGTATCGTCGTTACTGGTTCCCTCTGAGAGTATCACCACCACTCCATCAGCAATGGCAACAGCAGCAGATACAGCACCAGCAACAGTATCACCACCATCACAACCACCATCAGCACCTACAATCACTACTACCATCACCACCACCACCACCACCATCACCACCATTACCACCATAATACTTATTGTTACGTCAACCAGCATATCATCATCATCATCATAATCTTTATCATTAACACCATCCTTAATACAGAAAACGGACGCGCATGCAAGAGCACACGCACTCACACCCAGACACGCATGCACGTACTCAAACGTACACACATTCGCGCGCTCTCGTGTAAAATACGTGTTTTATGATCACGTGTTATCTCCAGTCTGTTATGACAGACAAATGCACATTCTCATCTTACGTTCTAATATAAGCCTTGGAAAATAGATACACGACACACAAAATGCTGTTGTCGGCAGGTAAAAACAAATAACATAAACCACCAAAGTATGCAGAAATGATACGTTGAGGCTATGATGCAATGCCCAAGATGCCTTTCCGTCTGAATAGCGTGAAAACAAAAATCCGCTCTTGGTAACGGCGAAGTTGCCCCATGAAAACTAAAGCGCATAAAACCGTGACGTCACACAATTCGTTAATACTCGTTTCCTGCTCAAGTTTGAATCCTGTCAGTGCGCTTTCCTACCTATGTTCCGCCTCTGAGAAGACTTTGGATTCAGCACGTTTGTGTAGCCTGCCATTACAATGTATAGTGAGCAGATACCTGGAGTAACTTAATCCAAACACTCTCTTTTCATTATCCTCCTTTCTTTCCTCTCCTGTTCGTTCTGCTACCCGTCCCTTTCTTTCGTCACTAAAGGGGGGAAAAATGGCCATTCCTACCATTGCTACTGCTCTCGCGCTAACATGTCCCTCTCCTTGCAAGTCACTTACACTGCCTCTGTAAGCTTATTGTGTGCCATTTAATGAGATTTACAGCCAAGCTTTTAAAAGTTGAGTAGCCCCTCTTTACACATGTTGTTTTAAAAATGCATCCTGCAATTATTAGAGAGGCAGAGGAATTACTAGAAGTATGAAATTAACAAACAACAACAAAGGGGGAAAAACATGCAACTTCTTAAACTACCGGTACTTAGTGCCATAGTGAGGAGACCGCACGTGAAGCTCGACTTACACCTTGCATACATGAACATGTAGAACACTTACATTATTTTCCTGAATGTAGGCTTAGAAAGAACATAATGACTAGTCTAGCGGTTTGTGCTTAGGTTGAGTCTAGGCTACAATTTAGTATGCAGATTGTTACTTTTTTTTTTTTCATAAACTAGTAGACCTATTTAATAGTATTGCCTTTAGACAGGGCCAACATGTCAAATGCCAAAGTGGATAAATAAAATTATATTTTGTTGTTGTTTTTGCTCTAGCAACTGTTCGCCACATTTTCCCATTTTTCCTGCATTTTCTTCACTAGATAACTAGGAAAAGTTAATTTCTCTAGTACTAATGTAATCCAGTAAAGAATCATTAGAAATGACAGCCATGAGAGTCACGACTATGCTCTAAAAATAATTCTGTGTTTTGATGACATCATTGGCTATCCTCTGGCCATCTCGGCCAGTAGTTCCGGACCATATCGAGTACTTTGCATAAAATTTGAGTTAGTGGTTATGAGTACTGAGTACTCTACGTGTGATTAAGATTGTTGAAGTGAAAGGATGTAGAGGAAGAGAAAATGCTTCATCTGTTACACAAACCTGTGAAATCTAGGGCCATAACTAGCACACTAGCACAGCGGGAGGGGGGAGAAGGGAGGGGGAGGCGCGAGGTCTTGGGTCCTGACAGTGCAAAATGGGGTAGGCCTATTCGAACAGATTGAATGACCATAAGTTTTCATCTGTTTTTATTCTGTACAAATTAAGAATCTGAAGGGAATAGACGTGCTGCTTCTAAATGACTTTAGCAGAATATGATAATATCAGCTTCGTTAAAAGCCTTGGGATGTCTCTTACCTTTAGAGTTGTTTTCCCCAAAATCCACTCAAAAAATAAACAAATTGTTATAAAAAGTTTCACCTAAATCCGGCTAGACATGGTTCCACACTGCTCCTTTTGCTTCTTTCTTTCTTAAAACTTTCCAGAGAGGCATGCCATGGATCCCCCCCNNNTATTACGCTCCAATCTACGGCGGTCACGCCTGCACCTTTGTCAGGCATTCAGCACCCCACCCCCCTCATTCCTCTGTCAGTATTCCTGGAACATACACCCATGGGCATAATTCAAATGCATGACTGGCATCACGTTAGAAACAGTAAACACAAGTACAGGGACATGATCCTTTCTTTGTTTTTTTTGCTCTGCAGGGTTGATACACCAAGTTGGGGACCTGAAGGAAATCCCAAGCAAAGATTTGGGTGGGGGGAGGGAGGTAATTATAGCCTTGGTGAAAACTGGCGGTGAAATAACATTGTAATATGTGCAGCATTTAGGAGCTCTGTGTGCTGAATTAAAAAAGGGTGGTGCGTACAACGATAAGGTACCCCATAAGTACTCGCATTCAAGTAAATATTATCGAGTAATAAACTGAAATGGAATCGGCAAGACCCATTTCAGAGGAAAGGCAAAGAGTTTTGTTATAGAATCTCCATCATGGCGGCTGGGCAACACCCGAATCACCATCATATGAGGGGTCCAGGCGCGATTAGCCACTCGATCACCAATTCACTTAGACGTCGGAAAAGAGCACTGCCTGGCAAGGATTACAGTGCCATCAATCCTTTGGTCAAATACTTTCTTTTTGTCATAAATTTTCTGTTTATGGTAAGTTGTTAGGTGTGTTAGTCTACTTCCTTGACGGTCCTTGTCGATCTGAATAATATCGACGATGCAGACTGAGACACATTGATATTTGCACATTTTTGATCTGTGCATTGCAACGGACCAGTAATTCTTGACCCAGTGTTTTCAGAATTTATCCTAGAAATTTAAAGTCATTTAGATTAGGGTCTGTCACAACAATAACTGATCAAACCCAGAAAAACAGGCTGTGCTCTGCCCCACCCCTTTCTTGTTGATATTGTCCCATCAATTACTACTATATGAATTAATATTAATAATATCACTTATCAGGGGCATAATACATGGCTTTCTCCAACAACCACACCGATCTAGTCGAAAATATCGATTGGGATATAATAATTTTAAATAATTTATTCGATATTTAATTTCGATACTAGTACTAATCTCGATACTAGTAATTGTAACCGTGTACTACTCCCTCCCGCCTCCTCCATCGGCTCATGTGCTCTAGTGCCTATCGATCGACGCAATTCATTTAGTCGTACGCCTTCCCGGATAAGACTAGTGTCTGAAATAGAGAAAAGGGATTTCTTTTGGGGACAACAACAATAAAAAGGGGCTTGGTTTTTTGGAGGGGAAAAGTTAACGTAAAGATCGGCGGTGCTATCGTTGGACCAATAATATATTACTCTAACGACGGCACCGATAGCGAAGATTTTGCTCTCTTCGCGCTATGTAAAAGTCATTGTTTTTTTTTAATCGGTGCTGTCGTTGGAGTAATATTTAGGGAGACGAACTGAAAAATTCCCGGATAAGAGTAGTGTCAGAAATAGAGAAAAGGGTTTTCTTTTGGGGACAACAACAATTGAAAAAAAGGGGCCTGGTTTGGTTTTTTTTTNGGGAGGAAGTTAAGGTAAAAATGCGTGAAGATCAGCAGTGCTGTCGTTGGACTAATATAATAATATTACTCTAACGACGGCACCGATAGCCAAGATTTTGCTCTCTTCGCGCTATGTTAAAATCATTGTGTTTTTGAGATCGGTGCTGTCGTTGGAGTAATATATAGGGAGACGAAATGAAAAATTCCCGGGTAAGAGTAGTGTCTGAAATTGAGAAAAGGGTTTTTCTTTTGGGGACAACAATAATAAAAAAAAAGGGGATTGGTTTTTTGGGGGGAAAAGTTTAGGTAAAGATGAGTGAAGATTGGCAGTGCTGTCGTTGGAGTAATATATTACTCTAACGACGGCACCGATAGTTAGCACTAATATATAGGGTGACTGGGACAGATGACTAAATGAATTGCATTATTGGGAAAGATGCGTGAAGAATGGAGATGCATGATAGAAGTGAATAAGAACACACATGGTCACCATAGTTAGTCCCAACATGAAGTCGCAGATGTTTCCAGTAAGAGAAGATGGATAGAAATAAATGCAAAATCAGCGGCTTCTCCAATTGGCCATCATCGGTCTCTTTGATTATCGATGCCGGTTCGGTGCGAACTTCGCA
This sequence comes from Ellobium chinense, assembly GCA_033807755.1. NCBI lineage: Eukaryota > Metazoa > Mollusca > Gastropoda > Ellobiida > Ellobiidae > Ellobium > Ellobium chinense. The sequence goes on from JAWQUT010000001.1 coordinate 8,548,649, forward strand.
AGTCAGGGGTTCAAGCCCCTGACCGGCGGGAGATCATCGTAGATGTGAAACTCACAAATCGGTGATCAAACGTTTGACCAATGGAGGGAGGACTGAGCGACCGTACATGTGAAATCCTCAGGGTGGTGGTCATTCTGATGTGCTGGTCCAATTACGTCTTGGATATCTCTCCACAGTTCAAAAATTGCCCTTCTCCTACTCTCTAAGTCTAACCCTAACCCTAAGCAAGTACAATGAAGTGGACAGTAGTGGAGAAAGTTAGAAAGAAAGAAACGGTCAGTCTGGAAACAAGTGAAGGGAGTGAAGGGGGCGACCGTCTATCATAAAAGGAGGTGGGCCGATTTGCTGTCTCAAGTAGTGGAAACAGGCACAAGTATCGGCCACAAATATCGAGGAATATCGCTTGGGGCACAAATATCGAGGAATATCGCTTGTAATAATATCGATATATACTATCGAATGAATCGGCGCGGTTGTTAGAGAATGCCTAATACTTAATTAATAGTATAAGAATTTTATGAACATTAAAAATTGATGATTGCAGAAGTGGACAGACCCAAACTCTTGTAGTTAGGTCAAATTTATTGATATTTCCAGGTCAAACCTCATGAGCAAATTGTTGTTAAAGACTCCTATTCAAATCAGATGATAGTCTACTCTCTCCACCATGTTCAAAAGTACCAAATAAACATGATATGGAAGTGTTGTGATATGAGTTTAAATAAATAAATGCAATATAAACTGAAATGTGAGAGGATATGTCTGTGGTCTGTGGTCAGAATGTCACATCACAGTCTAGTATCAGAGCTAATTTCATATATATTCTCATATGGCCACGACAATGCTTCCTGTACCAATAGACTAAGAGAATGCAGGACACTGCATGTTAAATAAGGGAAGATTTGCGAACAAGCCTCATAGACAACACAAAAAAGAAAATCATAACAATGACTAAATGGAGATCGAACTCTGGTCCTCTCGCATGGTTATCCCTTACTGAATCCTTTTAACAGTGTTTAAGCCAGTGGCACAGTTAATGAGTTATTGAAACAGTTTTGTTCATATATTTATATATTTATAATGTCTTTCATAGTAAATACAGTGTTTTACTTCGTGCTGTAGAAACTTTTGATTTAAAAAAAAAAAAGAAGAACAAAAATTGGAGCTGGAAATCTAAGAGAAAAATTAACTGAATTAATAGTAATATAAGACTTGTCTTAAGAGCATTGCAGCACGTTTGTTCTTTGGGCTGTGAATTCATGTCTTTAGATGATGGTGCAAAATGACGAAATTAGGTCTAGCCTATTAGAAGTAAACAAGTGTCAGCCTGTTCCAGTCTTTCCTCCACTTTAGCATGTTTGGAGCAATGTTTAGGAATGGATTAATGAGTTGACACTGCTTTTTTTGGTCATCAGAATTCTTAGAAAAGGATGGAAAGCTGCCACAGTTAGTAGAAAAAAATGTTGGTGTTGTATTATTAATGTTTTAAAGAATGAAGCACATTAAAAAATCCTCCAAGTGGTTTGTTAGCATAGTTAATCTATTATTTTCAGACTGAGTAATCAGACCAAAGCTTTCATGACCTTGCTTGAAATAATGTGGTAAGATGTCTCTTATCTCTGTGTACATTTGCCATCAAAACTGGAGGGTTTTTTTTCCTCTTGTTTACTTTATAATTCCTCCGTCAAGTCTGATAACATGAAAATGATAGTAGACAATGTGTTTACTATTATCAGACACAGGTTATTTTAGATGTCGTAAATAGATTAAGAAAGGAATCTCTCTTGAACTTCTTTATCTGCCAAAGATAATGAAACCATGAGGAACAGGTTTACTTAGCTATTTTGGAAGGGTTGCAGAAGTTCAGAATGGCAGAAAGTTGTGTCTCACTGTTTATTTCATGTCTTGCTGCAGTGTGCATGAATATTTTTCTTACCAAATTGTCTGTCATGAGGGTATCATGTTTTCCAGTGTAAAATTTCTGAAGGAGAATTTAGATGTGCTTTTAAATTTAAATCACCATGGTAAATGTTTTTCATATTTTTCCCTCAAGATTCTGTTTACTTTGGTAGGCAAGATATTCGGGAATCCACCAACCAATGGGTAGGAACACCAATTTTGATGTATATTATGCTCGAGACTTAATCTTTGTCAAGGAACAGCAATGCTATTAGTGACCACTGATCAGGAATCATTTTCTCCAAATTTTCATGATGGAGGAATTTGAGCTGGCAGCCTTTGATATTCAAGTGTTGACACCAGGGTGTAAAACATGAGCAGCTTGTTTCAAAACACAGTTACCATTTCAGCAGAACACATAGACTTTAGCCACTTTAGATTTATCATTAACTTTATAGTTATTATTTTTTTTGTCTCCACAGCTGGTTGGAATAGCTCTGGCAGCTATGGGGATTTACATTTTGGTTGGCAAGGACAAAGTGGTCACAAGCTTCATCGACTTCATCTTTGATCCAGCATGTGACCTCACCCTGGCTGGTCTCATTATTTTTGTCATTGCATTTTTTGGATGTGGTGGAGCTTTGCGAGAGTCCACGTGTTTCCTCCAGACTGTGAGTATAACTACTTTAAATGTTATCACATGCTTACTATTGTCAAAATCAGTCTTTACTGTCATCCTCATCATCATCACTATCATTTCTCATTGCCACTGAAATCATTTTTAGTGGGCAACTAGTTTTCTGTGAAAATCACTTTCTGCAAGCTGATTGGTTGTAGGGAGCTTTTTGACATATGTGGATTAAATTTGGATTAAATTTGTCTTCTCTGTTCAATCATGGGTAATGTGACTGTTGCATTCATGTGCTTTCAAGAAGTTTGTTGCTAGTGAAGTGGTTTTCACATAGTCTCCAACATCAATTAAGTCAGTTTCCACTTATTTTCTAATCATTTCCAAATGTCAGTTTTAGCACTAAAATGAGTAACTGCTTCTAAGACACTTCAGTCCCTCTTGTAAACTCTAAACAAGGTTTATGTTAATTTTGTGAACAGATGAAGAACAGGAGCAAGCTCAGTTGTGTGATATTCAAATTCCCTCTCATTGTCTCTTTGTCCCCAGTATTACTACACACTGAGCATATTCCTCTTGCTGGAAATTGTGCTGGTCATCTTTGTCTTTGTCTTCTACTTTGTGGATGGAGCTTTTGCTGACATTGGCCTCTACCCTGAGGATGCCTTTAAGGATGCTGTGAAAAACTATAGGGATGACCCAGATATGCAAAATTTCATTGATAATATACAAGAGATGGTGAGTACACAAACTGTATACTTTAGGTCCATGAACCCTATTGTTTTTTCTTCTTTTGGCCCTATTAACATTTTGTGTTATTCTATAAATACCACTGACTGCAGGAAATTTATTCCATGGAGATCTAGATCTAAGTTCCATACAGGCTGGTTTGGGGGGTGAGAAGGGGAGGGCATCAGGGGGAGGGGAAGTTTAAAAGACTGTCCAGATAGCGTAGATGATCCCCCTTGATCGCCATGATATAAACATTGTGTTTTTAAGTGGATACATTCCAGGTACTAGCTGCTGGTTAAGGTCTTTGAATCCTATCGTTTTTTTCTTCTTTTGGCCCCATTAACAATCTGTGATATTTTACAAATACCTCTCTGATTTCAGGAAATTTATTCCATGGAGGTTAAAGTACTTCTTTTGCCCGATCTCTTAACGGGAAGAAAAAGAGGGGGTCAGTGCCCAAAATTTTTCACATCTCTTTCGAAAAAGGTCACCTCACATTCTGATTTGGTCCCCAGCTTTTCATTTGGCTGGTGAGCATGTGCGAATACATAGGCCTACACACTTTATTTTTTTATCTAGAAGGCTCAAATTGTACCTGAAACTTTAAAATTGGATGCTTTATATGGATCACAGGTCATTTTACATATTTCTACACCCTGATATTGGCTGGCAAGGCCTTAAAAAAGGGGGGATTTTATATATTAGCGGATTAATTGGGTTGTTCACAATGAGTGATTTGCCCCTCTAAAAGGTGCCAAAAACCTTTAGATCAGTTGACTCACCTGTAGTTATGAGACTGACTAAGAGACTAAAGGAGTAAAGGGAGGACAGAGGACATTAGTTTACAATAAATTGCTAATGAAAAAAAAGAGGGAAGGAGTGTGTAAAAGGAATTATGGGGCATCATTAATGAGACAAGCTCACCCTACCATCATGAATATACATAACAGTAATGAGGTTACATGTAACATCAAGAAGATAACCATCTGCACACAAATGAATATATGGTAGATCTGCTTATTCTTATCATCCAAAAGATTCATTAATTTTTTTTATGAGCGAGGTGTCTGCAATGTACAGAAGGCATGTTACATATCCTTTAATCTCCTCCTCAGCTGAGCTGCTGTGGTGCCAGCAATGATAATGAAGGTTACCGTGACTGGAATGAGAATCCTTACTTCAGGTGTGAAGACACAAATCCCAGCCCTGAAGCATGTACTGTGCCCTACTCCTGCTGCAGAATTAAAGAGGTTTGTACACTTTATGTTATCATGGATTCTCCTACCAACACGATAATCAACCCTGGTTTTTCACAAGGGGCAAAGGGGTTACATTGCAAAGCTTAATGGCTGAGACATCTAACTTAAAACTCATGGCTCAAAGATCTAGTTTAATACTGATGGCTCAAATATCTAATTTCATATTTTTTAAAAACTCTGCTCCATTCTATTACTATGGATATTTATGACCAACAATTCTGTACCCAGGTTTCTTTTGCCTTGAAGGTGTTCATCATGTAGGGTTCTAAATTACCTTTACATAATTTTTGTTTATTTTGCTAATTTCATAAACCCCCTCAAACCCTCCAGTTCCCATTCTCTTACTCCATTTGTACTTTCAGTTCATGGGGTCAAATCTGGGAACTTGAACCCAGACACTGTTGTTCCATTCTTTGCAGTATGTAGAATTCTGATAACAGTCTGAGATAAAACCTTTCAGTGGGAATGTGCTATTCAGCACAATGCAAATGGTAATATTAATAAGTTTTTACTGTATACACACAAAAAAGAAGTGCTCATTTTATGTTTGTGATTACCTTTGCCCTCCCATCTCTCAGAGGCTGACCTTCACCCACTTATGACAAAGAGGCAGTATCCGTTTTAAAAAGTGAAAACACAATTGCTGTTATTCTGAAGCTAGTTGAAGAGCAATTGCCCTTTCCTTGGAGATGAATGCTTTTATGAATTGTGGTGGTCAGCCACTAAAAAATGCATAGCTTTAGCCATGGACACAAATTGGGAATTTACTGGGATAAATTAAGAAATCTGAGCTTTTTCTCAGGTTGTGACTGTTTGAAGAGATTCAGATGTTCTAGGCTTTGAGCAATGCTTTCAGAAGATGGGTCATCTTGTGTTCAGTATACATGTGATTACTAGTGAATACTGAAACCAAATTCCTTTGTATTTCAGGGTGATCAGATCAACTATAGATGTGGCACAGATATGCTGAAAGAGTCCACAACAGATCGGGTATGTAGCTTTGCTTTCCATCTTACAGGCAGAGTGGCTGCTGAGAGAGTTGCGCCGAAACTTTTACTGGGCTCATGTAGCCAAGATAATGTTTTTTTTCTGAGCAACCAGCACCAATGTTGCTGTTATAAATGTACTCACAGATGGTGTTTTTTATGAAATCCCATAATATGAGACAGTGCTTTTGCAAGTCCTGATGATTTTATTGTATAGTCAAACCTGGTCTGGTAACCACGGAATATTGGTGAGCAGGTTTTAACCCTCATGATGCAGTGATAGTATATATACTATTGTGCACTTGCTATCGTCCAGTGCGGCAATAGTATATATACGCATCGCTCAGCCAACCTCTACCTGCGGCGATCATATTTATGCAGCCGTGTATCCTGGCAACGGATTTCATCTGTCAGGCAGTATGCACTGATCAGCTTTAACATTGGTAAAATGTACTGTTCACACAGCCAGCGAGCCACATAGCACGTGGTCAGCTAGCGCTGCTAATGTTAAGAATAACCATTCAGCTGACCTCGATATGGTCCTGTCTTATAAGACTGCAACCATGTTCTGTCAGGTCCTGAAACTTTGGGAAAAGGGTGTATAAGGTATCCATCAATATCATCATCTCAATGATCTGAAAATCTTGTGAGAACAATGCAATAGCTTTTCTAGCAACGATAACTTTAGAAATGGTTTCTCTTCAGTAAGAATGTAAGACTCAGTAAGAGTTATCTTTTGAGACACAAGCGAATGACAGAATATGAAACCTGGAAAACTTGTGGAAGGTTGTTTTTTTTTTGCCATGACAACATCAAAAAATCGAGCTGTGTAAGACTACCCCAGTCTAAGGTGACCATTTTGCTAAAGAATGCACAGTGGTTGTTATATAAAAGTTCCACTTCAAACTTTATTATGCCTATTACAAAATGTGCCTGGCATTAACGCAAAACCACCCTTCTTGCAAGGTACATCAAAGTCTCCAACAGTCCCATTTTATAAAAAATATTTTTAAAATTTTAAAACCCTAGTTTCTTTCTCATAATCTTTTCACGTCACATTGGAAGTTTTTGCCTTACTGCTGAATGCTCCACAGCAGTGTCCATTTCCAGTTTAGTTCAGTATCTGAAAATGGTTCTTAAACAAAATAAAATCAATCTTCAGACAGAAGCAATGCCAAAGGATTAGCAACAAGCTAGACACTCTGTAACTTTGGGAGCTCCCCGGGGATGTAGCGTGATGTGAAAAAGGTTAATAGAACACCTCCATTATAAGGAAAATGAGTCTGTACAGCCGCATGTTTCTTAGATTGAACCATAGTCTCTCTCTCTCTCTCTCTCTCATTCTTGTTGTAAATCAGATGTAGCACAAACTAATCCAGCCCAGACTCGCCTGAAGGCTAAGCAAGAGGTTTACTTGCCTTAACTGCCATTCAGGGTTATACTGACCCCCGTCTTAATTTAGGATGCTGTTATTCATTTGCCTTTAATTCTGTCTTGAAATGCTGGTTACCTCTAAAGTACATCATTGGCCCTAAATTATGTTTCATGTTGAAAACAAGCATTGCAAATTTGTCATCAACATAGATGCATTTTTATTACCTTCTATTATCCTTCTTTGTGCAGTCTTCTATGATATAACCTTTATTATCATGTACTCCTTGCCTGTCTGTTGTGAAAGCTGTCAGGAAACCTGAGTGAGGAATGAAGCTATGATTGTCATATATATTTCTGCAAGATTTTTCACCTAGAGAAGAATAAGTCACCTGTAAGAAAAAAAAATGCAAAGGGAATATTTAGGATTCCCCAAAAAATTGTCCTGTAATCACAAAAAAACCCAATGCAATGACAGTGTATCTATTCACAAAGTTTAAAACTGAAGATAAATAACATTTGCTGTTTTCCAGCCTAACTCACATCCACGTAAACAACTCAAAGCTACATTCACCCAATCATCCACAAGGCAGAAGATGATCCATTTATACATGTACTGTGTGAATGGGATTCACAGAATAATTTGATGATACACTGCTGACACAGACAATTTATTCTTCCAGTTTTATTTTGTGTAATTGTTTGTTTTCTTTCTGCTTGAAACAGTCTGGCATCTATACTGAAGGATGCTTGAAAGGACTTCAGAATGTCATCAAAGACAACATTTGGATAGTTGGAGGAACAGTTCTGGGTGTTCTTATTCCACAGGTAATGTGTGTAAATGGCTCTTACATCTCACCACTGAAGGAATTTTAGAGTGTTGGTTTTCCTGTCAAAATCACTTTTTTTAACTTCTTCAGCTTGTCTCAGTAGGGAGCAAAGCAGTAGGGTGCAAGTCAGCATACAAAACAAAAAGGGACAAATTTACTTATAGCAGGTGGCAAAGTTAAGGGTTAAGAATTGTTACAGATATTGTTGCATCATGCTGCTCTGCACATTTGTTGTACCTATCTTATTTGTCAGTTTTTTTTCCTTTGGCATTTGTTTATGAGGCATTTCCTTTGATCCAAATTTAATTGTCCATATCCATTTTCATACATCCATTTTCTTGTTTAATATTTCATGTATGGATTTCCAATTTCTCACAGGCCGCGTTCATTTGCTGTGCTAAAGCATTAGTGTCACAGATTGAGGAGCAGATGTCCAAGTGGTAGTGAAGTAACTCCAAACGGGTTGACAAAGGAACAAGTGCAAGTACTTATCAGAGGACTATCTGGACAAGGTGATGGAATAAAATATGAACATGATCTTTTTATGATGGGCCCCTCTTATCTTATTTTTTTGAATAAATATACCAGCTCATAAGTTCTTCGTTTTGAAAGGTAATGACTGTGGTGATTCATAATAAAAGATACCCTCTCTGTTGAGTAAAGAAAGATCATCAGCTTTCATTTGAAAGATTTTATTTTTCAAAAAGATTTTGCCATTTCACATTTTCCAATATCACTGTATTAAGTATTTACTGGCTGGTCAAACAGATCAAATTTATGCTTAGACTGTCAAACGGAAAGGCCCTAATAATGTATGTATTCGAAAACATAGTTTTAAGCATCACTGCTTGTACAGATCTATGTTGATCAATATGTAGAACCAAAGTTTTTCTCAGCATTTGCTGAAACTGAAATACAAATTGTTATCATCCTTCATATGATAATCTCAACCTTTCTGAAAAATTTTCAAGGAATTTTCCTTGCAGGGAAGAGATATCTTCAGTTTAACGGGGTTGAGATAATAATATGATAGGAAGTACTCTTTCCACAAACATCTTGAGCCCAACTGATTTGTTTAATATATCCCTGATCAGTTGAAAAAAATACATCAGGAAAGTAAAAACATAACTGAGCTTAGTTGGAAGAGTCTTGTTTATGAGTAGTGTGTCTTCAAGTATTGTATATTGTTCAAGTACATTGTGATAGATACTGTGGCCTCTCCACAGGATGGGGGGTAACACTACTTACTACTTACTAAAACATTTCATGAGAGTTTTTGTTGAATGTTTTTGAACATTCCATTGAACATTGAGTTGTGAAAAATGTTTGACTTATTTTTGCATATGAATTAAAATTATCACATGTCATTTTTTTGTGACTCATTCTGACAGCAGAGGAAAGAGATTTTACATATTTACCAAAAATCAAAATACCCAATTTATCAATAAAGCACAGCATTCAGTAAACCTCAAAGAGCAAAGATCGTAGCATCATAAATAGCAGCCAGATTACAGCAGGCTAGAGCTCTAAAGAGACACATGGAAATTTTGTGTTCCTCTTACATTGATCTGTGACACAAAGATCTTGTGATGGCATTTTGGAGCCACATTATGATTATATTATTTGCCCAGCAACTGTGCCGTAATTTAATCTCAGTCAACAGAATAGATGTGAACAAAAATCAGTTTATGTCTCTTGATATAAGAGTCTCTTGATATTTTATTTAACTATAACAAGAAATGATCGCCCTTTTCAAAGTTGTACAGAGCAGGAAATAGCAACTGTTCCTTTTTCTTTACATAAAGACAATACATTCATTATGAATACTGTGCACAACCAAAATTTTAGGTGCATTTTTTTCAATGTTTGATCTAAACTGACCATATGATATTTTACAAGGAATACAATGGTAACATAAAACGAATCTCAGTATATTGAACATAAAATGATGGGAATGTTTTCCAGGCCCATGGTTTTTTTAAGCAGTAGACAGTTGATATTGGGGAATCTCAGTCCTTCTGGCCCATACTTTATTCCCAGATCTACCAAAATCACAATTCTCGCATGAAAAATGCACAAATTGTGACAAAACATTTGAACAAGTTTTGATGTGATTTATCCTGGTTTTTTTTCCTTACATTTGAATTTGAACATTTATAAAGACAAATATGTGTATGAAGTTGGTATATTTTCCCACTGTAAAAAATAAACCTTCTTTTTTACATGATATGATGACAGTTTGTGTAAATTGTACTCTGTAGATGAAATAAAGATTTTACCTAGAAACTTTTCTGTTGACCAAAGCTCCAGATCAAATTTAATTTTGGCATAAGTTTGTTTCACCATTTTAAGTATGTTTTCTATATCAACATTAGTAATTACACATTCATTAGTGCTGTCGTAGATAATTGTCAAGCTAGACAGGGTCCATTTGAGACTGACCTATTGTGCAAAACTAAAGTAATGCAAAATCACTGAATGTCCACTTAATTTTGATTGATGTATGTGAACTTTTTTCACAAGCTTCATTGTAAACTTGTCAAAGTGCTAAGAATAATTTGTGTATAGTTCTGGCAATATTGATGTAATATTTGTCTACTGTTTTATATTCTTACTGTTTTCTTACAATGCTTCTGATAACTGCCTTATTAATAGTACAGGTTGTTACTTGAGTGCAATAACCCTGTAATTAACAATCTCCAGATGTATTGGAGAGCAGAAAATCTTTCCATTTTTCATCTCATGGAACTGAACTCAGAATGTGTGCAGCTATAGGATCATTTGGTGCCTAAGATCATTTGGTGCATAGGACCATTTGGTGCATAGGAAAGAATACAGATACAGACTTGTTGCACAAGGTGACACGTTCCTAAACTTGTGATAAAGTGCCTTGCCCTTTGTTCATCACCGTGACAGCTGTTGTCATTGTGTGTGTCATCATACACTATGGGCTAGTGTGTGATGATTTAGTATATACAGTAACAGTCACTTACGATTTCTTGATGTTCACCTAGAATATTTTTGTGAACGGAAATTATCTCTTACATAGAATGTTTTTGTGAACGGAATCATCTTGAACATACATTTTCAATGGATTATTTATAGAAAAGTTAGTCCAACGATCTTTTCAAATTTCAAATTTTTAAAGTTTGTCAGTGAATGTACGTTTTGCAGTGTTTTTATTTACACAGACGGCCACTAGTACATCTACATACAGTATTGTAACTTAGAGATTGTTTGAAATTAACAATTCATTTGGGACAGGTTATGGTTAAAAGTTATTTTGTTGTTTTTCTTTTTTTTTTTTTGCTTAAAAGTTAATCATCCAACTGTTCAGCAACTTTTTTATGTTTTGGTGTTTTGGTCTTTTTTTTTGGCTGCTTTATTTTGGTCACATTAAAGTATATTGGGAAGAAATTGTGTCACCTGAGGTAAATTTTCCGTAATATGATTATGTGATTGGACAGGTCGGTATTACATATTATATATAAATAATATAAATATTGAATCTTGAAGTAGTACTATTGTAGGTTCTATTTAGCATCAGTTAAGGCAACTATTGTCTTGAATGGTTCTGTGAACTAAATCTTTTTTTCCTTGCTGTGCCCATATCAGGGCTCAACTGTTTTAAAGTTGTCAAGAAGTATCAGAATCTGGAGTTTATATATTTGATACCACACTGGTGGAGAATTTTTTGCTATAGATCTTCTGCATAGAGTCTTACTTCTATTCATTCCGCATATATAATAACATTTTATTATAACATAACATGTTTACTCATTACTAATTCCTCAATATATCTGGTTCCTTGCATCTGTAATCCTTTTGATAATCTTTGTCCGTCCGGTGCATAAGAAAACATGAAATTTGGTCAAAATTTGGCCATACTTGTTACAGATCATTGATTTGAGATGTATAAAATGGAGGTAAAAGTAACAGTTCAGTAGGGTAATATAAAAACAGTTTATTTCCCTTAAGATATGCATTTCTAGGGCTTCAATGAATGAAGGGGTGTCAGATGTGAAGTGTGATTTTTGTTAATTAGCGGGAAGAGACATATGCAAAATATATGTATGCTGCATTTGTGTTTATAACCAAGTAACACCTAAGTGATGAAAGGGAGTTTCTATTTGAAGTGATAATTCTGTTATTATAGTATTTTGGCTGGTGGTTGGAAAGGACTGTAGGAAGATGTAACTATTATTTTCATTCATGTAAGCTGACATTTGAGGATAGTTGTTTGCTGATAGTTTACATGATAGTTGACTGTCATTTAAGGAGTTGGAAGTGGGGAATAGGGCAGTATTCTATCGTGGAAAGAGAAGAGATTAGCTCTAAATTGTATTTACAGTATTCAGCTGTCTGTTGGTGTTGATACCATTTGCCGTCATTTTTTCTTGCCACCATTATGGAATTAGATATGGCTGGTCCATGTAGCATCACTGTTGCACCGCTGTTGCTCTACATACATAACACTACCACATTCCAAAACTTTTAGCACACTAACCAGTTGCTACGCAATTTTATATATTGTACATTCCAATACATGTCAAATTTACAGCAAAAATAAGTATCAGTTCCCAGTGTTAGTTTAACAATCATATCTCCTTTCACAAATTTCATCTGTATTATTAATTGATGATTTCATCACTTACCTTATCTACCATTTCATATGGGAAGAAGTAGTATGCCTGTCTAGGTCAACTCACTTTTTGCCAATCTGATGGTAACTATTGGTTGAAGTGAACTTTGTACAGTAACATTATTTGCACAGTTGAAGAATCTTCGATATTACTAGATATAACAACCACTTCAGCTGTGACTTTTTTAATATGGCTGAAGAGTTATGTATTCCCTGCCTTAATAAACTGGCAGTTTTATTTGGCCAAATGATTTATTTGCAAATCAGTGATTTATTGAGTTGTGCATTTAAATATTTTTTTTTGTCAGTCTGGTCATGTTGATTCATAGATATGTGTATGAGTTATTTGTTTTGATTTCATTGTACACAGAGGAGGCCAGTTGGAATTTCATACTTTCAAGCAATTATCTGGCAGTGTCTCAGTTTCTGTCAGGACATTCACCCTGTACAGGTCTTAATTAAGTAAAGTGCAGAGATGTAAATCTACCACCATTTTCAGCTTTTTCTGCTATTCTGAGTGTCACAGACTTCATTTTTCTGATGTCAGTAGCATTCACAAATCTCCTCAGGTACTGTGCAGATTTGCAGCTGACCACCCAGTTCATGACGCATAGCGGTCTGCTAGCATGACCGGGGAATGCTGAAGAAGAAGATAGCGGTCTGCTAGCATGACCGGGGAATGCTGAAGAAGAAGAATAGTATTCGTGATGTAATAGTAGCATTTCAGTCCTTGTTAACCGACGAAGTTCCCGCCCATGCTCAGCAGTTTTCTGCCATTTCCATTCTGTGCAAATTACAAGGTCTGTAGTTGGAATTTCACCTTTGTATGTTGCTATTAATTGTCAGCTGATGGCCGGTGTGCCATGGTTTTGTCAGGCCTAAATGTTAAGAAGTCTTGCAATTGCTATTACTGTGACCTGCTGTGGTGCGGACTTGTTTATAATGTAGAGGTGTGCTCTGATTGCAATGAAGTGAGACAAATCTGTTGCGTAATGTATCTTAGTCAGAATAGTCTCTTTCTCTTTCTTTGATATCCCCAATTTATACCTGAAGATTTGCTGTCTTCATGATGTCAGGTATTGGAAGTAGATTAGAATCTTTAGATAGGCTAGGCCCTTTTCTTTATTATAGCGTAGGATTCAGCTTAAAATACTCAGGTTCCTACTTGAAGATAGACATAGGACCTCAGGTCTTGAATCAAGATCTTGAATCAACAGTAGATGTTGAATCTCAAATCTTGAACTAAAAGTAGAAAGTCACAATCCTGTCAGCTATATTTCTACCCTGTTTGAGATCCATATATGGAAGTGTAAGTCTTTTTGCTTTCATTTACTCCAGCAGTGTGATGATACAATGCATTCAATTTGCATTCCTGTTCTTATACCTTTTATTCTCACATCCTTTGCAAAACTTGTACTGTATAAATTTTTAACCATCTGTCCTTTGTTGTTATGAGCAGAGACAAATTTCATTTAAACTGTCTATTGTGAGTTACGGTGTACTTTTTGTGAAGTGTTCAGGTCAACTTTTCTGTCAAAAGGAGTAATGTTGATGTTAAATGAGTAATAGTAATATGCAGTCATGTTGAAGCCTCCCTCAGAACTTTGTTTTCACAACTAGCTCTAAGCAGAACCTTTAGCTGCTATCAGTAGTAATTAATGTAAGCTATTCATAATCACCAGTGCTAAATTGAGCAAAATTTAATATTATGCAAAGAAGCAAGGCTTTTTCATACTACATTCATAATTCACCAAATATATAACATATATTATTGTCAAATTATTTTTTGCTGCGGCCAATGTTGTATTGATAGAAATGACAAGAAAAAAGCACATGCCTAAATGTTCTTTGTCTACGGTAAATAGGGCTGAGCATTAACATCTTACTTGACAACACAGCATTGTCCACTCTAGTACTCATGGGGCATTTCCACCAATATTTTCATCGTACCATCAGAGGGTTTGTGGTATTTTTTTTAAACACAAAACCCATATGCAAAATCATCTTGAGCCTTGCATTACAGGCCCAGCTTAACATGTATGTACTTACTGTTTTGCTACCTGATACACATTCCGTTACACCTTCATCAATTTTGATGTTGTTTTGCACATGAAATGAAATCTTTAGTGCCATGTGTATTTTTTTCCATGGCTTACATTTGAGTGTGCATTAGCTGGCACAAATGAATTACTTGGAGCAAGTGGATCATTAATCATCAACTGGCATGTAAGCCCTAAGTAATGACACATTCCATTATTGTGCTTGATATTTGCTGGTAATCTTTGATGCCAATAATGTATCGAGTCTGGTTTTCTGCACTAGGCTAATGTGATCTGAGCTGAAAATAGAGATACTAAGAGCAAATATATGTCTTTGTTCTAGAGATTTTAAAATATCCTATATTCTTTTATGACTCATTAAGAGCTAAAGCCTTTGCGAGCTCACTAGACTGGGACTTGACTGTGCCTTTTGCACATTTATTTTTCAGATTTCAAACACTATATTTTGACAGATCATAGCAAAGCAGAATTAGCAATGATGTCTGCATGTAGTGTTTCATTTCATTACAAGGCTAACTTTAATACAGAACTCACCATAAATCGTTATAAAAGTAATAAAGAAAAGGGCTTGTCCCATCAGCCAGTGATCTGTTTTCATGTAATCTATATATACAGGACTTGGCTGCTGATCGCTCATTCCCTGTGTATGTGTGGATTGATTGGGGATCTTGAAATAGGGCATCCTGCTTTAGGGAGCTGTAAATACAGCTAAACACTTTATGAGTAGGAAAATATGAAAGTAGTCAGTGTGACCCAACTGATTACACTGAGGCCACCATTATTTACAGCATAGATTTGCTTTCCCACCAAGCTTTCATTGAAGCCTAAAAGAAGGGATGCATGTGGAAGTGTGTTAAAATTGTTATTGTTAAATAATATATTGTCACTGCAGGATTCTAAACAGCTAACTCGATCTTCAGTTATTCAGAGTTAGCTGTTAAGAATCCTGCAACGACGATAGGAATGATATCTGTGAAAAAGATTGTTTTTTTCCTCTATTAAAACCTATTATTATTCCTAATTTTACTCTTTTGCCTTGTTACTTGATTCTCAGTGTTGAGATTAATTGTTACTTTTATTTTTTTGTTGTTGTTGTGTGATTCTCGTTGCTCATATAACAGTATCTATCATTGTGTGAGTATGATACATGATGTAAATCATATAACTGTCTTGATGTTTTTGAGGTTGGAAAGTGATCTCACCAAAGAATGCAGAATATGTATTCCAGTTCTGCATCAACAGAGGGAAATTCATTGGCCCTAATGCTTGGCACTGTAGTTGAAACTGTCTGTATAGGACTGCGGGGGGATCTGAAGCACACAGCATAAAATAAAAGGGAAACTTTATAACATTGTCCCATGCCATTCTCTGCTGCTACATCAATGCTGATTGTTTAGCCTTCAGATTTCGTGCACCCCATTGTAATGATCGTATTTGGGATGCTGTTGCATAAAATCTACTAAAAGCAAAGAAATTAAAGATAAGTTTATATCAATCAATAAGTTCGGATTTTCATCATCTGTGGAGATTAACTTTTCAACGGCTCTTGGGGCATTAATTTGCAGTGCAATTAGTTGCAAGGTCGGCAGTGTATAAAGTATTGCTCTCTATTGCTGTCACTGTCAAGTGGCTGCTTGTAGAATTGCTATCCTCCACTGCAAGTCCATGTGGCAATCCCATTCAAAGAATGGGGAATTAACCCAGTCGTTCATTAGGGCAGCTGGCTTCCTCATTTAACAAACTTACCTCTGACATGAATTTACGCAAATGAAGACCTCACGAGTGAGACTCATACATTATACACTTACATGTAGTCAGGCAGAGGCAAAATGGTTGATGTTAATCCGGAAGACAAAAGATTCTCCCCCCCCCCCCCCNTTTGGATCGTGTGAGCCATACTAAATGTCCAGCTAAATTCATATAGGAGTCTTCAATAAACCTGGTTATGAATCCATCCATCCATCCATCATCCATCCATCCATCCACCTGTCCATCCACCTATCCATCATCCATCCATCCATCCAATATTATTGGAATATATATTCCAATGTTTATCGAGAAGCATAATTATGCCCGCATCATATTCACAGATGGACTCTGGGATAAAGCAGTTTATGTTACATCACTCTGCATAGTGGGTGAACTCAACCATAGTTTTGACCGACAGTATCATTCCAACATCAAAGGAAAGACAACTAGACTGGGTGGTGCAACGGGGTATAACTGCTGGGCAGGATGTAAGAGGTCCTGTACGTTCTCTGTATATGTCTGAACCTTTTGTTTGACAGCCGCTCGCAAACTTCTCCATTCTGTTATGACTTATGTACACTTCTGCTTGGCAACTAAATCTGCCAACTGCTGTTTATGTACATCCTACTTCCCGGTGCAGATAGGCGAGTGTACACCCTTCTGTGAGGGGAAACGGTCCTGGCACAACAGAGTGTCAAACTGGCATGTCAGATGTTCGGTGCGGATTGTGGCATAGGTTTCTCCATCCATCCATCCATCCATCCACCCATCCACCCATCCACCCATCTTTGGAGCTCCAAATGCTCCTTGGATCCATCCGAGTTCCTCGACCATTCACTTCCATATTATCATTTTGGGCCTCAGATATAACCCCTTCCTTTCTGAAAGAGCCAAACAAGGTCCTACCGCGCCTGTGCAACTCTTGTCAAGGAAAGGTTGCTTTTGAAAACACTTTTTTTTTTTGACAAAACAAAGGCAAATGGATAAATTCTTAGTAACACATTGATACCATTGCATTGTATTCATTTCACACGGGCAAATACACAAATAAACAAGCAGCACTTTTTAACCGCTGTTGGGGGTGGGGGGAGGGGGAGGCATTCGTTAATTCTTGATTTATTTGCCTCTCTTCATTGGACTTGACATGGACAGTGACCCATCCTATACTTGTCCATATAATATACCATTAACAACAAGCCAAAATACTCATTTAACATGGATATTATATAGGAAGGCTACCACCACCCGCCTTCCACTCCCAGTCATGGTACTCAGGAATGATCTGCCTTAGGGTTTACAAGTTCTTTCCCTTGACTTAACTGGAATTTGTTAATAAAAGAGCTAGTTTGGTTCCAATCGACATGTGATTGAGTTAAAAACCGATGTACACAAAGAAGGGCGGTATGTTTTGTTTTGGAAGGAAAATAGTGGTCCTTTGTCTTCTCATTACTAACAGACTATTTGCTTTAGAATATAATTTATACCATTTGCTGCTGACCGTTTTCTCGGTTTTAGATAATAAGCTAATCTAAAACCCCAATGGCGATTTATACAGCAGTTAAAATGATGTGACGTTAGAGTTAGTTGTCTCACTTGCAACTCTGACGTCGTGCCCAAAAAGGCAATGCATCATTCACACCTTCATGCTTTGTATCACAAATTCATATCTATCAGTTTAATAAAGCAGTCACAATGTGCACTGCATCGAGGCTCCAGCAGTAGGATATATTATAGACTGGTACAGTACACGTGTCATGTGTCTTTTTTCAAAGTCAGCATCGAGCCATTTTCATCATGACCACCCTGGCACCAAGAAGTCTGGTCTTAACTATTCAAGACGTCGACTGACAGCGCGAAGATAACGACGCCTGTTAGAACACGAGCAGAGGCGAATGAAGGAATGACAGGGTGGGGACGGAGGGGGAGGGACGGGACGGAGGGGGAGACACATCAAGTAGGACTACGATGGTTAGGTCTGGTAAATGAAATCATCATCATGACATTTCCCCCTTTTTCCATTCCCCCAACTCCCCCCCCCCCCNCCCCTTTGCACTCACTACCAACACCCCAAGCCTTCGTCCTAGCCTCTCCCGAACGTCCATCGTGCTGAGAGAAGGACAGTTGTTTGTGTTTGTGTTTTGTCCCGCCCTCAATCCAGAGCAAATCCCAGTTTCCTCTGTGGTCCGCGGACAGATCGGAGGGGCTGTTATGGCGACTACCATGTAAGACGATGACTTTGTTTGTGCGTACTTATACTTAGTGTGTCCGCCTAACAGGCAAGGGATTCTGGTCATGAAGTGCAGTTGCTTTTGCCCGGCTCTTTACTCTGACAGTTCTGGAATTACAGATTCTGATGTAGTATGCACCATGCGAGTCTGTTTGCACAGTATTTATTTGGCTGAGATGCGTGACATTGCCGACTGACTATCTGACTGGATGGATGGATGGATGGATGGATGGATGGATGGATGGATGGATGGATAACCTGCTGGCTGGCTGGTTGGATGAATGGATGGATGGATGGGTGAATGGATGGACTGATGGATCATCTGCTGGCTGGTTGGATGGATGGATGGATGAATGGATGGATGGAAGGGTGGATGGATGAATAGACGGGCGGACGGACGGATGGATGGATGGATATGCTTTTTATTAATTTGTTCTTCAATCACAAAACATTTCCTTAAAAATAAAACTAAATTATCTCTAGACTTAAATCTAGTTTATATCCTCCTTTAGCATTTTGTTTCAGCTTTGGTTGAAAGCGATCTCAGACTGGCATCGCTGGCTATGACCTCCTACGATCTACTGTACATGTGTTTCCTTCAGTCCTCGTATCTGGCAAAAATAGTATCATGGTTTCTTTTCAAGTTATCTATCAAACCTTATATCCCCTAAACTTCGCGGTTTATTTATTGTTATTTATTTGCTTAAAGGAAACGACCCCTTTACAACGGGGGCACAGCCAAACGGGGTTATTCGACTGTGCGTCCAATATAAAGTAAAATTACTTAATTATAACGTAATACACAATTCTTTGCACAGAGTGTTAATTAAGAGCATAAAGCGTTAGGAAATCTTTTAGTAAAACATAGTTTCAAAAATTTTTTACATAACAAGTCGATACTCTTAGTAAAATGATCTACAGTGTCACAGCTTAATAATGAACAGTGATTTGTTAAAACTGGACATCTGTAAAAATTCCGAAAATATGCCATCTTTACCGAGCTTAATACATATTTCATATAGATCCTTAAAGAATAAGTTTCTAAAATCTTCGTAAAATGGACATTCAAACATAAGATGATTAATTGTTTCTCTTGCTCCCCAATCACATTTCTTGCATTCGTCAGATTCGCATATGTTCTTTCTCTTTAGTTCTGCATTCAATCCCAGGCATTCAGTTCGAGCTAAAAATTTTAACTGCACTCCTAAAAAGTTATAGTTATCATATTTATACTTTTTGCGTTCTGTCCATAAATGCATGTAGATCTCAGAAGAAGTTGACATTTCTCTCTTGTATTCTTTTAAAATGTTTAAGTACATTGTATAAATATCACATGTCTCAGAGGTGTAAAGCACAAAGTCAAGGTCATGTTCCACTAGGATGTTCCTAATATTTGTCATAAAATAATGAGCATCTTTTGCATTATCCGCTAGTTGCGTATACATAAATTTACAGAGGCGTGAACTGGGCAGCTGTCTTAATCTTTCTAAGTATTTAATGGCCTCCTTCTCTAGTGTTATTGAAATGTCTTCCCATTCCAATTCATTCAGTATAACACTTCTGTTGACATTTAATTTACAGTTTAAGATAGTTTTAGCACACTTGTACTACAATGTTTTGATAATTTCCATGGATGATTCACTTATATTACCCCATACACTGCTGGCATGTAGTATAGCAGGCCTGATGACTTGTTTCCACATTGTAGTACCAAATTCTACACGATTTATGTTGTTGTTCCCCAGTAGTATTTTTCTCATCGCTCCTATTTTCTTAGTGATACAATCTTTAAGATAGGAAATACGGGAGGTAGCACTTAAAGATCGTGAAACATAAACGCCTAAGTATTTATAGTCCTGACATTCCCTTAGCGGTGATCATAAGTTATACAGGTACTTAACACTAGTAGAGTGGTTGCAGAAATACGCTGAATGACCATTTAAACAAAAATTGGTACGTCACAGCAATATTAACATGCAGTTCTACCCAAATATGGTAATACCAACCAAACTACATGAGGTCTGACTCGTTGCTGGCCCGCAGACTGACTTTCGACAGAACTCATCACATCGAACATCCGCGAAATTTCCTGAAATTGGGAACATTGATGTATCTTTTATTTCTCACCTTAAATTTTGGAAAGATCATAATTTACAATTCATTTTTCAGTAGCTAAGTGTTTCGCTGTCATCAAGCACTAGCAACTTACAATGCTTCGGTAATGGCCAATATAAAAAGACGAACAGTCTCAGACGTGAGAAAAATTCTCTTGCTGCAGACTCCATTGTAGTTCGTTAGTTCCGAATGACCATGAAACGAAGGAAAAGAAGCGAAATGAAAGTGGACATTAGACTATCCCAAATTTTTGTAGATGTAGGTGGATCCGGCGAGAAATGTCTGGTCATCGCCCTGTGTTTGGTTTGCAACGGACGTGGATTTGCGATAAAATGATAGATACTTTGCAAACCTCACTTAGTACGAAAGATATACGAGAGACGATCCCTCGATTTTGTCCATTCATACTGCGAAGTTCTCTGAGTTCGAGAAATGGACAGTGTTTGCTGAGCTCTCTTTAATACAAGTCAATTTATATGAAATAAAATCGTATTTAATTCAGTCCATCTCCGCACCTTTTCCGGCTCTCTTAACTGGGTATGCCAAATTTACCCTTACTGGCCTTACTCAGCCTCGTTCGCATCAACTCGAGGCCAAGCAGCGTCCGATTTCACAACGATACCTTGACCGCCATGACGAGGAAAAGGGGCATGCTGGGAACGGATTGCTGAGCTTATCTCACTTGTTTGCCACGAATTTGATGCATTGTATGTCTAGTGGGGAGTAAGTTACACGGAGGCGGGCAAGTTTAAGCCACTTTGTTTCACGTTATTCAAACAGTCCTGTAAGCCGAGATCCAGACAACTGTCTACACTCACATTCTTCTGCTGTGTCCAGATCAAACGCGCAAAAACTTTTATACAAAATGGCAAAAGTTCTCACCTTTACGAAACCTTAAATCTGCATTAATTATCCACACTGGAAAGGCCCACTACGTCAGATTTGCCCCCAGACTGGAGGTTTTTCTTTTTTAACTTTCATGCAGACATATTTAAAGAGTCGCGAGCCTCGCCCCTATTACACAAGCGACTTAATCCACCCTGAAGGTAGACTACTCAGGCCTGCCAGTTTGGACAGCCAATGACTTGATGTTGAATCTTCGTTGACGGAAGCAGAAAGATACCATTGCCTAAGAGGTCTTTCGTGTTGGAAATTGACAACAGAGTTGGCATTCAAGAGCATGATGGCTTCTACAGTGTTCACACGGATAACATCCTGGCTTTTTGTGTCATTGGCGATTACGCAGAACAGTAACTCACAGCTGATTTCATTTGGCAATAATAATCTTCAACCAGCAGCAACATCCCCTAACTTAGCGTGAGTTATTCTCTATCTTTCTTATACTCTTGTTAAAGTATAATGTGAAGATATAAAAGCTTCCCTTACCATTGTATTTATTATTATTAAAGCAGTAGTCATTATTATTGTTAAGAAATAATCATCAATTTATAAATGATCAAGACCTGCAAAAGAAAATGTCAGTGACGCTGTAAGTGCAGTAAGGAGTTGAGAAAGTAACTGAGCTATCTTTTTTTTTCCCAGTAATTATAAATGTGAACTGGATCAGTGAATTGCTAATATTTTATTGCTATTACCGTCATCATGGTATGATATTTAATTTACGTCTTGTAAGCCAAACATATTTTTATGCCTACCTTTCTTACCCCACCAGTTACATCCACGATCATCCAAGACCTCCAAAGTCTCAGTCAAAATTTCAAAAAAATCATTCCTTCTTTTCAGATTTAGACACTTTCAGGCGTGTATCTCAAACTTTAAAAAAGAAAGAAAATGAAGTTTCTAGTTCCCGCACACAGAGGATTACAAACGTATGCTTAAAACTTATACAGTGGACACGTATTTTCAAATACAATCCGTGTGACAGGATAAGTCATCGCCGATAGCTTTTTAAGGCCTCATCTAACCTTGGGCAAGTAAATTTTATTTTAGAAAAGTAAACATTATCCAGAAACCGATCATTCACCATTTTGCGACATAAATGCGGAATGACGAAAATTTCACATAGTCCATAACACGGCAACAACTTGCACTCTAAGATCTGGAGTGTTTATCTAAGAAAGAGGTAGGCTTGCCACGCTAATCAGAAATTTTAAGATTGCATTGTGTCCAGTTTCGGCGAACGCTTGGCATCAACCTCTTACAATATATATTGCAGTGCTTCTTTCCAGGACACATTGTGATCTGCAAACCTTTCAAAATGACGATGCACGACTTCGTGTACCTCGTCATCAGTATGCTTCGAAAATGGCCTAAATTAGACTTAAGTCATTTTTTTCATCTTCTTTTTTTTTCTTCTTAAGTTGTTTATAATATCAAGGCCTATGCTGACATGCTCATAAAAGAAAAAAAAAGCGCCAAAACTTCCCTGACAAAACAAGGATAAGCGCTGACTCATTTTTGCTTTGCTATTCAAACGTTTCCCTCGCGTTTTCTTTTTTCCTAGTGTAAACAAATGATTTGGGCCATTTTCGAAAGAAAGGGACATCGTGCTTGTCAGCAGTTTCTACGGCAGCAGAAATTCCATATTTTGTCTTGACCTGCAATTTCCACCACTGAAAATCTAGCTGAATCCGCTACGATGCACTGACCACCTTTTTGATAGAAATATGCTATGTATATGCATGCTATTTAATCTTTCAATTAGGCCTTTTATATATGGAATTGATGTTAAGTAAGTTTTGTATCATGAACGCGCAGCCGAATCTCTCCGATCGGTTGTAAAGGGGAAGTTCCAGTAAATTTTAAGGCGATCCACTACTCTCCTCTTGAAGCGTATAGTGCACTACTGTGGTGTGCACTGCCCTTTTCCAGATCAGTACATTTTGCGCACCAGAGTGTTGTGAAGTAACGACTGTATTTTGCGATAACTTTTTCCTGAGATCGCCGTCCACAACAGAAAAAAAATGCACTGCTCAGCACTCTGGTGTACACCACACTAGTGCACTATATTCTTCAGGGAGAGAGTAGTCTAGCGGATAGTCTTAATTCTAATACTGCATGGCAGTATCCGCAACTTGCTCTGGCTGTAGGATGGAACTCTTCCATAAAACATGATAAAGAGGTCAACACGAGCCATGCTAGGTCGGTAACAAGGAGAATGATATATTCAAAATTGAAATATCAGATTAAGTTCCTTCTGCCTCTTTTTCTTTCTCTGGTAAACATCGCAGGCTTTCATGTTCAAACTATCGTTCGGGTCCTGATTTTTATTGTTCAATGCAGCCTCGTTCGTGCGAAATTTCGAATTTCTACTTACAATGGATCCTAACTTGTTATGGATTACTTCAGCGTCTAATTTCTTTTGCCGGTATGTAGGCCCACTGATTTTGATGACGTGCTGCAAATGATGATTTTAAAGAAAATCACCTTCCTATTTTAACGAGATTTTTTTTTTCGGGGATGAGAATGACTCAAATGTCAATGATATGTTAACAATTAATAAGCGCGTTCATAATGAAAACATTTGTAAGTCATTCCCGCATTTATTCACATTTAATCAATACTTCCGTAGCAAAAGACAAACATTGTGATAGAATGTGCATTAACTGCGTTCAAAATGAAACAGACGCACTGTGATTTCTTTACGTTATTAATCTTGCCTCTCGTAAAGTACCCTTGAACTCATCTCAGCAAACTCCTCCTGGAGGTTTACTTCTTTCAGCTTTATAACACACCAAAGGGGTGAAAGGTCAAATTTCCGCGATGTTGATGTTCCCTCACTCACCTGATCTCCAAATACATAGTTAGCACAAGGCGAATATGTATGAACTGATTTTCATTAGTTGCTGAAGGCTGTATTCGATGCGATTAGGCTGTGCTCCAAGCTTAAGAAAACAAAAGGCGTGACGCATGTTAAGAAATATAAAAGGTTTGATTAAACTTTCGTAAAGATTGAAAAAATATGATGTCATAAGCAGAAATCTACAAAACGAAAGTATAGTGGATTTTGTCATTTTAAAACTTTCATAAGAATAAGTTTATTATTTAGTCCTAGAGATACGTCATGCTCTGTAATCCGTAAGAAATTTAATTCAACTATTCTCGATCAAGCTTCTGTGTGTACTCATCGTTTCATTTGTTTACTGACAAATACGATACTGTACTGCAACCTTCATTAAAGACGTTGCTAATGTAAAAAGAAAGAAAATGGTTTCCCACTATCATGAATTGGACAGAAGAATGTCTGAACAGGAAGGTTTTGATTACCACCAAAAAAAAAAAAAGGAAGGTTTTGGTGGGCTTCGATGGGCCTGTGCGTCAGCTCATGCTCTATCTAAAATCATCAATTTCAGCTGAAAGCTTAATCAAATTCCAAAATGATGGGAATTATTATGATGACTGCCGGTGTGACATACACAGATATGGGGGGACACTTTAGCATGTGGCACCGGCCTTCTGTAACTTTGATTCATATTGCTACATAACAATTTCCAGAAACTGTAACTACCTGCTGTCCACTAATAACGCTGGTAGCTGTGTAGTGACCACAGTGGATGTTGAGAAGAAGTTGACCACAATCACCGATGACATCTCGAGGGCCAGGCTGCAGTATGTGGCGCAGAATTCGGTGCTTCAAAGCCAAATTGCAAAGATAGAGGTAGGTAGGAAGGTCAGGTCAAGGATGTCGGGTACAATGGTCAAGATTTTGTAGAGGTTGAAAGTTAGGGTTTTGGATGTGGAACAGAGACGTCAGGGTCAGGAGTGTCAAGTACTGAGGTCAGGGTTACTTTAAAGTATGAAAATCATAACCTTATATGTGGAGCAGAAAGGAAGTCAGATCAGGAGTGTCGGGCACAATGGTTAAGGTCATGTGTGCATGAAGGTCAGGATTATAGATGCGAAGTAGGGATGTCAGGGTAAAAAGTCTCGGGTACAGAGGTCAAGGTTACTGGAAAGTTTGAAGATCATTACCCTATATGAAAAGAAAAAGGATCAGGAGTAAGAGTGTTCATTATAGAGATCAGGGTCACAGGTGTAAAGTTTGAAGTGATTGATATGGGATAAGAAAGTCAAGGATTAAGAATGTAAGAAAGTGAAGAATGTGTGAATTTAGCGTCACAGAAGTTAGCTTTGGTAACAAGTTCAGCTTGCAAGCTGATGGTCCTGGGTTTGACTCCTGATAAGATACGGAATTTTATAGCGGCAGGCTTTTTCCAGATTTTGTTCTCAAAATTGATCTTTCACAATATAACGGAAAAAAAAGATCGTTGGTGGCACACTTACCAGATAAAGTGCTATATAATGTGTAATAGTTTCATAATGACTCACATCTCCTCCTCTTAAATGAAAGATACCTGGCCACCGCGTCACACATACATTGAAACAAGCATCAACGCCTCCTCCCCCTTCTTCCTTCCTCTCCACACACTCTCTTTCTGCATCACCATCATCGACAGCATCAACAGCAGTATCATCGCCTTTACCATCATTCCCATCAGCAGGATCATCACACTACCTACACGGACCAGCATCTTCAGATTCAATACCACCACCACCACTACCACACCTACCCACGACAATATCATCATTTCTGGGCTACAACAAATACCACAATATTCCTCAATTCTAAATCACGATAGACTCACCTCCTACCCTCTATAGTATCATTAGCTTCCAGCCACTACCACACCACCACCACCACCACTATCATCATCATCAGCATCTTCTTTCCCACTGCTTCCCAGGACTCTGGCGTCAAAACAACTCTGCGAGTCGATGGACTTCAGCGTGACCTCTTGGCCTTGAGGTCAAGGATAAGCTCGATTGCAAGCTCGGGAAGTTCAAGCAGCAGTAGCACTTCTAACGCGAACCTCAACCAGCTGCAGTCCTCTTTGCTCCAGAATATTCAGGCAGTGGATAACAGGTGGGCTAGGAAAGAAATTAAATATTTGTACACGGCTCTGCCTTGAACTTTTGTTGAATTTGATCAGGAGAGGGGTTAAGGAAGAAGAGGCAAGCAGTCCCTACACGTTATCATTATCTAGGAACTCGCTTATGTGTGCTTTCTCTTTTCTGATACTGTCCCTAACCTTAAACCAATGGTTTTCTGCAGTATATCTTGTTTGCGGCCGCAGTTAGATCTGTTTCAATATGGTAGACAATACTGTATAGTAATTGACATGGATGCATTCGAGGAAGAGGGGTGGGGAGGAGGATTATCTATTTATTGTGACTTCACGCCTTGGTTTTTGTTGTTGTTGTTATTTTGTGGCTGACACTGAGCAATAGTTCCTAATACGTACATTGCCTAAGAGTAGAACAAATGAATAACTCAGGGAAACAGAGATTTATAATTGCGTAGACCCAATTTTTAAGGAGCTTTGCGTTGACATACACAAAATACGTACTACCTGATGTGAAAACAACAGTCATCCGTGAGAAGATGTCGACATTACTCAAAGACAATAATTTTGCAACTTTAATTCATGTCCTTACACCTCGAAGACCTGGGCTGCATTTTTTTTGTCCTTGCGGCGTCACAAAGAGGCAGTCCCAGCAAAGGAAGTATCTATCCTATCTCGAGGTAAGCCAAGATGCTTGCGACTAATGCGGAAGAGCAAGAAACCAATGCATTTTTTTGCGAGTGGTGTTTGCTTTACATATATCTTTGCCCCATTCATGAGCATACATACCACGTTGATCCTTGCCACATCCACCTCTGATACAAGGCTACTGATAAGACATCCCACTAAAAAATTTGAAACCGTAGATAATTTGCCACCATGTTGCCGAGCTTTCTCTTCCGGCGATCGCAAAAACGTCCACACTCTAACAAATTTCTAGCAGGTGTTCACTTTTTTCACGCGTACTGACCAAAAATGTATCCCAAATACTTCCTTTGCTAAAGACTGGCCAAAGAATACAAGGACGGCCCCTTCCGCCACGTCGTAAGGATCAAGCAAACGCAGCTCTGCCGATGACAGAGCGAGGTCTGTAACCTTCCAAGAAATAAGTCGAGCAAAAGCGGAATGGACCATTTGACAGTCTTTCAGTAAACAAATCATAATAGGTTAATGAACGCAGTCATAGCGTGCTTCAAACACAAAACTTATAATGCTTACTAATAATAAATGTCACCGCGGACACGCACGCAGCATGAATACGTACAGTGCGAATACCAAGTAACCTTTGACCCCGATATCTCCGTGGTATCCACAGAGTCTCCAGCCTCACCTCCGCCTACCAGCGAGACGCGGTGTCCCAGGCTCAGACGAATGCAGCACTGCAGCGTCAACTCACCCAGCTCCTATCGACCAACAACCAGCTGTCCAACGCCAACGTAAAACTCACACAGGACTACAACACACTTAAACAAGTTAGTATGGTTTTCTTGCTATCATTGCCCGATGGAACCCAGTGTTTTCGAGCTACCACGTCCAGTTGTGGGCGAGTTGTGTTAATTTAAATTCTTAAATCTGTCATCCGACCGTTACCCTTGGAAAGCAAGCCCCATTACAAATACCCATAGTCGCGGTCTCGCCTCAGATGGATGCGATTTGTAACATTGGAGGGACACTCAACTAGTGATCTGCAAAGTTCCTATTTAGTATGAAACTCATCATTAGTGACTCTAGGAAAGGAAACTCTCCGATATGAAGCGTGCGATTGAATTCAAATGAGTGGCATGTCCCATATGCCCCTCTTCTCCTTTATATATCGTTTTTTTTTTTTTTTNGGGGGGGGGGGGGGGGGGTGGGGAAGAGGGCTCTTAAACATTTAAGCACTCTCGTGCTCAGTGCTGATTTTCATCCTTCCCGTTCTCATTGCTGTCCATCTTCTCTTCCTAATAACCCTATTCACTGTGAGTCGTTCTCTTAGCGTGGATTCGACTCTCGGGTTATTCGTTTCGAGTCCGTAGGAAAAACACATTACTCCTACTTCTTCACTCAATTCAGGTGTAAAAAGTACACCTGGCTTTAGAGCTGATGCACCATGGTGCTGCACAGCGTCGACTAGCAACGACTTGTTGTGATCTTTCTATTTGTTTAGACTTGTATGTATGATATCTATTACTGTATCTGTATATGTTATCATGAACAGACAGTTTTCATTCTTTTGAGTGAGAAGGCTCGAAGAATACTGAACAGATGAGGAGGGGTGGGCAAACACCAGAGAAGCAATATCAATCTTGTCAATAGAAATGTATCAAGTTTGTGAATGGCTTTTGATCACATGTAAACCAGAGGAGATTTCACCATGATTCAATGCTTTGCTAAGCTTCGTTTACTTTTGCCGTCTTTGGCGCATTTTGAAGGAATTTGACGTATACATTAAATGCTTTGCTATGATTTTCTTTCAATTTCCAGGACATGCAGGCATTGAGTGCTCAGCTCCAGGCTCTCTCAGCCAAATGCCAAAGCTGCGGCACAGCTACAA
Organism: Ellobium chinense; assembly: GCA_033807755.1. NCBI lineage: Eukaryota > Metazoa > Mollusca > Gastropoda > Ellobiida > Ellobiidae > Ellobium > Ellobium chinense. The sequence continues at coordinate 8,577,544 of JAWQUT010000001.1, forward strand.
GCGCTCCCGTGACTGTGCCAGCTGTTGTCCCAACCATTAACCCAGCCCGGCTGCAACAGATAGAAAATCAGCTGAAGACCCTTGATGGTACCGTACAGCAGCAAAGTCAGGACATTACAAGACTGGAGTAAGGCATTTCCGCTATGGTGCTATTACTGCATAATTTTTATGTAGACCGGTGGAAAGGTAGGGAGGGTGCAGACGAGGCGGGGTGATTTCTTCGACGTGCCAGTGAACTCCGGTAGCAGTAGGTGATCCCACACAAGCTGAACAAAGTGCNTTTTTTTTAGTGAGAAGGCTCGAAGGATACTGGACAGACGAGGAGGGGCGGGCAAACACCAGAGAAGCAACATTAATCTTGTCAATGGAAATGTATCAAGTTTATGAATGGCTTTTGATCACATGTAAACCAGAACAGATTTCACCATGATTCAATGCTTTGCTAAGCTTCGTTTACTTTTGCCGTCTTTGGCGCAGTTTGAAGGAATTTTACGTATACATTAAATGCTTTGCTATGATTTTCTTTCAATTTCCAGGACATGCAGGCATTGAGTGCTCAGCTCCAGGCTCTCTCAGCCAAATGCCAAAGCTGCGGCACAGCTACAAGCGCTCCCGTGACTGTGCCAGCTGTTGTCCCAACCATTAACCCAGCCCGGCTGCAACAGATAGAAAATCAGCTGAAGACCCTTGATGGTACCGTACAGCAGCAAAGTCAGGACATTACAAGACTGGAGTAAGGCATTTCCGCTATGGTGCTATTACTGCATAATTTTTATGTAGACCGGTGGAAAGGTAGGGAGGGTGCAGACGAGGCGGGGTGATTTCTTCGACGTGCCAGTGAACTCCGGTAGCAGTAGGTGATCCCACACAAGCTGAACAAAGTGCAGTTCTTGGTGAGGCGAAGAAAGGAGTTGGCTCTCTTGACAACAGTTTGCTGGATCTTCAAACGATACTCACTAGAAAAGGACATCGCCCTCACTGGGGCTTTCGATTTTGAGGTTTATATGCTTACTCCCTTCTTCGTCTCGTTGTTCAGCACAGTAAGGGACACCACTCCAGAAATTCCCCGGCACTGGTTCAACTCAGTCATTTCTCACCGTCCCACATTTAAGTTAGTTAATGCACTGCGGTAACCACGGGAAACTCCCGAAACATTAATGGTGTTTACTGGAATTAACGCATTACGTTAATTAACGCAAGGATTATGCATACCGCCAGAGGTTACATACCTGTTACAATGTGTCTTCTGAACCACACGACTCGCCTCTTAAATTCCAAAATCCTCCCACCCCCCACCCCTAAAAATACTCTAAAATCTCGCCGATCTCCCCTTCTTTCCTGTACTCTTAAGTTTGAAATACTTCAGAAAAACCTAAATCGTTTTCAAAATTTACACATTCCCCTTCAAATTTATGACTTGGGAGGGGGGATGGGGAGGAGGAGAAGGAGGAGATATCTCTCCCAGCTTCTATGACCTGCAGAGAAGACTGCTGTTACAACAATTGAATCTGCACCTGCTAGGGTGACCGAGTATCACGGACGACCTCCCATGTAACTATTTAGTCTTCATATCTTGCCCATCTGCCTAATATCACGACAGTGGCCTCTAGGATGAATTTCATGTTTTGATAATTTGTCCTCAATCCATTTTCGCTTGATTTGAGTCATTGCTCTATTACAAGAATACTTCTTTCACACACATACACCTACACATACAACCCGATACACTCATTGACACAGAATCATCCACACATACACATACACACGTAGCCATATACAAGCACATACTCCTTCATTCACACAAGCCATTCTAACTGGGATTCATGCCACCAGGCAATATCTCAGATATCAAAATTTTGTAACAAAAAATACGAAATAATTTCAGTTTGACACGTTTCACCCATTTCAAGAAACTGATAAATTTAAACATGCTCGGCCATTTACAAAATTTTTGTGGTAAGAATCTTCTTCTCAGTTCTTAACGTTTTGGACACGTTATCAAAACATGAAATTCATCCTCTATTTCATTGCATGTCCCACAGAATCTTTCAATATACGCTATTATCGGTTTATTTATTTTCAACACAATTACACTATTTTATAAAGTTATGAATACTTAAACTTAGCTTTTAGTCTTCTTTGTGTCAGTGACACATTAAACTGTCCTCCTCCGTTAGCCAGGTCTTTCGTCAACGCCCCTGTCTCTGTCCACGAGACGTCCATTCTATTCAGATCTTTTGTATTCGTTCTCTCACGTGATTTTTGGCCGGCCTTTCTTCTTCTTTTCCCGTGTCTTCCACTCTGTCACCCTCTTTGGGAATCTGCGGTTGTCCAATCTCATGACGTGTTTGAGTCATCATAATCTTCGTTCTTAAATAATTTCTGCCACTTCTTTGATGTTTGTTGTTTTAAGTGCTTCCACGAACACTTACGCAGCCTTTATTTGTGTTTTGTGCATACAGCAACCTGGTCGTGAACAATCACTCAAATGAACTGGTTAACATCCACCTTGAGCTTCAGTCCTTTGATGCCCGCCTCGGCCCAGCCATCAACAAAACAGACCTCGTATGTATAGACATGAATTTTAACTCCTTCGCTACCTCACGGTTTTCAAGCGTTGATGTCACCAGATTACCATGAGCTCAATTCGCATAGTTTGTTTTCCGGACAAATAAAAAACCAAACAACAACAACAACAACAGCGGTTTTGGGGGACAACTTCCTTGTTTATCGACTGTTTTTAGACAGCTTTGCATGCCGCAATTTAACGAGTAGTTTTAATGACATAATTTTTTGTCTCAAGGCGATCCGTTCAGTTTCAAGCTTTTTTTTTTTAAACTCCTTGTCTCTGTAATGTATATTAAAGCACCTGCATCGATGCATCGATTTAACAGATTTACAGTAAAGGGTGTGGCAACAATCGTTATCCTCTAATGCTGTGCTGTAAAACCTCTATACTTTCAGTCTTAGAGGCTGTGCATTAAATATCCATTCTGTAGTCACTAAATTACCTACTCACCCACGTCGGACAAAACCCATTTTTTAAATTCTGTTAAGACTACTTAATGTCACCTGACATGCAGAGTGTAAGAAAACTCCACCAAAAATAAGGTGTCTACTGCCAAAAAGCGCCTTTGTTTTGTGAAACGAACTATATAAATAAATGGTTCATTATATCAAAAACCATGACGCACGGGTCATCGGATACAACATGAGGACGTTACTTCCGGGACATATCAGTATGTCCAGGGGCTGTTTGAAACAAAGGGTAAGAACGTATATCATACGTAGCGAAGGAGTTAAAATTACATTGCTTCTAAACAATCAACGGGTAAACTTCGGTACTTTTTCGGTATACTTTTGGCAAACAAAATCTGGACTATATCCCACGAAAGGCACAGTAGGTTCCTGTCGTTAACTAGAGACACACTCTGTAAAGCCACACAGATCTTGACTAGATCTAGCTCTATCTCCGCAAGGGAAAATTTAAGCGAAATCATTGTATTGTTTCAAAATGACCTGCTGCACTTGCTTGGAAAACATCTACACGTCACTGTCGCTAAATGTTCAGTCTTAACAGAAGTAAGTAACATACTCAGAATGTCGTATGAGTAGGCTATTGTTTGTTTAATCACTGACACAAGGAAGCAAGAGGGTCATTTCGAAGGTTCCAGAGAAAACGCAATAATTATTACACACAATACTAATGGCTCAGTTCCCTTTTCTCTATAGCAAATGCTGAAACCTCTTTTACATCACGATCCGATTGTCTCTTTCTAAATAATCAATACTGAAAAATCTTTCATTATCGCTGCTGGGTTACCCTTTACCTCCAAACGCATTGAAATTGAGGGTTGTATTTATTTTTTTTTAATATTCTATTGTCGCCGATTACACTTTTTGCTGAATCTACCATCACAGCAAATCCAGTTGGGCACTGGCATCGATTTCATAGGAAGTACTATACTTTCGGATACTGGCATTTAAACGAATGTAAATGATTACATCTATGTTTTTCTTGCAGGTTTACCAGTCTCTGCAGAACTTCAACACAATAACAATTCCTGCGCTGCAGAGAGATGTCCGCAATTTGCAGCGCGACACCGGGAACCTCCAGACGTCTGTGCAAGGACTCCAGACTACGCAGAGGACACTGCTAAACGATACGGTGTTTTTAAAAGTATGACACCCACTAGAATGTTATCCGTGCTGATGTAATAAGGTCTATACCCATGTCATTTAAAGGGACAGGGGTAGAATTTGCTTCACAGCCTAAAAAATCAACACCCGACCATTTGTAAGAAAACATCGCTGGAATATCGGGATTTTCACCCTCTTTCGGCGCCATTGCTCGTGCTGCGCGACGTAATAAAGCGAGAAAAGCTAGCAGATGACGGATGCAGACGCATGCCCAAACTGTCAGGACCTGCCCCTTTAATTACGGGCTTAGGATCTTATTATGTATCAACTGAATGTTTGGTAGGTTTACTTAATGCAATGACGGCCATAAAAGTACTTATTGACTAGACTGGACGCAGGATCAAGAGGTTGATTTCCGTCATGGGCATGCTGTAACTGCCATCAGAGAAAGTATTTTCCTTCCTCATTTCGTAAGTTCTTCCATTTGACAAATGGGAACCTTAGCTATTGGCAATGAAATACTGTCTGAGCACAAGTGATCAGCGTCTGTAACATGGCAGAGTGCTCTTATGCTTTGAGTAATGTAGGTGTCGTCAGTGGGCACTGCTTATAAAATTATATACAAGTAAGATTAGGAGCCGTATGCAAAATAAGCAACTAGTGTTAGCCGAGCGTAATCCTGACGTTGGAAGTAGCTTGCAATAAAATTACATGTAGTTGCCTTACTTCCGATGTTAGATTAACGTCGCCACTATTGTTGGTCGTTTACTGTGCATACGGCACGAGATGTGTTTACGAACCTGTTTAGAATGATTATGACACATGTCGAAAATATGTGGACGCCATATATTTAAATTGTTAGCCTCAACTCTTTGCTACAGCGATAATAACGCTCATTCCACATGTTCAAAAGTCATTTTTTTTATGATGGTTGAGTTTTTTTAATACTACTTTAACCTTCCATTAGTCTTCTTTTTGCTAATAAAACAAATGTAGAGTTTTGACTCGATATTATATCCCAGTTTTACAAGATAACCACATCTGCCTCACTGTTTTGCTTTAAGCAACAGGTTGAGAGCGCTAAATTTCTCAAAACCTCAAAATATGACTTAGAAAGTGGAATGAGCATGACCATAACACATTAACGAACAATAATCGACAAGCTTCCCATGATGCTAAGGTTAAAATTGGCGCTGCATTAATATGTGCATAATGTTGTTTAGTACTATCTAGATCTAGCTTAAGATTGGTAAGCTCCAGACACGTTCGCTCAGTGAGGATTCAGCTTGTACCATACTGAGGTAACGCTTCATTGATAGCTCCATTTAGAACGAATTGTCAAAGCCAGTAACAACTATAACTGAGCATCACCTGTTTTCCTTAAGTCCTTCATTATCTTTTCCCTTCCTCTCATCCCTGTTATCTTCCTCCTCATTTCTCTAACCTTCCAACTCGTGTTTTTCATTTTCACATTCTCTCACAGCCCCTAGAACGTCCATAATTATAGTTCCCAGATAGGCTGGGACATACACGAATACCATTTCATCTCCCACTAGTAACACAACAGAGAAATGCACGGTGCCTGAATGAACGGCAAGTCATTCTGCCTGTCCATCCTTGGATAATGTGAGAAACCTATGTGAGACTACTATACGTATTATGGCCAGTCAAAATGAGACTTATATCGTAGTCTAGAACCTGAGGTATCAGTCTCTAAAGAGGCCTGGGGCCATCCAATATCAAATTTGTGTTTGTTCTCTACGCAAAATATTCATTTTAAGGGGAAATGGTCATAAATTATGGCAAAATTTGAATTTTTGTGAGGCAAATGAGATGAGTTATTTAGTATAAACTTGTTCTTTATTCGCGATTTTTTTCCGTTTGATTTTTTGCTAATTGCATGAAATGACCCCTTCTACTTCAAACAATATATATTTCGGGCAGAATGTTTGACCACATTTTTTTCATCTCCAAAAACTACACACATTAAGTTTTCTTGTCATACCAGCAAACTGATTCAGCCAAAAAAAAACCGACCTCATTTTGACTGGCTGCTATCAAATGACTCATGGAGACTGTGTCTGGTGGGTATTTATCAGTTTACTTATCTCATACCAGCTGGACATGTCCAAGCTCGATCAGGACTTCAAGACCGGCCAGACCCTACAGAACCAAGCTATCCAGCAACTAACCAACGGCATGGCCAATGCATTGGGAAATACCTACCCAATGGTAAGGACTCTTAATTTATCTACACTTGATTCGGTAGCAGTGTAAATAAATCACTAAAAAAAAATAAAACAACTGGCAGAAAGTACCAATACATACAGATGAACTCAGTAATAATAGATATTCGTGATTTTGAAAATTCTATTGTTATTACAGTGTCCCTTTGTTCCCGATCTGCGGGAAGTCCGCAATTTTTTTTTTTTAAATAAGGGTACCATGCATATCATTATGGTTGTTAATTTTGTCAGCAGTACCGTTAGTGATGTCAAAATTGCTCACTATCCAGTTCGATTTCTGTTCTCCAGCTGAATGCTGTCAAGGCGAATGTGAACAACCTCCTAAGCGGCAAGCCCGTGGTTATTCCCCCTCCCCTGACTTCTTCAACTACAGCTGCAAGCTCATCTGGGGGTGGGTTCGTAGTACCTCCCACCCTCAAACCCAGACCCGGTCCTGGAAAATAACAGTCTGCCAGCTAACGGCTTCCAGCGTTCCTTTTGAATTGTTGCATTGGCAGTATTTTACCAACAATATATGTTCCTGATGTAATAATTGTTTTAAAGAAAATGAATTAATTCCCTTGTCTTATTTATTTCCCTTTTCTTATGGAATTTGAATGACTTCCCTTCCTCTCATTCAGTTTCCTTAGCTTTGATTGCTTAGTTGCTTCGGAGAGATCAGAGGGTTGCACTCTGCGAATACACTGTTTTCATTAATATATATACAATAATAATATTCTCCTTCTACAAATGGGCTCTCTTTACTTAGCAACGAATATTGTAAAATAATGTTATAGAGCTAGGAATTGACAGCACTTACTCAGAATTACTATTCTCATCTTTATTTATGTTCCCCCTTTTCTCTGAACATTACTTTGATTTTCTTGATTAGGCTACCGGGCGTGCACACGTCGAAGATTTTACAGATATAATACACGACACGTATGATCCTCTTCTTTGATGTGGGACTGCTTATGCTGAGCATCGAATCTTTTCTAGGAATACACTAACTATATTTTGTCTGGCAATAGAAAGATAGAAAAATATGAGAGAAGAGATGTGTTAGACTCATGCACAAAGGCCTACTGAAATGCATTCTGTGTGAAAGACCTGAAAGTTGTTCAAAGCTCACAGCTGTAGACAATCAAAGAAAGTTTAATGACTTGTAAAAATATAATCACAGAAAGCATACAGCCTTGACGATTTCATTTTACCATGGCTTAGAAAGGGATGTATTTTATCCTACTTTAGATCTACATTTAATTTGGTTGTTCAGTGATCTACAATAGTGGAAGAATGGAGAAATAGCCAGTCAGATCAACTTCGTGTTACCACTGAAGTGTTATTTTTCTCTTAAAGTAGTTGCAAATATTTCAGCTTTGTTCCATGTATCCATTCAAGTTTCTCAAATCTTAGAACTTTGATCACTGCAGCCCTCCATCACTGTCACAATCTGAAACAATGATTCACTGGTAAGATACGTCTCCACGGAATCATAATCAAAACAAAAATCAAAACAAAAAATAAGTATAGTGAATTTGTCCTAAAGATTACAGAAGCCTAATCCATTTTGCCTCTTTAAGTCAATGAATTGTTTTCCCTATGGTCACTTTCAAGAAACTTCACTAGGTCTTCTTTAATAGTTTGCAGCATTCAATGAGCTTATTAAAAAGCATATTTAAAATATAGGTCTTTCATTTCGTTTTCAAGCTACGAACCGATACATCGAAAGCCGTTAACATTAACAAGCCAACTAGTTTCCTTACACCAAGTGCTCCGCACACGAGGCCACATCGAAACCGAAGTAAATGACCCAAACTTCAGGTTTAATTTACATGATCAGGAGAGAATGCAAATTAATTCGCAGACAGGTTCACAATTCTAGGCCCATTCTGCATAAGCTGTCCAAGGACAGATTTTTTTACTGTCTTCCTAAGATTATGATCAAACCCTATTTTTATCCAATTAGGAGTCAGTAACCTAAAAGACATACCGGTATTTTTTGAAAAATAAAAACCGGAGAAGTAACGGCTCAGCTAGGAGTCGCTACCGGTTCCAGATTTGTGATAGGGCTTAAGTGGCTGTTATTTTCTTTTTCTGAAGATAGTAACTAGTGATCAGTGGTGACTATGTCCAGTATTTTGTTGATTATTGTAATCAGTCTTTTGATCATGTCATCCTCTTCCTATTTTATTTTCCTTCTTGATTTCTTCTCGAACAAACTTTCATTTCTTTGCACCTCAGGACAGCCTAGGTGCACAGTATGAAAATTAATTACCGGTACATTGATAACCGCAGCAAATTCCTAGCATACACTCACGAGCTAGAAATAGATCTAATGAGTTACTTCTTTCTCGGCCTGATTGGATATATTATATATAATACAGAGTGTACAGACTGCTGAGGTTACCACCTCTCAACGACGATGTACTGAGAATACTTTGTATCTTTCCATATGGAAGGGAAATGTGTTATAGTTGGGACTGAAAAATGCCTATCCTCAGCTAAGCCCGTGTGTTGATCTTAGACACAGTCATTCTGCCACAACTTTCCTGACACTTTTCAAAAGATGCACATTTCTCCTTAAAATTACTCTGAAATTGGTGGAATAAAGACGGAGAGAAAGCTTGGACATAGCCCCTCCAGCCCTTTAAAACGCAACACCACTATTACGAATGTGAAATTCTGGTGTTTCATGCCGCGTTTTTGCTTCACGCCTTCTTTCCTTTCCTCTTCCTTTTTCTTGTGCTTATGTAACTGATAGCCAATATACACCAATATTCCTTTGTGTGGTTAGAGCATGAGAAATTGTAAAAAAAAACTGTAATTATCCATGCTGATAAAAAAATGCGTGAAATAAAAAGGCTGTTTGGTCTCTTTCCCTGTCATTGGTATTTGATTTGTATATACCGTATTGAGTATACATAAATTCTTCCAAGGGGATGTCTTAAATGATTTCATATTTTCCATAGTATTACATTTCTAAATTATTCCCTTGGATATTTACCGGTGGTGACAATGATGCTGGTGCTGGTGCTGCTGCTGTTGATGGTGGTGATGATTGTAGCATTGTTGATAATGATGCTGGTGGTGGAGAAACTACTGCTGGCATGGTTATATGTCAACCTTTTGCTAATTCTGAGCATACAGTCAAAAAAGAAAAAAAAAACACAGACAAACTAGGATTTCCATTGACCCCGCAAGGAAATTGGTTTACAGTGTCGCATAATGTTATACATCTCATTCATAATACAAACACATAGAATAGTACACATTCTTACATATAAATACATAACCACGTTGCAAACTCACTGCTGGTCACCCTCAATGCAGCGCTCTGGTTTTCCCAGCTCTAAAGCCAGGTATTCATTTACATCTGAACCGAGCAGGGAAACGGAAGTGAATTGATTTTCCCAAGGACACTATAATGTAAATCGCCCGGCACGGGAGTCGAACACACAAACCTTAGACTTGACAGTCTTCAATTTCTGAGTATGACTCACAAACCACACGACCACGCTGCCTCTCGTTGCCAAGCGACGAGTGCTGGCACAGAAGTCGCGTGTTCGAGTCTTATGTCTTCATTCCTTGTTTCTTCCCTGTATTTGTCTTTTGAGGATTTCTTTCCCTTAACTCACCTTGTAACTTATAGCACTGTATGAACTTGTGTTTGTTCTACTTTCTGCTTTGTTCTACATGTGTTTCTCTTTACTTTTGTTACAAAGTACTCATTTTCCATATTGTATTGTGCTCATTTTGGATTTGCAGAAAGAGAAACGCAAATCCTCTTGAAGGACCACGTGATGATGTTAAAATTATAAATTATTAGTGTTACCAATTTAAGTGGGCTAATTCGGTGAACTTCTGCTTGGAAAATTCTCGATTAGCGTTTATTGCTGAACAAAAGGTGAAGAAAGGACCCTTGAAACATAATGGTATTGGTGGAAGTACTAATAAACAGAAGAACCCAGCTCCTGTTTTCGCCTCAACAAAACTGCAACTCTTTTCTTCATGTATGGAACCACCGACCGAATCCTCAGGCACTTTGGAAAGTTACATCCACCCTGTCTGCATCCTGTCATGACTGGATTATCACGTTGCCAAAACGTAGAAAAGTAACGTAGAAACTGCCTACCTTACCATCTGACTACAATTACAGGGTCCAACAAATGATGATAGATTGCTGGATACAAATTGCAGTAGAAATCGGTTATAAGGGAGTGGTTGGAACTTCAAAATTTGGCCGCTGAAAGCATGCCCCGTTGTTTCCGAATTGGTAGCATGACAAGAGAATCACTGCTAATATAACATTATTACGATAGCCCAGATGAACGAATCCTGTTAGAACGAGTCCTGTCGGAAGTAACAGTTCCGAACCCAAGACCTTGTCTGTTCGTCAGTTGTTACTGCTTGTTGTGAAGTCAAAGCGCAAGCGGCAGATAAACTATTGTTTTGCCCTGATTTCATGTACACACCAACTGTCAAAACTCCACTAGTCAAGCGAAAATTCGTACTACAGATAAGATAGTTATGCCGCAATGGCCAGGTTTTTTTTTTTGCTCTACCGGGCCCATTATAATAAAATTATTTTAACAATAACAAAGGAGAGGGGAAAACAAGGATTCAGAATCCCGCCTTTATAACTGTATTCCGTTAAAACAGATGCCGTTATAACAGGGTTCCACTGTACCAGCATTGTTTTGTCCTGTCAACGTTCTTCTGTTCTGAGGTCTTACATCTTCCCAGATAATTTCAGGGGACTTCTGGTCATGTTGCCCTTCAAGGGGATTGCACCAACAATCACGAGTAGAGCTCACTGCCAAAGAGTCGCTTTGCTAAGGCAAAATGACCGCTTTGGTAGTATGTTGCTACCCCTCATGTAGAATATGAACACTGCTACACACACATACAGCCATTAGTAACGAGTTAAAACTGGCAGCTAAAATTAAGGTTTTCTACCATTGCCACTGTTATGACTCGGAAATAAGAATGCCTGACATGGAAAGACATTGACGGATTTCGGTGGCTTCATGACGTCAGCTTTCTATTGTGTACAAGCTTAGCCGAGAGCCTTGCAAGGTGATGTATGCCGAAAGCACTCTACAAAGGTAGTGTAGGTGAATGAAAGCTGCGCACCACAAGGTCTGTATTAGCTTAGGTTTACACAAAGGAGATGATCTTCCATTTCAAATGCACACACATGGCAAAGCAAATGCTTTATTTTTGTATGTAGAAACCACACACTCTGAAATGCTAAACGCGTTGTTCTCAGTTACTGGACCACGATGTCGAGGTATCAAACAATTTTTTAAAAGTCTCTACAGATCTTCATTCTCAAAAGTTTCCTTATATTTTCCACGGATCAATACGCTCTATATTTGGAGACGTGTGAGTACGAATGAATGAGGGAGAGAAATTCTTGTGCAGATGTTCGCTTTATATAGACTAGTGTGGTAGGCAGCCAGAATATTGGCTCCCAATAACCTTTACAGAGCCAACATATGTACACGTCATCCGTTTTGCGCCTGATCTATTTTGGGACCCAGCAGTCATTGTTCCGAGGTCGTCCTCCATGTTTGTGACAGGAAAAGAACGGGGAAGAGAGTAGAGAGCCACATATTCTTATGGGCTGCATGAACTCCAGAAGCCCAAAACATAAAGTCTGTCACAGAGATGATTGAAAAACACAGTACTGTACGTCTTGAAAGTCAAACGATGGCGCAGTGTAATGTAGTCAGAACATCACAGTGGTTAGAACAATGGGCTGAAAATCCAAGAGTTAGGGTCCAGTCACGGCAGCGGATTGTATTTCCCTGTGACTGGATCGCTTGATGATCCTGAAGTCCGATTTAAATATGAAAATACAAACAAGAGGTTAGGGAGTCTCGAGTGCCACTATGTTCATACGATCCACGAGAAGAGTAGTTGGTTTGAATCAAGGTGGAGGGAAGGGGAGAGGAGAGGAGGAGGAGAGAAATACATGTAGTCGGCCCACAATTTATACAGAATTATCCATCTGTGGCTCTTATTCCGATTTCTTTATATGCGAAGGCCGATTTCACTATAGAGCCATAGTAAAGACACTGGGTTCCTATCATGGAAGGTATGCACTGCAGGTTACAGGCCTGTAATTGTACTTTCACTTTGTGGTCCTAGAACTTAGGGGGTATATTTCATCTCCCCTTTTCCCTCTTTTGGCATGCCCTGCTTCCAGTAATAAGGGCTCCAGGGGGTAAATTTTGATATCATAGGAATCTGTGTCCATTTTACTTTATTTTACCAGGCACTATTTAGCCCTGGGCTGGAACTGCCAGGTCAAGGGTGTGCTCAGGAGGAAGAGGAGGGGTTTGGCATTGACCAGTGAAAAATGTAGGGTCTGTTTACAAATAGCAACCAAGCTCAAAATTTCAGTGGGCTTGCTAGGGTTGGGTAAGTCTTAAAATTTGGGCCAGATAATGGGCTTCAATCTGGTATGGGTCTGGGTGAAAGCTAAAACTTTGGGTTCAGAGGGCAGCTCAAAATGTTAATATAGCCCATAGAGGAAAAAAGGGTCCAATCCTATTACAGGTCTGTAACCTCATGGAAGGTGTGCACTGCAGCCAGTAGAATTCTATGAGCTGTATGCAGCCATAACAGAGCGCCACTACAGAGAGATAGCTCCTGTATTTCTAGACTCTTTGCTGTAGCATAATAGTGACGGCCTTTGCACCTCCGAACAACTTCATGGGATAGCCTACTTACTAATGAATCATCCTGAGCCGCCGAAAGTGCCGACTTGAATAAGCCAAACACCTGGATATTCCTAATGGCCATAGATTAAAACAGCGCAGTGCAGACCACGGTGGTTACTTTTCCACCTAGAAGCATCGCCTACTCTCACATCTATGCCAGGAAAACACCGGCATTTTAAGGTAATCCTCCATCATCCAATCACACCCATATTTCTAATCCGTATGGTTAAGATTTACCTCAAATAGTTTGCACTCGGCAAACTGATGTATAGCCCCCAAAGGTGGATCGCTGAGGAAGACGTTGCTTGCATTCGAAACGTTCAGCAAAAATTAAGTGAACAATGATTAAATATCCCATGACGCTTGTATTTGCTCGCCCCTTCCCATTTTCCTCTCCCAGATCTCATCAGAGGGTGCAGCGTATACGGGGGTAGGGAATTAGCAATCTTAAATAAACAAAGACCTGGAGACGCAAGACCTCAAATACGGAATTAAAATTGCCACACCTTTGCATGTCCCATCCATCAGTTTTCCAGTCTGTAGTGAGATGAGAAAACAGAGAAGTCATGTGATTTTGCAGATGGTATGACGTAGATGGGACATTTGAAACTTGTTCTCGCCTTCAGGTGTTGTATGACCGCGGTGACTGTAGAAATTCCCAGAACAGCGCATCGTCTTCGCTGCATCTGCTGAGCCAAGCAAGAAAAAGATCCTCAGGTATGATGATGCCGATTTTTTTTTCTACCGTTGGCTATTTAAACTGTTACACGCCTCATTTACTTATCATGGTGAAAGACCTGGTACCAAAGGTCCGCCGCCAGCAGACAAAGCAAAGATCAGTTAAGTATTGCTGGTAGCAATGGTTTCCCAACGGTCCGTCACACAGTAAACACAAAAGGTAGCTGAAAAAATTCACCGAATGATGGGCACTATTATATACATAATTTATTTATTTAAACACATCCGCCAAAATTGTAAAACTCGTGGTCAATATTCATATATTTCTCAGCGCAATCTGAGCCAAAAAAAACCCAACCTTATCAAGGTGTCTCAAGCCAAAGTGCTCATCACACAGCACACATACTGTTTAATCTTCCTCCAAATTCTCACACATGGAAAAGTGCCCTAAGATCAATTACTTATGAGAATTTAAGCAACGAATCAGACCATCTAATTAGGCTATTTACATAGTAGACAGGATAATTTTAACAACTAGCAACAAGCACATAATTTACATTGAGTGGCAAAAGCCCATCTGCAAGTTTACAAAAGTATTTGTTATATTTAAGCCTTTGAAAAATAATGCAACTTCTTCTCTCCTACGCATGGCCAATTTTCTGTTTTCATAGGGACTATTTAAAATTGCCTACCCCTATGCCAGATACTATTGGCATCTTCATACCTTAAAGATTGTCGTGAGTTTTATTTTGTATCAGATCTATATGTAGCATCTGTTCTGAAAAATGTGGCTCTAGACAAGGTAATATAGTTTAAAGATGACAAAAATGTTCAAAATAATGTTCGCTGTATTATTTTAGAAATATAACATAAACGTATCACTGAAAAATACAACCTTTATGGAGCAGGATAGATAGGGGGAAAATGACATAATTATACTTTGCTTTGATTCTAATGTTTCAATAATAAATGCACTCATAGTGCATGGAAAAAGCATACGTAGTATTGGGATTGACTTAAACTCTTACAGGGACAGGAATAGTTATTTGCCTGATAGCATAATTTGTCCACATTATTTTATACATTAACTTTACACCGCGTATATTTTTAATTTCGCCCCTCAGTTTCTGCGAAAACATCGCATTGAATGTCAGGATTTTCACCCGATGTTTTTTTTCTTCCCCCCCCCCCCCCCCCCCCCCCCCAACAGCTAATTAGCTGATTTTAATCCCACCCCTTCTATGGGGCTGACGATTTGTGTGTTATCTCCACTCCTCTTCCCGCAAACTCCTCTGGTTTGCACAAACCACAACTCCCAGTTTCCAAATCTAATCTAGACTTCATTCTTATATTAAATTTGCTTGTGATTCCCAGACACAGCCTTTCCTGACACAATAAGTCATCTGGCTCAAGATGTCATCTGCTACACGTATATTTCTGCTTCCGGTCTTAACCGTACTGAGCGGTTGTGTCATATCATCCTGGGGACAGCTACCCAACCTTTCGGGTCAAGGCCAAGGTCAGTGTGAGTATCACTTCACGGTCAGCTCGCCTGTGGACTGCTCTCACACCGATCCTGCCCTGCAGAGAGCTGTGGAACTCATCAAACGAGACACTGACCGGAGCAGGCTGGACTTTGTGGCACAAAACAGCGCTGTCCAGGTAAATCAAAATTGCAGTAAAATCCTGAAAACAGGGCCACCTTTTTAATCGAAGATGGTTAAACAGCTCCTGGGCACGACAAGGCCAACGATAGATACTGAACCGTCGACTGCGCTAACCAAATGGCCGACTTAACTAGGGGACGTGGTAACGTCAGGGTTTTACTGTCTTACTTGAGAATCTTGGCAGCTGTCTTGCCTCTAACACTTCGTTTAGAGTTTCTCTAATGACGTGGCAACTAGCCTTACTTTGATTCTGACAATTAGTACAAACCCTTGAAATTGTACTTGAGATTATACGATAGCTTAATCTTTCAAATGGATGCAGAAATGGTAATTATCCTTATACAAAGAACTAATTCTTCCAAAATCTATGAGAATTGTATTTTGAAAATTCCCAATTCCATGACAGAAATAGAACCACTGTGGCTTGTCTGGAAGACGGTATATTGAATCATCTCCTTGACGTTTTGCGAAGGTTTACAATACTTCACAGCGAGGGAAACTAGATTAGTATCTGTAATGCCATAGATTTTGCTTCCTCTATCAGGAATCTAATCAGACTGTAGGTCGTGTATACCAATCAGTTCGTCACAGGGCCAGGTAATAATAGCAATTGTCATTAAATAGTGGTTGTAAGTGGGAAGAGGAAGATGATGATAATGTTGAAAACAAAGATGGTGGTGGTAAGGGAGAAAATGTGCCTCATTATGCAGCACCCTGTTTCAACCTTTTGCTCAGCTCATCGTCTCTTATTCACAGATGCAAATGTCTCGTCTGAAGATGTTTTTAAATCAAGTGGATACTGAACTGGACACAGTAAAAACACAGCTAGCAGCCAATCTCTCGGGAGGTCTCGTCAATGTCCGAGATTTCAATAAGTTGAAGGATGAAATCTATGACCTAAATATAGTAATAGTGAACATCCGGGACAATATTGACAGACAAATCAGCTTCCTGCAGAGTTACCTAGCCCGCGTGAACGCCACACTGCTCTCAGAACAAGTGGAGCGATTCAAAATCGAGGCTGGGCTACAAGCCCAGGTAAATTCCCAGAATACGACGATAGCTGACATGGAAAAGAGGCTCCAGCAACTAGAAAAGGCCCTGGCGTCATCTGGAACATCAAAGACCAACACAACGACGCCCTCCTTGTCAAACACAGCGGCTGCTGGCGGTTCAGGCACCACGAGTTCCACGTCCCTGAACAGCAGCTCACAGTCAGCTTCTCTGCCATCAGTTTCCTCTTCCGGGTCAAGTCCATTGCCCACGAGCGCCTCAACGCAAAGGCCATAGAATCATGATCGCCATCATAAACTGTTATCAAAAGGTGAAACGTCATCAATATTAAAAAAAAAAACAAAAAAACATTGTGTTGATTTTGTTATTCTAAATAAACAATTAAATGTGAAGTGCTAACAAGAAATCAGCACGTAGTTGTCGTATTGAGATTTTACTATCGAGATCTTGGTTCTTTCAGCACATCCATTCACTCTCACGCCTTCGTTATTAAATTTGAGTTTGTTATGTGAGCAGTCGGGAAGTGTGTTTGGGTCACGGGTGAACACTAGGTTCGCACGTGGAAGTTAGGGGCCGATTCAGGCAGTAGGTATTTAAGAATTAAATTGCTGTGAAGTTAGCGTCCCTGTAGTGTAGTGGTAACACGCTCGGACTTGCAAGCTGAGAGACCCTGGTTCGATCCCCGGCAGGGACAAAAATTTATAGAGTAGGTTTTTTCGGCCCATCTTCTCAAAATTGATCGTTCACAGTAATTTGGTAAAATCCCTGGTGACACACTTCCTTAAAATAATATGTAACATCTGGAAAATTATCAGACTAAGCTCACCTTCCTCCCCCTTAAATATAAGAGAAAGAATACTACTATACTGTATTGCCTTTCCACCCGGTTACACTTAGAAGGTTATATTTTATTGTTTTTTATCTGATATAATGTTACGAACGTTACCGTCTTTCAACTTCTTGAATACTGCATCATATTATGGCTTTTAATGGACAAAACAAATTAAAACTGAAATGTCCCGTTTTCGAGCCCAGCTAGACTAGAGCTCATATTATGTACTGCTGTCTCAGTGTCACACCAGAAGCTTGTTTTTGTCCATCCAGCAGGGATGAACAAAACTTCATTGCAAAGGAGCCCAAAACCTAGCCTAGTGGCCAAGTAGTTGATAACAATAACAACAGTTTGTTTAGCTTGGAGCAGTAAATACTAAATGATACTAGTCTAATTACTATGACAATATCGGGAGAAAAAATAAACAGGTAGACTACATTCTCTTAAATCCAGCATCTGTTGGTCACACAGATGGCATACGAATTTCTGTTTGCTCTATAGACACGTCTCCGACTGATTACATGTTACTTATCCTGTAATGGCAGCAGTGGGTCGCTGGGATATCACAGATGATTTCCTGGTGACTGTTTGCGTTATCTGTACCTGGTTATCATCTGCGAGTCACTGAAGTTATGTCCTGTCCATCCTTTCATGTTGTCTGCCCATTTCTTCTGCTTTCTGCTTATCTTCCTACTCCTTATAATGTATTTTACAGAATCGTCTTCACAAGGCCTGCGTGGTGGTGCTCATGGAGGTGGTGGTGGCGATGCAAATCGTAGTGGTGGCGGTGACAGTGGTTGTGGGAGTGGTGGTGATGCTGGTGGTGCAAGTGGTGGTGATAGTGGTGGTAGGGTGGTGGTGGTGGTAGTAGTGGTCATGGGTGTAGTACAAGGTGGAAACGGATTCGCGGGTTCGATTCCCACCACATTACTTTATTTCCTTCTTCCATTTTTTCTCTCTGCATTTGTCTTCTTGAGCACTTTCCCCTTTATCCTGCTTTGTGTGAGCATCTGTTTGCGTCTGCTCACTCCCCACTAGTGGTGGTCATGGG
>JAWQUT010000001.1:8595886-8612153 GCA_033807755.1 Ellobium chinense
AGTAGGGGTGGGGTGTTGGTGACAGTGGTTGTAGCAGTGGTGGTGTTGGTGAGGGTGCAAGTGGTGGTGGTGGTAGTGGCGGGGTATTAGTGACAGTGGTGAAAGTAGTGATGGAGGTGGTGGTGGTGATGGCTATGGTGGTGGTCGCGGCGGTAGTAGTGATGGTGGTGGTGGTGGTGATTTTGCGGTGAAAGTGATGGTGATGGCGATGGAAGAGGTGGGCGTAGTCAGCCCTGTGGGAGGAGACGCAGAATATGTTCAAAAGGATAACGATAAGGAAACACAGCAAAACCAGCTTTGTGGCAACAGCGTGGCCAAGGGGTCATGGCAATAGGGGAGGGAAGGAGAGAGAGGAAGGTTAGATGGGAGGAGGTAAACGACATTTAAAGAAAATGCATCGGACATAGACGTTGAACCACATGAATCTTCGCGAGTAGTAGGGGAGGGGGATGGAACGTACAAACTTTCGCAGAAGGGCAAGGCGCTAGCTATTCTAAAGATACCCATGACTACACTCTACCATGCTACGATTGTCTGGTTTGATTGTTGGAGAACTATTGAATGAATGCTCCAGCCAGGTAACCTTCTTCGCAGCGTGACTCTTGACTTCACAAACCATAATTGCTGTTGACGATTCTTCGATCTGTGTGAGCCGTGTGTCAAGAAAATATTTAAACCCTGTTAAAGTATTCTTCATTACCTGCACACATTGTTTAATTGGCCTACCCATAAAAATAGCGCAAACTCATTCATTCCTGATGGTGATGTTTATCATCTATGGAGCAACGTGACCGAATGGTGACGGCATTGGATTCAAGATCTGAAGATCGTGGGTTTGATTCCCGACCATGTTCATATTTTAAGCGCCTTGGTAAAGTATTTCACCTACATTTTCCTCGATCCATCCGTCTGTAAAATGGAAGCCTAGCTACAGGTAATGAAAGATATTGTAAAAATGCTAGTAATCAGTGCTTCCAACTTAATTGTACAATTCCCAGGGAGTTGAGAAAGCTGAGAGTGATCTGGCCTGCAGAGTTGATAATAGTGTGAAGTTGCGTGAGCGGGTATTAGCTTGGATACGAAACTTACAAACCGTGTTATTATTATTATTATTATTAGATTAAATTTACCCCAGTAGTCACTTCTTCGAATATTTGCAGTCTTGAATTTCAAGCTGATCCCTTGGAATTCGATGTTTTAACAGGTCCATGAGGATCAACTGCATTATGTCATATCATATGTATCATTTATGACCCCATTTCGATTGCTGCACGGAATGGCCCACTCTAAAAATGTCTTTATAGGTTATCAGATTAAATTAAGGAAGTACCAAAATAACTTTGATATGAACGTTTTATGCTATTTATAGGCCTATGACATGGTTCGATTGCCTCACGCTCGAAGGGGAAATAAGGGTCTATTTTTGTCTCCCCATCGCCTATGCCGAGCCTCCGGCGAGCGCTGGAAAGACGGGCCGAGTTGTTGTTTATCGATCCCTTCAAGCTCTAAACATTCGCATGAGTGAGAGACCTACTGCTGGCACGCGCCCGCTCGCGCTTTTCACGCGCGCTCCCTGCCACGTCATTAACATAAAAAATGCTCACTTGCGGTAGCATTACCATGATGCTTGCGCGTGCCGTGAGCTCGGGAAACCGTGTTCCATCGACGTCATCGTGGCCTAGAGGACGCTGTTGTAGTGTTCCCTCTGTAAGCGAGCATTGGCAGTAATGGGTGCAGGAGTTTCTATTCCATCTTGTTAAACATGGACGGTTTGCCATTTGTTTACCAATGAGTTTCGTCTTTGAGGACACGAACTGGTGTGTTATATGTAGTTAAGTGGAGGGGGGAACTGTTGGGTAATATCAGGGCGAGGGATAAGGCTTTGCGGTGGAGCGAAGTAAAATTACCAGCGAGTGTGTGTGTGCCCCCGACGAGGGGAAGATATCACCCGCCTCCATGTTGTTACGCACACAAATGGCGGGTCTGGAGTTCTACGACGCCGTAATCAACAACGACCTGCAACAGCTCAAGCGTCTGGTGGCGCAGCACAAACTCGACCTGAACGGGAAGTTCCTCGAGGTTAGACGCAAGAACGACGCCGGACTGTGCCCTATCCACCTCGCCTCGTACCGGGGCCACACCTACATGCTGCAGTACCTCATTGAGGCCAAGTGTGATGTCAACCATACCACGGGCACACTCCGACGCACAGCCTTGCATTTCGCCGTCCAGAGTCACAAGATGGCCTGCATGCTTCTACTCATAGCAGCAGGGGCAAAGTTAGATGCCAAGGACACCTTTGGTAACTCCCCTTGCCACTACGCTGCGGATGATGGATACTGTCAGATCCTGGATGTGCTCATCCGTAGAGGGGTCAACGTCAACAGTCAGGACATCACTTCAAAAACCCCGCTCATGAAAGCCGTGAGGAACAACAAGACTGATGCAGTGCTGCGTTTGCTGAGAGCCAGTGCAGATTTGAATATCACTGACAGAAACTGTGACATGGCCTTGCACTACGCAGCCAGAAATGGGTGTGTTGACATTAGTGATATCTTGTTGTCCGCAGGGAGCTTGATCAATGTTCAGAACTATTGGGGTCGCAGTCCTCTTATGGAGGCTGTGTGTTACAACCATAAAGAGGTTGTGCAGCTCCTTTTGAGTGCTAGTTGTGATGTGAATCGCAGAGAGTTCAAAACAGGTGACACAGCTTTACACATTGCCATCAAGAGGAACTACACACGTGTTGTGGAGCTGCTTCTGGCAGCAGGAAGTCGTCATGATGTTTACAACCATCAGGGGGAGACAGCCATTCACGATGCTGTGGCTGGAAACAAAATGGACATCACCTGGCTCTTGTTTGTCTACAACATCGATCTTGACATCCCAGTCAAGTATTTCCCTAATGGTGTCTACAAGTCAGTGTTTAAACTGGCGGCTGAGCGAGGCCACTACAAGCTGTGCCGTCTGCTAGCAACAATTGGGCATGTGGACTACTCCGCTCGGATGTACTTTTATGCTGGGTATGTACAGGCTCGTCCCGGAGAATCAGATGAGGCTCTGGTTTGGTTGAGGACTGCCCTGAAACGTGTAGTGCCTCTGCAGCAACTCTGTCGTAAAATCATTCGCCGCCAGGCTGGTCACAACCTTTGGGAGAAGGTGGAGGCACTCCCTGTGCCTAGAGCTCTCAAGGACTACATCCTTATGAAGGATATTGTGGAGCACAAAAATGAGAGTGTGGTATAGAATGCATGCCTAATCACTGACTTAGTTTTGTGTACTTAAGTGATCCATGGTGTCCATTTGGGAGATTATTCATGATATACATATCCAGAACCAGTTATTGGTATTACTGACTACAATGGTATCTGATGTTGGTAAAAGAAGCAAAATCTTGATATGTTACATTCATCTTTGCCCAGTTAATTCATGCCACCAGCACACCATTTTTGTTGCCTATGTTTATTTAGATCATATTTTATCACATTCACTGTCATTATTAGTTTTTGTTTTTCTTCCTGTGCTGGTTATTCGACTGCCTTCCTACATTTTAACTTTTTAAGATGCACATGTTGCCACTGTGTAAGGTTATATGATGGAAGCCCTTTGACATCAACTCATTCCAAAATTTGGTCATTCTGTATATAGTAAACGTCAGGGCTGGTTTGGTGTTGGCCTAGTTCCCTATTATATAGGGTGTTTTTTTCGCAAGGCGTGGTTTTCGTACAGCATGATATTATGGTGTTATATTATGTAAGGTGGTCAGATATTCATCACAAATATATTTTCTGCTCATATTTTTTTTTAATCACAAGTTTTCATAAGCCTGCTATAAAAGACATGTATATGAGGTGCGGTCCAAAAGGTCTAGGACTGTGCCTTCAAAAGCTTGTAGACTTACTCTAGGTATTACATTCCTCCATCATCTTCAAAGTATTCCAGCTGAGAGTCAACACAATGATTCCAATCCCAATCTGTCAGGCTTGGAAGCTCTCCAGGAAGTGTGTACATACTGGACACTACTGCATTTCACCAATGTCTCTTCTCTAATCCCATCTCCCTCCCTTCAGCTGAAGTTTCATCGTTAGAAAATGGGAGAAGTAACATTGAGCTGCCTCTGATGGAGGAATGTACCATTTTAGGAAGTCTACAAGCTTTTCTTAGGGCATTTCAAGGACTTTTGGATCATAGCTCTTAAATGATTCTGCCAACATTATTTTCATCATTTTCAGCATAAAACCGTACATGAATGCAATGTTTACCTACATGTAAATTTGAAGAGCTGATAGATATAGCTTACCTTTACCTAATAGACCCAATACATTTTTTGACTTTGATTTACCTGGACAGAATTTTCCTGAAAAAGAAAATTGCTCTAATTTGACTTTTTTCTTTATAAACATTTTGATTTGGCAATAACCACCTCTAGAGGATAAAAGAGTCCTTTTCTTCAAGCCCTCTGTTGGAAATTCCCATCATGATAAGTAATAGATCTGTGGAATGTCAAACTGGGAGAGGGGGTGAATGAATCTGCTTATGAAGAAATATTTGATTGATATAGACCATAGAGGGAAGTATTCATACTTTTGAAATTGTTCTTTTTCTAAGGGTTAGCTAGGATAGTAAATCTCCAAATCCAAGTTTCATCCAAAGTGAGCCATTTGAAAGTCTTTTAAAGTTAAGATAACGGGATAAAGTGAAGAGTCTTTCATTCCAAACCTCAGTAATGGCATTTTGTGTTGAAAATAATTTGGTAGTTAATGCACATATAGAACCGCACAGAAAAACTGAGCTTGACAGTTCGATTCCTTACAGTCAAACCTTGATACCAAGTGTGTATGTGCTTATAAAAAAATATGCCTAATATTGAAGTACACTTATCAGAGGTTTAGATGATAGAATATTAATGAATCAATGGGAACAGAATAATAGTTAATAACAAGGTAAAATAAGTACAGTGTATTGTTATGGAGGACTTATTATCAGTTTTTGTGCTATTTCAATGCAAATACTGTGCAGGAAAAGAGGAATTACGTTATTTCCATATTATTTTACAGTGCACTTAGTAAGTTTTGGAATTAAACTCTACATTCAATAAAGTATAATAGGTACAAGCATGGTAGGTTAAATTGAGAAGGATGCCTTGTCATGTCCTCCCCTTCCTTTCCTTCTGTCCCCCCTTCCCCCCCCCCCCNCCCCCCCAAATCTCTTCCTCAGGCTTGTTTAAGAGTATTGCCTAGGCAGGTATTTATTGAATGTATATTGTCCAAGCAGGTCACACATTTGCTATAAGTGGTATGTACAATCTACATTGAATATAATTTAATCACAATCTACTTAATGGCAAGTATGACTAATCACAAACATTTTTTCAGATGAAAGAATACTGTATTTTGCTAATGTAAAAGCCACTTAATGATTGCAGCACAACCTAGCTGCAAGTTTTTATATGTTTCTAAGAAGCTGCGATTAAGCAGTCTACTGTACCTATGTTGTTTAGAGAAGTGTTTATTTATGCTATACAAATGCAGCGTCTTCTCCAGGTCATATGAGTACAAGGAGACATTGTCTGTTTGTCAAAATTCTGAGGGCAATTTGTAAATTTTTAGATGGATTTTGGGGTTTTCTCAAGTAGTGTAAACTTTGGGGCACAGGAAAGAAGGGGAGATTAGTGTTCATTCAGTGTATTTTTAGATAGGATTTTGAAATTGTAGGGGCAAATCACACAGTTGCACAACCTGGCAAAAACATTGTAAGTGTGTAATAACCTGCACTGTCAAGGCAGGTATATATTGTAAAAGTCACTTTTTGACTTGTATTATTCATGGAGAAATTTATACAGGAGTAAATAGTAATGTTTTATTTAAACATTGAAAAAAGGGATCTTAAAACAATATGTTGGGGAGAAGGGATCTTGAAAGAGAATGTCAGGGAAATGGGGCTCTGCAAAAAATGTTTAGAAAAAGGAAAAGAAGGCATCAGATCTGATGTTAAGAAAAGACAGAGAAGACTGAAGAGGATCTTACCCAAATGAAGGGCATCTTGGAGAGGATGTGGAAATAGGGAAGGGGCTTTTAGAGGATTAAAGAGAGTGACATTCATGTGTGAGGCTAGTGGGATGGATAAATCAGTTGAGGCTAGGTTACAAGTAAGTATCACACAACTGATTGTTAGTCTTCTGTGATAGTTGAATACTTATTCATCATTTGTGAAACTAATGTGCTTTTGTCCTCATTATCATTTGCATCCTTGGCTTCATTTCATAAACATTTTATCTATCATTATCTTGTCACCATTAATAAGTTACTTACATTACAATCACAACCATCATCATCATCATCCTCTGCATCCTATCAGTTACGTTTTGATTTAGTTCAGATATGAGCATTTGGGTAGTCAGTTTGGTAAATTAGATGATGGAAATGAGTTAGGAAGAATGAATCAAGAGTAGGCTTGATTGACTGAGAGTTGTGTAGTGTTGGTTGTTATTCGATGATAGTTATGATCCCTTGAAGTTGGTTGCCCAATTCAGAGACTTCTGTACAGTCAAAAAATAATTTTCTGGTATTAAGAAAGTGTTTTCAGATGCAGATATTGTGGTGACACAGAAACCAATGAAAGAAGTCTTAAAAAATAGGGGAAGGATAGAGAGTGCGGGCCAGAGAGAAAGGAAATTATATATGTAAAAATAGAGTGACTATAAAGCCACAGTGTTTTTAGCTTAATATAATCTCTCTGTACAGTATTGTTTAGATACATGCCAGAATGTCTTGGTGTGCAAAATGATAGTGGCAGCAGAAAATTGGCATGCATTATATCCAAGAATGAAAGGTAAATGATGGAAGAAACAGAAATGGCTAAAAAGTGGAACAGTGTAAATAGTTATCTACTAGATATGCCAGACTGCCAATTTGTGCAAAAAAGAAGGAGGCAGTCACAAGGAAATTTGTATAATATCCTAGCAAAAAATAACCTGAAAAGTGGGTCTTGGTTTGTGACTACCATTTTGTATTGATTCAGCTGCTTTTAGGTTGCCATTTGTTTGTAGAAGTTATTATTCTGTTCGACACCACTCCTGGTACTCATGCCCTGACATTTTGACAGATTCCTGAACATTTTTAGAAATTAAATATCATTTATCAGTACTTCTTTACACTGTGGGAAAGTATGGAACACTTAGGGATTACTTAATATCGCTCCACAAAGTCATATTTTTTCTGTACATCTGTAGTGACAAAATAGCCAGTGTAATTTTTGAGCTTGTGCTGATTGCATTGTAATACAACAACTTAAACAACTGGAAGGCCTCTTTCAGCCATACTTAGGGAATTGTGCCGTTAGTATAAGTGAGGTTGGTTTGGTGATCACCCATACACTGTGTGAACCCCGCAATGATGACCAGGCTTTAGGTGATGATTCATATTTCCATGTATATATTTGACCTCCATATGATGACCACCTGTCTAACATGACTTCAACCACCCTTTCTTATGTCCCAGAGATAATAAATCACAAGGAAAACCACTCTGTAAGGTGCTTGTCAGTGGGCTAATCTGACCCTATTATTTGGACAACTTCAGTCTTTTATAGTACCTGGAATATAAATAGTACCTGGAATATAAATAGTACCTGGAATATAATAGTACCTGGAATATAATAGTACCATATAGTACCTGGAATATAATAGTACCATAGTACCTGGAATATAATAGTACCTGGAATATAATGATTTTTATCTTTTAATGTGCCAGTCCACTGCAATGGTACATTTGGGAACAAGATTCGGAAGATCTTTTTTATATCTCAACCTCCTCTCCTCCCAACCCCCACCCCCACCCTCACCCCCAAACCAACTGAACAAGGTGATAAGCTGTCTAGGGAGCACTTTTAAAAGAACAAAGCCTGGTCACAGTCAGGTTCGAATGTGTATTATACATGAATTAGTTTTATTCATTATCCTGAGTGTTGGTCAGCAGATTTGCCTTTTTGTTTTTTTCATTTACAGTATATGGAAACAGTTGTTCATGTTTGGATTTGTCAGCATACCTATCATTGCTCCTATGTTCTGTATTTTGACTTTCTAAACTTTGGATCCCCGACAGCACTATATTCTAGGGCAGGAGTCCCAGTGCTAGCTTCCAAAGTCACGTCAACACGTCTTTTGATGATAAAAAAAAAACCAACTGCCTTGGTTTCCAAAGTGCCTGTCAACACACAGTCAAACTCTGACAACCTGACCACCCTTTGGACCAAGAATATAGGTATTTTAATTATCTTCTTGAAAATGACCTGGCCAGTGATGTCACTAGCTTAACTTTCAACAAAGCAGGTGACAAATCAGCTGGGGGCATATCAGTGTTATGGAGCTATAGTGGACAATTCCCTCATTCCCTTCCCCCTCTTTCCCAGATTTTCTTGGATTCTTGATCCTGGCTGGTGCTTGCTTACAGATTGTGAACTGTGTAACGTGTAGATTTGAAGTCAGTCCCATTTATCTCCAGATGTAGGTTTGGCTTGAAATACATAGAAGATGCTTCCATCATGCGGGAGTAATTGCCACCTCTATTGACTGGAAATCAGTGTCACCTTTCAGCAGAACAGGAAGCTGCTCAGTGCAGTTTATTTTAGGGAGCACCTAGGCCCAATTACATGGAGCTCTGGGGAATTGATCACAGTAGATCTGTACTCCATGGCAGAGAAAGGAAAACACTGTAAGTACAATAGTTGCTTAATAAGATATAGTCAAGCAATTTTTTTATTTTTTTTNGGGGGAGGTGGGTCTTGAGAGCAGAAGTTTGAGAGAGGGAGAGGAAGGGGGTATTAGTACATCTGCAGCACTCATGGCTAAGATGTTGTTCTGTTTTAATTGGTAGACAAGTAAACAAGTCTGAAAAAGTTGATGGGACAAGTGAAATTATAGATCCCAATCCTTTACCACTTCCTCCCTAATTAATAACCACCCAGCACTACTATAACTAATATTGCAGATATAAACTGCTGTTTAAGTTTTCATATTCTATCATACAACTTAAAAATTAGTTATGGTAGACTTTGCCTTGTCAGATTCTGTTTACCTGCAGTGTTTGTTTAATGGCATCATTAATCGGATAAGGAACTGTAATTGAAAACAATCTGAGCTATTTGATAACTCCTACTTAATCACAAGAGCTTCTGTTTTCTCAGAGAGCTATGGTTATGTGAAACCAGCTATTTTAAAGTTCAAACTTTGCATCATGAACAGCATCATCTTTGTGCCTAATCTGACCTGTGACATTGAGGTTATGTTATAAGTGTGATCAGTTGGGAAGTATATTAGGGTCATGGGTGAACATTAGCTCACACATGGAAGCTAGGGAACAATATGCAGGTTTAGTTAAGGTTTGTGAAACAAGTCAGTGTCCTTGTGGTGTAGTCATAGCATGTTCGGACTTGCAAGCTGAGAGACCCTAACTTTGATTCCCGGCAGTGATAGATGAAGGTGAAGTTTGTCTCATGATATGAATGAATAACTCAAATTTGATAAAACCTCATACTGTATGCCTGCCACTGGTTCTCTCTATGGTAATCCAATTGTTTTATTGTTTATTTGGCAGTTATAACCCCTAGAGCCAACTGCTTTTTATGACTTCCAGATAACCTAAAGATATTTGCATGAGACACAGACCATAAGATTTTTGACTGACACAATATCAGTAACTGAACACACTTAGTAGTCAAAACCCTATAATAGCTGTGTGTAAGGTTAAAAGTTTTGTTCTTTAAACGAACTGAAAATTTCCTTATGAAATTGTTGAGGCTGTGACCCTTTGATTGTTTTTTTCTTAATCTTTATACTGTAATTAAATTAATGAGGCTGTGGTTTCTATGACATTGTGTGTTTGTGTAATTGCTGAGGCTGTTGGTAAATGCCTTTTTTGCTATAAAAAATTCTTTAGGGCTGTGACACCATTATTTTTTCCCGTGATATAACCGGGGCAGTGAATCTCTGATTGTGTGTGTGTGTGTGTGTGTGTGTGATTGTGTGTGTGTGTGTGTGTGTGTGTGTGTGTGTGAGAGAGAGAGAGAGAGAGAGAGAGAGAGAGAGAGAGACAAAGAGAGAGAAAGAGAAAATGATGATATCAGAACTGCTTGTAAAGTCAGAATGAAAGCTTCTTAGGTTTTTATTTTAGATCATACCATTTACGTATACTTTTTTATTGTTGTTATTTGGATCATCACTATCAACACCACTACCACCCTCACCATCTCTGCTATCATCATTACCACTGCCACCATCACCACCACCATCATCTTCTTATGACATCAACAAAAACCACGATCAGAAATCTTGTTGCAGTCTTGGTACCTCATAAAAGTTTGTTAAATTCAGCATGTTTAAGGCTTACATACTATCCCCCTCTGTTTGCCGTTTCGCATTTTGACTAGTGATTTGGATAAAGAATGGGAGCTGAGATGAAGAGAGAGAAGTTCATTCCATAAATGTGAGACATTTTGTCAGCCTCGATTATTATCATCAACAGCATCATAGCAGCCATTTTCCCTTGTAACATCCCTCCCCTCCTCCTTTCCCTCCACCTCATCATTGTCACCTAAGTCAATCCCGCCATTCTGACATCATCACTTTCGTCTATCATCACTTTCATCATCAACATTGAACTATCATCATTGTCACGTGCAGCAGAGAACATGTCACAGATGGTAGAGCATGACCATGGAATCAAAGAGAGTGAAAGAAAGGAAATCTTTGAATGAAAGAGAGGCTGAAAGAGAAGAAAAAAGATAACGTCTGGATGTGGAAGAGAAAAAGGCAGTGAATGAAAAAAGAGATTGAAACAGATGAAATTATGTGATATAGACTGTTGGCGAAAGTAATGCATTGAGAGGTAGATGCACTAAAAGAAAGGTGGATGAGGAATGAAAGACGGATCTGGAGAAAGAAAGACTTCAAAATGTAAAGAAAGGATCAGAGAAACCTAGACTCGGCAGGAAAATAGTAAAGGGAAGAAAAGTTCTGCTAGCTGTAGCTCCTGCCGAATTTGCATTTCAGAGCTGATTGGTTGCTATAAGTATAATGTGAGTATCTCAGACATCCAATAGCCTACACCGGCAAGGGTGAACTGCTTCCAACCAATGTCGTAAATTTGGGAAGTCATGTTTGGTCATATTATGCAGGGCATTTCATTAAAACTTATGGACTTTAAAGCCTGTCTGCATTTTTTACTTCATCTCCCTCCTACTCCCACCTCCAAATCCTTATCACAGAGGTGACAATAGATAATATCTGGATTTTTGTCTTCTTCAGGGTAAAGAAAACTCAGTTGTCTAGTTATTCTTTTAGTGAGATGATGTGCAGTTCTCATATGCTTGTTTTCCCATTATGTTTTGAAGTTGTTATTTGAGACACTCATTACTGTATGGGTAGTGTACATTACTTTTATAATTTGAGAAATGATGTTGATATTTTTACTTATACTTTGAGCTGGTACGATCATCATCATCAATCATCACTGCGATCATCCATGCTATCATCATCATTGTCATCATTTCATTATCATCCTCCTCGCCATCATGGCCATATTGAGATTTTGCTTCCTTTGTGACAGACTCGGGTATATAATGTTTTCTTGCTCATTAAGAATCAATGTTAAAATTTAACAAAGAAAAACTAAATAATATACAATGTATAAAAGCTTCGCTGGGCGTTTCACTGATTATTATTGCTGGGTGTTTCACTGATTAGTATTGTGCGTGTGTGTCAGATTGTGAGTGTATGTGTGTGTTTAAAATAGTCTATCTGACATTACTCTCTCCCTGAATGTTAAAGCCAATTTCCTCATCTCTTTGTCTCTCCTCTTGCACTCTCCGTGCACCTCTTCCAGCTTGTGTTTAGCTGTTTTGTCTTTGTATGTGCTGTTGCTTGCCAGTCTACTTACCTGTGTCATAATTATGTACAGAGGAACTCCATAACATACCCACCCTTCAGACTACGCCACTGAAGGTGTGTTACCAGAAGTTTTGTATCATTCAAAAGGTATGAAGACGCCAGTGTTTTTTTCGCTATTGGCTATACAGTATATAGTCTATACTAAGGTCTTACACCTCTCATAAACTTATCCAGGGGTCCCAAGCAAATATACTTTCCACACATGTTGATTAGCTTTTCCTCTAAATTTTGTCACAAGAAAAATGCCCCTAAACCAGTTAGATTTTGAGAACTTTGGCAGTGAAGCAGGCTACCTAATATTGTAGGCCTTTTCACTCAGTAAACAGGGTAACCTTACCCACCTAGCAATAATCACAAAGTTTATACGTGAGTGGCTAAACCTCACCTATTCTGAGTCTACAAAAGTATTTGCACCTTTCTAAGCCTATGAAATTCAAATCTTTGAATGAGAGTGAGCTAAGAAAAGAACCGGGCTAAGCACTTGTTATTTTAGTTACAAGGTTTCAGGCTACATGAATTTTGATTTGTTCACCGTTCTGTCCGTCCTCCTGACCGCTCGTCCATCTCCCTGGCAGTAAATGGGCCGTTTCTACTAATCATTCTAATCAGACATCTGGTCCAGTGGCACGACATAACCTCAAAACTCCCAAAAACACAAATCAGCTTCTGACCAAGCTAGACCCATCCTATTTTTCGCAAACGATGAACATGGCATGACGGAATTGTAACAGATGACAACAATATAATAATAAGTAATGATATTATAGGCCCAAGTCAATCCAAGTCCTAAATAAAGTTGACCTTGCAGGTATCAATTTCCAAGTCGATTCAATGGAACACATCAACGTGCAAACTGGATTTGTCAGTAAACTGGTAATTCAACTGGCCCACATGGGTCAATGAATCAAAGAACGTAATATTCAAGCAAGCTATCAGCTGGCCAATAGACGCAATAACTAAGCTACATCTCTCCTACCCTCTCCGTTTTTCTCTGATAGCCTCCCCCATCCTCTACACCTCTCTCCTCTTACGCCTTTCCAGTTAAAAAAAGGTGAATAAATTTCCTTTAAATGGTCTCCATCACAATGAGATCGAAGGGGTCGAGCTAAACAGTGCTCACGCTGCTAGGACTGCCGGATAGTCTATGTGACCTCAAGAGTGTAGTTTTGAAAATGAATTTCTAAATCAAGCTTGGCGAATCCTGAGGCAACACTTATTTCGATTGATTTATTGAACGAGTTAAATTTTTTGCCAGTGGTCCATATATATAATGATTTTATGATTACTGCACAGTTTTATTTATGGGCCTTCCTAGTCACAATTACAAATATTAAGATAGCAGGTTGGAGACTACTCTCAACAAATATTTAGATATTGGGCCAGAGGCTATTCTCAAGTGTCGTGAACAGGGTCGGGAGAATAGGAGATGGAAATAATATTACCACAAAATTAATGCATCAAGTGCTTAAAAACAAATCACGTATTCGTATATCTGGCGTTCGAAAGTGGATGGAAGTGCTATTAAACCTTCTCTGTTTGCGTCTTTTGAGTTGGGATTTTACAGTCCCTCAGCACGATTACGGGTATATTGAGCCTTTCCAGTCGTAGGACTAAATATATTGGGTTGAATTTTCCTACCAATTTTGTCTGAAGGAGCATTTTTCAATACACAGATCTGGCGCCATTTACATTCGTGACACCGCCTAGGCCTACACGCAGCAGAGAACAACTTCTGTAGTGTGAATTATTTTTTACTAACAGAAAGAAATCAATCTTATTGTTTAAAGCATCCACCATGTAAAATTGAATAGTATCGAGATCACTTTCATTGAACCAGGCAAATGAATAGCCTAATACAATGGGAACTCTGTCATAACGGGATGGTCAGGACTTTGGAAATTTTGCCGCTATTACCATGGCCCGTTGTTCCCGAACTGGGTTACGGAGACTAGATTTAGGAACCTATACTGTGTTCGCATGCATTGTGCACCGCCTTACCTGCAGATTTGGCGTGATACTAGATTGTTAGTCTACAATCCGGTAACTCGTGTAGTCAGCCTGCATAGTTAACGAGACTATATCCACCTACAGGTACAATTTGACTATCAAGATATGAAGATGACAGTGGGTTTCTTTTGTCACTGTTGGCTATAATATTATAAGGTTTTACATACCCCATTAACTCACGTAGGGTCGCGTGTCACAAAATCTTTCCATAAATACTGTTTAACTCTTTCTCCAAATTTTGAGAGATAGAAGAACGCCCCTAAACCAGTGGGATTTTGGGCAGTGAATCAGGCTACCTAATATTTTAGACTGTTTCACATAATAAATAATGTAACTTTACCCATCTAGCAATAACCACACAGTCTATACTTCAGTGGCTAAACCTCACCTATTCTGAGTTTACAAATGTATTCGCACCTATCCAAGCCTTTGAAATTCAAATCCAACCCTTACCCCCTCCCCATAGCCAATTTATGATTTCATAGCGACTGTCTAAAATACCATACCAAAATGCAGCGTACTGTGGGCATCTTCATAATATCAAATTACTCTATTCACAGAAAAATTCATAAGAAGGTGAGGCAAGCAGTTATGCCCTGATATTTTGATATTTCCAATCCAGTTATGAAAACGCTGTTTTAATAATCACGTGTACAAAGAAGTGGGGCACAGCCGCACACAGGGACTGAGATTATGGCCGGTACAGCCGGATCCCCGTTACAACCGTGCCCGCTATAAATGGGTTCTGCTGCAATAAATTCAATAACATACTAAAAAGATCTTGAAATTTCTAGGCCTCTTGGGTCTTTTCCGCAGAGCTTGGTTCAGTAGTGCCAAACATGTCAAAGACTATTAATCTAAATCTAGGAGGAAATTGAATTTAGGGAAAAAGAAAAGGCGATCAATGTTGCTGGTATTTTCTGACCCTGTGCTGCTGTTGCTATCACAGTTGTCAACGATAGCAGTTGCATACTGTCTTTCAAGATTATAATGCTGTTGATGGTGCTGGTGGTGGTATTGATTTCAATGTATTTAGTTCAGATCAAATTCACGTGAACTGAACTTAATTTCATGAACTGCGTTCATATGATCTCGGTTCTGCTCAACCCTGATCATCAGTCTATGAAGAAAAAAACAATTATAATTAAGCTTGCATGTACACTGGAATTCGGATATAAAACACACACGCTCTTCTGACCAAGCTACTGAGGGTGCATTATCAGATTTTTGTATGTTTGTGTGTCATCCGGAATGTTTTTTAAATATGAAGATACCAACAGTACAACAGAAAGTTGACCACGGAGAGGGGGAAAAGGGAATTGGATTTCAAAAGCTTACAAAGATGTTAACTGTAGACTCAGAATAGGTATGATTGTTGCTAGGTAGATAGGGTAGATACTGTGTTAGAAGGTCTACAATCTAAAGGATGTCTGATTCTTTGACAAAGTTCTCAAAATCTAATTGATCGTGGGGTCTATTTCTATGTGTCCAAATTAGGAGGAAGAGTTTAAAATATGTGTATGGAAAGTATTATATAATGAAGCCACTGGTGGGAAACCCAACAAAAGAAAGAATGGTATTTTCATACATTTGTGAGGAACAAAATAAATGAGACTTTTGAATGAGAGTGGAAAGATGGTGTCATTCAATGTCTGTGTTAAACAGAGTTGCACTGTATTTATAGTATAAGCAGTCATCAGCCCGTGCTATACCAAAGTAAAATGAGCTGTGGAACTCTGGGAATGTCGTCTCCTAAAAGCTGAGCATAAAATAAAACAAAGAGTGTCTTGCAGCCAGTCAAAATGAGGCGTATGTCGCGAGACCAGGAACTGAGACAGAGTCCGAAGGTGATGGTGGCTATCAAAAATCGAATGTTTGTTTGCTGCAGAAATCGAGAGCAATATAATTCTGTATATTCAAGTGAAGTAAAATAATTTCTGTATGATATACAACTATTGATTTAAAGTTTTTGGCACCTATTAGAAGGGCAAATCACTCATTTTGTACAACCCAATGAATCTGCTAATACAGTATATTATAATCCCCTCTTTTTGGGGCCCTGCCAGCCAGTGTCAGGATGTAGAAATATGTAAAATGACCGGTGATCTAAATAAAATATCCAATTTTAAAGTTTCAGGTAGATACAATTGGAGCCTTCTAGATACAAAAAAAAAAAAGAAGAAGAAAGATTTATAGGCCTATGTATTAGCACGCGGTGAAACCAGCCTATTGAAAAAATTGGGGACCAAATCAAAATTCAAAGTGACCTTTTTCGAAAGAGATTTGTGAAAAATTTTGCGCCTTTACACCTCCCCC
>JAWQUT010000001.1:8612404-8623363 GCA_033807755.1 Ellobium chinense
GGCCCCCCCCCCCCCCCCCCCCCAAAAAAAAAAAAAAGAAAGAATGGTTATCTTCATACATTTGTGAGGAACAAAATAAATGAGACTTTTGAATGAGAGTGGAAGGATGGCGTCAATCCATGTCTGTGTTAACAGAGTTGCACTGTATTTATAGTATAAGCAGTCATCAGCCAGTGCTATAACCAAAGTAAAATGAGCTGTGGAACTCTTGGAATGTCATCTCCGAAGAGCTGAGCACAAAAACAAAGAGTGTCTTGTAGCCAGTCAAAATGAGGCGTATGTCGCGAGACCAGGAACTGAGACAGGCGCTGAAGGTGATGGTGGCTATCAAAAATCGAATGTTTGTTTGCTGTAGAAATCGAGAGCAAAGTAATTCTGTATGTTCAAGTGAAGTAAAATAATTTCTGTATAATATACAACTAGATCTATTGATTTAAGGTTTTTGGCACCTATTAGAAGGGCAAAACATTTTGTACAACCCAATGAATCTGCTAATATATAATGCCCTCTTTTTGGGGCCCTGCCAGACAGTGTCAGGATGTAGAAATATGTAAAATGACCGGTGAACTAAATAAAATATCCAATTTTAAAGTTTCAGGTAGATACAATTGGAGCCTTCTAGATACAATAATAATAATAAAGTTTATAGGCCTATGTATTAGCACGCGGTGAAAACCAGCCTATTGAAAAATTGGGGACCAAATCAAAATTCAAAGTGACCTTTTTCGAAAGAGATTTGTGAAAAATTTTGGGCCTTTACCCCCCACCCCAACCCCCTTTTTTTTTTTTCTTCTTTCCGCTAAAAGATCGGGCAAAAGAATAATTTCACCTCCATGGAAGAAATGTCCCGAAATCACAGCGGTATATATAGAATAACACAAAATGTTAATAGGGCCACAAGAAGAACAAAACAATCGGTTCCAAAGACCTTGATAGGTGAATAGAAAAAGGAAGACAAATCTGAATTTCTGTGAAACAGAATATCACTTTTATAGTGAAAACCTATTCTTTACTTACGGTGTTTTCATTTTTTATTTTCCATTACAAGGGGGTGACAACTCAACATTACTTTAAACGTGTCTATATCTCGGGCCATATTAATGCTGGCCAAAACTTTTTTTTTTCCCACGAAATGAATTTTACACATGAGCTTAAACACTCATGTCATACCTACACCATGATTTTGTCAACAATAGCGACTTAAGGGTCATTTTGACAGGCTGCAAGTTTATTCTCTATTCTGTAGAGGTCACCACAAAAACTCGGGGCTTGGCGACTCAGCATTAATATAAACCGCCCCCACATGTTCTCTCCCTCTGGTGAGTAACGAGTCGCGAACGACGACTCGCCTCAAGTGCGTGGGCACGAGCTGCCTGCTGTCCTCGCACAAATGCCCAACTCGCAACCATCTCGCGCTCTCTCGCACAGGCAACACCAGAAGGATCTTTTCTTTCTGGCAGCAGCCGTGGTTGGTATTGATGTCTTTTAGCGTCATGGGCGAGGAAACATTCGCGAACTCGGATGGGCGAGGGACAAAAATCAGACAAGAGGCAAGAAATACGACAAGAATGCCATATTGTCCGGACCACCAGAAAGGCCCACGATGGTAGTGGTGGCGATGGTGGCGCTGATTGTGGTGGTGACTGTAACGACGAAGATAATGATGATGATGATGATGTGTTGGTTATATGGGGAGGGATGGGATTTTGACTGTGTGTTTTTTGTTCGTGGGTGATCATCTTGGAAATACTGGACGCTTTCTTTCATGTTTTGCCCTCGATGTGATATTTGATTTATCAAATTTCTGGCTTATGCTAATAGCAGCTATACTAAATATCTTTAGAGATCTGCACTCATGATGTCAGGTCTTACCGTTTTATGTATAATTTGATTCAATTTATGCGTCGAAGTTTATGTAAAAGAAAGAGAAAGACTGTGATAATTTAGACCAAAGAGAAGATGCGATGCGCATAGAAAGACATTCCACTGGCTGAGATTCCCTCAGCGTTTCGTTACCTCCATTTCGTATAGAATATGGTCTCCACGAGTCGCTTCGATAAGCTTATCTGGGTAAAAGCTAGGCCAACAATTGTATTCAACGTCCAGTAACACCTTAGACACATACATACGTAGAAACAGGACAAGAGTACAGTGGTTTGAGAAAGATGGTTCATCACGCTCTCCTCGATACCACTGTGTTAGACACAAAAAGTTAGTCCAGCGTATCAGTATCAGATTACATGGTGGAAAACAAAAAGAAGTTCAGTGTATCCGTAATCCTCGATATTATTATATTATGGTGAACACAAACAGTTTTTTCAACGTATCCGTTATCCTCAACACCATTATAATTGTGCTGGACACAGAAAGTGAGTTCAATGTATCCGTAATCTGAGGGAAAAGGGTGTAAAAATGTACAAACAGCGTAATACAGTATAGCCTTCTAAGAGGGGCTGAAGATGTCATTCGAAAAAGTCATATCTGACCTCGGACCAGATACAGCTAAAGACGCCCCGTTTCATTAAATTTTAATGTTCGACGGAAATAAAAAATAATGTTTGGCATCTCCGTGATTTGACCAAAATATTACATTCACATTGTGGTATAGAAATCAAACTGAAGATACAGATTTAAGAAGCTAGGATTCTAGAGGATATGATATTCAAGCATTACATGTTGAAGTATATGTTTTTTGTTGTTGTTTTTTTCTGCTAAATAGGCCTCTGGACTCCAAGTATTGTGGTCAAGTGTATAGAGATCGGCACACCAACCAGAGCTAAAACTCTTATATTTATTTAAAAAGACAATTAAAGATCAGGGTTGGGCAAGCTGACCATAAAAGTTTGTTCAGATCAAGTTTAGTTTACTAAGGGGGAAAAAAAATTAAAGATCAGATGTGAGCAGTCAGGCCGTGTGTTAAGATCACGGGTGAACACTAGGCTCGCACGTGGAAGTTAGGAAACATATTCAGGCAGTGGGTATTTAAGAATTAAATTGCCGTGAAGTTAGCGTCCCTAAAGTATAGTGGTAACACATTCAGACTTGCAAGCTGAGAGACCCTGGTTCGATTCCCGGCAGGGACAGGAAATTTCTAGTGTAGGTTTTTCGGCCCATCTTCTCAAAATTGATACTTCACAGTAATTTTGGCAAAATCCCTGGTGACACACTTTCCTAAAATAATACGTAACATCTGAAAAATTATCAGACTGAGCTCACATTCCTCCCCCATATTGAGAGAAAACGAATACTACAGTTGCCTTTCCACCCGGTTACACAAATGTAGTTCACTTCTATGAAAACTGAGTAGTTGTCAAATCAGATCAGCTCCCCTTGGTGTTTGAAACCGCCATTCGCTTCTCATTTTCTAAGTGTATATGTGCACTGAACTGAAATGTAGGTAGAAAATTTGTGTTCAGATCAAGCACCCAAATTAACTACAGATCGGATCCAGATCAGTTCGTCCAAAATAGCTGCTCAGCTCAAATCNTGTGTGTGTGTGTGTGTGTGTGTGTGTGTGTGTGTGTGTGTGTGTGTGTGTGTGCGCGCGCGCGCGCTTACGCGTGTATCTGTCGAAATGTGCGCAGCTATAATATATGTCTGTTTGCGTTAACTTTTTTTTTTATTATTTGTTTTCTGTTATAAGCATCCGAAGGCCTTTGGGTGAAATGGTCCTTTTGTAAATGTTGTTTTTATTTATTTTTATAATTAAGCAATTACCTACCCGTCCAGCCTCCATTCTCCCCTTTCTTTCAGCTCCCTCCACCCAACTCCATTAGAAACGATTAAAAAAAAACAAAAACGAGCATTTTCAATTGTCCTCCTCCATGCTGGAAGATGCGACACTGTACCCAGCTCGTCAGTTGAGGTCGTATAGGGGCTGTGTGCTTCCCTAACGCCCACTGTCCGTGTGTGCCCGTGAACACTCCTTGCTTCCATCGTTCCTCATAATATATTATGTTAAAGACGTGAAAGTCGGCTAACCCATCCTTCCCGCTCGGTGGTGACCGATGTTGTTGTTGTTGTTGTTGTTTAGCTGGTGATGCTGTTGTTGCTGCTGCTGCTGCTGATAGTTGGTCTAGTGATTTTTGCTAGTTAGATTTACATTTATCACCAATCGATTTTTTTTCTTCGATTTTTTACTTAACAACTGCAGCCAGTGTTGTTGGCTCGTGACAGTGATGAGGTCAGCCTATGTGTTTCTTGCGAGGGGCCTTTGAGGCAAGTTACCATGAGCTAGATTCTCTAGTCTACTGGTGGTAAGTCTGAACTCAACAGCGCCAGACTTTTAAGGAAGACATTTAGCCATGTACTTGTAACAGACATTTCTTTCCTTCTGTAGGACGTCATGGAGTTGTGTACATGCTTGTAAGACGTAAGTTATGAGTTCATTAATCTCAGGGCTGTGAGTTGATAAGGTACTTTCTTCAGTTCTAGCTTTACGTATGCCAGCATTTGAGTAGTGTAACTGTAGACACGATAGTGATTGATATGGGTATAGAACTTAGAAGGTCAGGTAACTGTGTAATGAGTCCGTCAGTTGCAACGTGATGCCTAAGATTTTTTTTTTTTTTGTGACTGGCTGAGCCATACTATCATCTGAGAGGCTGATTCCTAATTTCGTATGTCAATTTCAGGGTTTCTAGTTCTTTGTAACTGCCGAGGTTTTCAATACCACACAAAAGTGCTAACAGTAACAGCTTGACCTCTGATTGATACATGCAGTCCATTCATGGACCGTATATTGTACAAAAATACGATATATATGCGGTTGTTTAATTAGGGGTTTGCACTATGTCTCATACTGTTTCAGTGTTATTTACTATTTATTTATAATAATAATACAGTACTTTATTTGGAAAACTACCCCTTTTCAGTGGGAGTTTCACCGGTCAGGTTTACCAGCGAGACGTCCAGTATACAAAATACAATTGAACTCTCTGGCTGTATATAGAGATGTACATTCCATAAGCTTACATTCATTTCATTAAAAAGCCTTCTTCTTTATAAGGTCTCCACCTTGTGCAGCCATTTAAAACCTTATTCTATTACAGTTATGTATGAATATTTTTGTTAGGCTGTTGAGTTGACTCATAAAATTATTAGTACAAGGCTCTGACTATGAGTCTAATAGGAGGATGGCTTTAGTAAAACTGGACAACTGTAAAAATTTGTTAACTACACTTTCACATTCATATAATATGCATAAAATCTGTAATTTTTGATAGAAATTTCTTTATGTCCTCATACTTCTTACGTTCAGTATGTACAATATCTTCTTTCATACCCCAATTACAACTCTGGCATTCAATCATTTTCTCTCATATTCAGTCTTTTAAGATCAGTATTTAGACCTAAAATCCCTGTACGTGCATTAAATTTAATTTGATATAAAACAAAGCTATATGGGTCTCTCAAGTATGATTTCAATTTAAAATTCTTGCATTTAGTAAAATAGGCATAGATATTTGTTTTATTACAGCTGTCCTTCGTAAAATCTCTCTTCCTGTCCTTAATCACATTTGAAAAGGGTTTATAAACATCTTTGCCTCCTTTCACAACATATAACCAGTCTAGTCCCGGCTTATCAATGTAATTTGATATTATTACAAAATTTCCAGCAACAGACATGGGTGTGGATGCTGTAAAGTTTATTGAGGCCAACCTTCATCAGCCTGAAGTTATTTATATTGAGTACTCTGTCAAAGCACTTGATTCTAACTTTAGATATTGTTTCCATGATATCCTCCCACCCAAGTTCTTCAGGAATAGCTTTTCTAGAAACATTCAATTTACATTGATACTTTTTGCGCACTGATATTCGATGGTTTTGAGTCTGCGCTCGCTAATATTTCCCTAAACAGGTGAGGCATGGGTAAATAACTTGATGCCAGATGGAGTTTCTGAAATTGATTCTATTAACATTTTCGTTTTTTGATAAATACATTTCATAGCTGCAATTTTTCTATTACAGATCGGTTTCAAATACTTTTCAATGTGGTGAATGAATCTCAAATTCCTTTGGATATATACACCCAAATACTTGCTTTCTTCACATTCATTAATCAATAAGTCACCAAGTGACCAAAGTGTTGAAGAAGTACATTTTTGCCCTACTACTATCAATACATTTGACTTTATTTCATTAATACAGTAGTTATTCCCCATTTCTTAGCGAATCTTGCAGCAACATCAAGCATCTTTTGTAACTTTATTTCTGCTATTATGGAAACGTCATCTGCGAAAAATAGGGCGTTTATAAAGCTATTTGCAATGTTAATACCTAAATTTTCATTTTTTAACATAGCTACAAAATTAAGTAATAAGACGGAACAAAGTGTCAGTGACAAAGGACATCCTTGTTTTAAATTGTTTTCCTGCGTGCACCATTCAGTTTCCTGTGTTTCCAAAAATTACTTTAGTTTCAACCTCTGAGTATAAACTTCTTAATAGCCTCCATTCCTTCCCTTTAATGCCTATCTTTATCAATTCATAGAACAATATCCACATATGGTCGAAACATCTACTGATATCGAGGAAGGCAGTGTAGGTCTTTTGTTTTAGGTGTTTATTTATGCTTATGGTGCTCATTAAGTTAAATATTTGAACTTCTGCACATCTGTCTTTTCTAAAAGCACCTTGTGACTCCTAAAATATTTATTTCTAGATAATTTTGAAATTTGGCTTTCTGGTTTTTTTTGCCATGAGTTTATACACATTCAGTGTTAATGTTATGCCTCTATAATTTCCTACCGATACTGAGTAGAGTCTCTTCCCTTAGATATTAATTTGATTAGACCTTTTTTTCAGTCAAGAGGGAACGCTTCCATATCTACAAATGTTTGGAACATAGCCGTGATAGATTCTACCATTGTATCACCACCGTATTTCAGAAATTCATTCAAGATTTTGTGTATTCCTGATGCTTTACCTGACATCAGCTTTTTCATTTGACCTTTTATTACATTTTAGTTAATCAACACCAGACCCATTTTACATTCACCTAACGTTTGGTTTGGTTTTCGTATGTATTGACCAACTCAGCTGCCTTTTCTTTCAGTGAAGGGTCAATAACTGGCTCAAAGGCTAAAACGTTTTCTTTAATTGTTCTAATTATATCCCTTTCGTGTTTCAGTGTTCCCACTTGCATCTGTAACAAAAGAAGGAACCTTATCCTGTGTGTAACTTTTATCTTTCACTAAATTCCAAAACATCTTGGATGCTTGCTTTGTGAGAATGGCACTTTTTAAATTTATTGATGATGTTTCTGGTTTTTGTTATTTCGACTTTATCGATTTATATATTTTGCAGTTCACGAATTTCTCTAGTGAATCCGTCTTCCAGAGATGTACCGCCTATGCCATGGAGAGAAACATGGTCCTCTGACCTGTGAAGAACAGATTGACCTGGCCCTTTATGACGCCGTACTTAGAAATGACATGTTCCAGGTTCGTCACCTTGTCCAGCACACCAAGCGTAACCTGGACGACTGTTTCCTCG
The DNA here is from genome assembly GCA_033807755.1 of Ellobium chinense. Taxonomy (NCBI): domain Eukaryota; kingdom Metazoa; phylum Mollusca; class Gastropoda; order Ellobiida; family Ellobiidae; genus Ellobium; species Ellobium chinense. The sequence goes on from JAWQUT010000001.1 coordinate 8,619,902, forward strand.
TTGTTCGTCAGAAGATACATGAACAAATCAGCCCCATGCACCTGGTTTCCTCTTGCGGCCACGCCATTATGCTCAAGTTTCTGATAGAAGCCGGATGTGACGTCAACAAAATCGGCAAAAGACTGAGGCGAACTCCCGTCCATCTGGCCGTGCTTAACAACAATATGACCTGCCTGCAACTGCTTATTACGGCTCGGGCCAAACTGGATATCCGAGATGCATTCGGGAATTCTCCATGTCACTACGCTGCTGAGCTGGGTTTCCAAGGCATGCTGGATATGATGATCAGGATCGGCACCCAGGTGAACAGTCAGGACATTACCGCCAAAACACCGCTCATGAAAGCCGTGCGGAACAACAGAACTGAAGCCATGATGCGGCTGATCAGAGCAAATGCTGATATCAACATTGCGGACAGTAATAATGAGGTGGCTCTACATTTTGCTGCTCGCAATGGCAACACAGACATCGTGGATGCTTTGGTGTCTTCGGGGAGCCTGATCGATGTTCAGAATGTATGGGGCAGAAGTCCCCTGATGGAAGCGGTCTGCTATAACCACAGAGAAACTGTGAAGCGCCTGCTGTCAGCTGACTGTGACCTGAACAGGCGCGATACTAAGACTGGAGAGACAGCACTCCATATCGCCATTAGGAAGAAGTATCTTCGACTGGTGGAAGACCTCCTTAAGTATATCTTATCATCTCCTACCCTCACCATAAACATGCTGACCACCTACAATTTGGATACACACAAATACTCAGTCTTATTACACGAACATACTGGGCAGAAAAAGACACTCTTCCATGTGGCTGCAGATGAATGTCATTACAAAACCTGCCAAATGCTTGCTTCTATTGGATCCATTGATTACAGGGTCCGTCCAGCCTTGCAGGCTTGCTACGAAAAGTTGGACCTGTCCGATGCCAGCCGTCCCAGCCTTGAGTCCTTGTTAGAAAGTATGAAATTTGTAGTTCCCTTGAAACATGCCTGTCGCAACGTCATCCGCCGTCGGATTGGAGTGGATCTGTCACAAGCGATCCCAACGCTGCCTATTCCGCCTATACTCAAAGATTACCTGCTGCTAAAGACTGAACGAAGCAAGATCATTGCAAATGAGCACATATGATACGAGATTTCAAGAACAGTTAACAGCTTTCATTGGACGTAAACGCTTACACAATAACTTTGTGGGTTCATCAAAGATAAAGAGAGGATAGAATGATTATCATAGCCATAGTGTAAGCGGTCTAGTTCATGATTTCAAACTCTTGGGTATTATTTTCAATCCATCCTCAAATCTGAAAAACACAAAAGCAAATTTCCCTTCCTAAACTTTACCAATGAATGGTTCAAATTTGTAACTCCTGTAGGTTTTAAATTTCTCTTAACCTTCACCATAATATTGACCCCCTTCTCAGCACCTCAAAATAATCTCCAGCCAAGTAGCTATGTAGTCACAAGAGCCTGACAGTATGTCACGCTCATTTTACATCCGGCTACGTCATTTTTGATGATTTGAGTTGTTTACATTACTTAATCTTCCATGTATCTTCTCTTCCTATTAAAATAAGTATAGAGCTTGGACTCGTTATTTTATTCCAATTTTACAAGCTGAACTACATCTGCCTCATTGTTTTGCTATGAGCAGCAGATTGAGAGAGCTAAATTTCTCAAAACCTGAAAAAAAAAAAAAATGACTTAGGCAAATGTAGAATGAGCATGACATTAGTTGCACCATTTGCAACCGTCCGACATAATAAACAGAATTGGATTATGATGTACATGATAGGATGGATCACAAAATCGAAGCCTTCTTATGAACCCATCAGAATGCACAATGCATTGAGACTTGCCAAGTTGTATTTAATGTTCATCCATGTTGATGTGTTATGTCGTATTCCACATTTACGAAGTTCGGAGAAAAATGGGAAAGTGTGCAGAATAAAATTGTTACATTTTATTGAGTCACACATTAATTCGGATACTGTCATCCAAACCAGCCCAGACTTTGAAAAGAAAATATAAACACCCAAAATTTGCATTTGATCTAATATGACGTAATACATCAACTGAGGTACTTTGTACAGTTGCATTGAGAATATTTCTTCCTCTGTGTGCTTTTGCTTGCATTTTTCGTGCTGATACTGTAACAGGTTTGAATTTATTGACAATGATGGAAAAGTACAACCAAACTCTGCTTAATCCCAGCTCATTGGAAGCTAGTTATAAGTTACAAGTACAGGAAGTTGCATTATTTCCATGACTTTCACACAAAATGGGTTGTCTTCATTATCTGGCAAAGATTGTGATTAAGTGAAAGCTGTGATTAAGTAGGGATTGCTACAGTACTCAATTCATTGTTCAGAAATTTAGAGGAAACAGGACATTTCTTGAACAGGGTAATTTTTTTGTCAAAGCATTCACCGTTCCAGTTTGCATGGGCGGTTAACCCTTATCATGTTTTCTGCCTATAACTTGATAACGTCAGAGAATGACACTTACTGACAACATAAATAATTAATAAAGGTCTGTGTGTAATGTCATATTCATGAAATATATCTGGGCCCGCTTTCTCAAATGTGTTGGTTCCAGCATGTGTGCATACCTAATGACTCAAGCAAAGACGAAGTCAATCATAGACTCCATTTCTCCTTTTGCAATAATTAATCCATCCTACATGAGTCTAAGGATAGAAAACAAAATGTTTTGACCAGCAATAGGGTAACTGCAGGTTACATCATCTTTATATCTTCCTGAAGTTTCATGTTTTCCTCCAAAGATCGTGTATGCGTGAAAATTCAGAAATGACTCACAGCAAGGATCTATTTTTTTGTTTTTTGTTTTTTTGGCGTCCTCCCATGATGAGTTTTGACAGTGCCAAACCAGCAGTCCTGCAGGGTAACTGTAGGTGACATCATCTGTTTATCTTCCCGCAAGTTTCATAGTTTCACCGTAATTTTGGGGTTTTTTTCCTCCTAAGATTGTATATGCGTGAAAATTCAGAAATGGATTTTGGCGAGGATCTGATTTTTTTTTCATGATTTTTGACAGTGCCAAACTGGCAGTCCTGCTTGATATTGATCAAGAAGCATCTTATAGTCAGTAATGCACAAATAATGAAGGGCAGTAACCAAGAACGACTGCATTTGTGTTTTCCTTGTAGGAAAATTTACATGGATTTACCAGACATAAACTCTTTGAAAAATGTTGGACATAGACTAGATCTAACTTTCTGTCGCAGAAAATAAAGTTTCATAAGCCAAGCTCAATTTGCAGAATTTGCAAAATAAAAAAAAATTTCACTCATCTCACAAAATGGCAGTAAAAGTAATTTCTTGGTTTGCGGAATAGGTCACTCAGCTTTGGTTTTACAGTATTTGACACTTGTTAGAACAGGTGTATCCGTGGTCTTGAAAAGTTGTTGAAGAGATGACAATCTGGTATGTCTCTGAATTTAACCG
>JAWQUT010000001.1:8624183-8642147 GCA_033807755.1 Ellobium chinense
AAAAAAAAAAAGGTTAAACCTGCACCAAAATTTAGCAAAAATAGCTTTGTAATTTCATTATATTTACTACCACGTAACATTCGTTACTTCTTAAATGCTGCAAAAATGTAGAAACGGAATACATTTTTCTTGTTCCTGTTCACGCAGTATTGCGACACTGGCAGAAAAAGTGCACGGTTTAGCCAAAATCTGCAAAATTTGCAGAAAATGCAAAAATTTGCGGATATTTGCAATATAGCAACAAGGCCTCAAAAACATGGAAATTTGTGATAATTTGCAACCGCAATTTTCTGGGGGGACAGCTTACCATCTTGAATTCCTCCCATTTTCATTGCAAAGCTTCAGTCCAATGCTCTAGATACATAGAAATTTGAATAAAGTAGACCTTGATACACAGAAAAAGTATACTTTCTATTGAAGTGTATTTAATACAAAGGTTCATCTGAATAGCAGAAATTCAGAAGAAAAAAAAATGAATTCGTGCTTGAGAAATTCATCCTTAAAAATAAAATGCACATATTAAAATGAATACCTAATATCGAGGTTCCATTGTATATATATTAGCTGTTCATTAAATTCACTTCACAATCTTGAACTCCTCACGTCCTCAAATTTTTAAGCCACACCTATTGTATTTCAAGATCATGAGATTCTACAGTGTAGGCCTACATGTATTGTGTCTTGAATTTACTGTTGTTACTGCTGCGTCTTTGGGGCTTATTCCAATCTATACGTGTACATATAGATATATAGAATTTCACCCAAGAAACCTGCATATACTCAGTGTAATACACTGACCTCGAGTACGTTTTTTCCAATGTTGATTTTCACTTGCAAACTTTATATCAGGAGTAATCTAAAAATCCCAGGATTATGCTGATAAAAGCTGGTAGATTTACTTTAGGACTTACAATCCTTCATCCTCTTCAAAGTAATCCAGTTGGGAGCCTGAACGATTCCAGCACAATGTGCTTGAAGCATTTCTGGACGTCTTTACGTGTCAGCCTCTTGGTCTCAAGCAGCCTGTGTGATTCGGCCAACATGTTTTCTCAGTTTTTCAAGTTTTAACATGCCCAGACCATAATCTCAAATCTCCTTCCCTTCAGCTAAATTTTCATCACTGGTAGTGGATGAAGTTATTCAAAAAAAGTCTGGCAAATGCTTAGATGGGCGACAACAGCCATGTTTTTGTAAGCCAGAAATTGTTGAACTCCAAGGATGAAACGCACTGGTGCGTTGAAATGGTGCAGCAGTCAGTTTTCATTCTTTGCTGGTTGCCTCCACCTTACAACTTCATGCAGTCACCTTAAAACCTCACATAAGGAGTAAGTGGGAGCTATAGACAGTAGTTCCATGCAACTCTTTCCTCCTAAAAATTCAGCTGAAGGGAAGATTTAAGATTGTAAAAGATCTAGGCCAAATTGCAGATGATGCTCAAGACATAAGCTTCCAAACTTGGTAGAGGTGCTGACTTCATTGTGCCCTCTCCCAACTGGATTACTTCGAAGGTGATGGAGGAATGTAACATCTAAGAACTTTTATCAACACAGTCCGAGAACTTTGGATTGCACCTCGTACCTCACAAACTCCAAATTATGGATTAATCCCCTGAATGTTCATGAGGCCCCAAAGAACATTACTTGGATGCTTATATTGTCTTTGATTTCTATGAAATTACATATAGTTATACATTACAACTGATGATACATTTGTGCTGTTGTATTGATAAATTTGTGTTGTTGAATTTCTTGTGTGCACAAGTTCTGAGTTATTCTGGTATAATGTGGAGAGTTCTCATGCAGTCCAAGCACAAAGCATCTCACAGCAAATGTGAGCGAACTATTCAAGGTTCGTATTCAGGAAGTGTAAAGATTTGAAAATGTCAAGATTATCCTGTTCTCACATATTTAGCCAAATTATGATAATACACATTCATTTCAACACTGCAGGTGACATATATGCTGAGCACCATCATGCCAGGGTGATATCATGAGAAACAATTAAAAAAAAATAAGTTACATTTCTCCACAAGATCTCATTAAACTCTTTTGCCTAAAAAATTTGTAGTGGCGTTGTCTGTTGCAAGTTTCGTTTTGATAGCTCTACTGGTTGTGTTTCTACAAGGCTTTGAAGGGAGTAAGTTTTTTATTATTTTAGTGAAAATGGGTAATGATCTGTTCAGACCTTTAATTACTTTTATTGACTGATGTAGATTTGTATGAACCTTGAGAATCTGACACATCCAGCTGTGGATAACTTCATTCAGCCTTTCCAAGCAATGGGAACTGACTACAAACAACTGTAGAAACAAGTTGCAAGGCATTTTAATAAAGTAAACAGCTTGTCAGTGACATTCATACACACAGAACACAACTAAACCAGAGACAAATGTCGAAAGACCGCCAATAATCAGTCAAAAGAAAAAAAAACCATAACTCTGATGCCAACATTTTTGTTTCTGAGTGCTAAATGTCTAACCAAAAGTCTTCACTACAGTAAAATTTTTGTGATCTTTTAAATTATGCTTCCCAGTGGAACATACACAAATAAATGATTAACACAGGGCCTAATTAATAACTGTAAGCTACGAGCAAGTGTTTCTTAGAGACTATCACTCTCTCTAGTTTAGGAAGAAGCACATGACAAGATTTAGGGGCTTCTATATCATGTATAAACCATGTTAAGATTAATAATATGAGAAGGTGATCCCTCATCTCAAGTAGTATACAAGGTACCTGTGGAATTTCATCACCATTATCAGAATCATAAGTCTCAAACATATCATCAAACCCAAATACAGTAGAAGTCACTGAAATCGCCCCTTCCCTCAAACCACCTACACAAAACCACTTTATCTCAAAGATGTTTGAATTTTTGAAGCACCAAAGGGTATCTTAATATACATTTTTTTATATGCTAATGCTGCTTTATATAAAAAGGAAATAGCCTTTATGCCTCTTATCTGTAAGTTTTCCACATTATCAATCTCTACTTGCCTGTTGCGACCTGATCCTCATCTTTCAAGATGATCTCTGTCTATGACTGTCCAAAGTATGACAGTTAGCTTGAGAGTTTTTTTTGCACAGTAGAGGGTGGTGTTCCTGCACATTCTCCATCATAGATGACAGCCATGATGAAGAAGCAAGTAAAGCCATTCACTGATGTGATTTGAGTAAACACTCTATAGTGACATAATTACATTCAGTGGCATGACCTCTTGATGATTTTCTACTAAAAACATTATTTCCTGTTCTGCAACGACCAATGAGACGCTACCTAAGTATTGTATTTCTGCTTCTCCGTGTGACACTGAAAGTATGTTCATTACCTCTGTCCCCACCCTTTCCCCCTTTTCCCTTCATAATTCTTTAGCTAATGGCTTCATGCGTTTAATAATACTGTATTTTAGTTTCATAAAATACACATTCCCATTTTTCTCGGTACCAATAAATATGATCACTCTGATATTATTTGTCCAGTCCCTTCACTTTTGATTTAACTGACTTCTACTATTTTGTTTCACACAATGTTTTCCTATAAGTCCTCATGTACTAGAGTGCTGTGACCTTCAAACATACACTATTTAACCGAACTCCCAAACATATGAAATGTTCTGATGGGGTAGAAAAACAAAAGCATACACTACATATTACTAACTTGCTGCAGTATTTAGTCACAAAATGTTTACTTTTCAAACACAGACTACATATTCAGTGGGAGCCTAACATAAGATTGCGTTGGCTGCATTGGATAGATCCCATTTTTTTTAACACATCACATAATAAAATAGATCATGGGTTATAAAAACTATGTACAAGAGTTGATGACATACAGAAAGCAACTCTGGATCATTCAAACTGCTTACATGCATGATAGACTGACTTTATCTTGGGAACAATACTCGTACACATTTTTCCTGTTCACATCACACCCTCCCCACAAACCCATCCACTACGAAATGAACATTACAACATTTCTTTGCTGGAGAGATCTTGTAAATGTCTTAACACACCCTAAGTCTGCACTGAAATGATATGTCACATTCTCTTCTGTGCCACTTGTATCTTACATGTTTTAATTTATGCAGACTTGCTGTGAGTAGTGTTTTCTCTGAAGTTTAACATCCTTCAGTGCTCATAGCCTTGTGCATGGGACAATCATGGAAACAAACATATTTTTCTTCAAAAACAAAAAGTGAGAGTGGTACAGAACATATGTTTGCTTTACTGAACAACAAAATTTCAGCATGGTCAATTATAGAATTCCTCACTTTGTTTTTTTTATAGAATTTGATCTCAACATTGAAAGCTTAGGTGCCAGAAGCTAATTCTGAAAAGGAAGAGACTAGCTGGGTGTGAACTGATACAAAATGCTGCATCTGGGAGAAAGACAAGAGAATGTGATCCTTATAAAAGGAAATGTCATCTCAAAGCTGCCATTACCTCTAAATTTCACAACTCTGCTATTAATTATTTACTAATTTTGTAACTAAAACCAGGCAGCCGATGGCAAAATTTCAAACATCAAATTGACATAAGTGTCTGCGTTCAATATGGAAATTACATTTTCATTTGTACTACTTCTTGCTTGTCAAAATGCCCTTTTCACAGACCCAGTTTTCCTTTCTGCTTTTTGGCATCTCTGCCATCTAGTTTTGGATATACTGCTCTAATCAAATAACAGATTCCAATACATGCCTGAAAAGTGGCAACTGTGGTTGAATGCCTAGGCAAGATCTGAGTATTCTGTTATGTATTTACCCCAGTCATACAAACATGAAAAAGATATGATAATATCTTAATGTGAAAAAAGCAAAATTTCAATGCCATCTGTCCCACTTTGGCTAATCAGATTAACTGGAAGCTACTGTTCTGAAGTAAGTACCTTCCAGGATTTATTTATAAATACAGTCTGGAGCCATTTCCAGCATGCAAGGCATCAGTGTTAGATGATTCCAAAACACTGGAGGTTATGACTCTGTGTTTGGTTGGCTTGTAATCCATCTCTCTAACATACCCCCTCCGCCCCCCTCCCCAATCCTTCCATGATCTCCCGAACAGATCTACACTAAAGTCCTTGGTTTTTAAGTCCCATTCTGTGCAGCCGTAACAATATGTACTACGTCAGTTTCTTGGCTTTCTGGTACAGCGCATCCACCACTTTCCCCATGTTCTGTATCGTCTCCAGAGCATTGGCATATGTCTTATCTGACACAGTTTCTTCAAACACTATGAGGACTCCAGCACCTTGATCCAGGATACCTGTTGAAAAAAGTGATATATGTACACCAATGTTGCTATTGAATGCAAGAAAACAGGAATGCCACTCACTTTTCATAAAATTCTCTGAATATTCAGTAGTTTCACACATATGTTACTATCTAGTTGTTATTGTTGATCAGCTGCATCTTAGCTTTTGCCCTTCTGCTCATATTCTATGGCTAAAACATGCCTATTTTAACAGCACTTTGTACAGGCAATGATAATTACTGCAAGAAAGAAACTACCCAAGAATACAGAAGAGGATCCAAGACTTAGCTCCAATGGAAAAATCGTAATCTAGAAAGATTTTATAATCTCTGAAAAGTGGCATCACTGAAAAAATATTTTTTTTCAATGAGAATTCCAGATGGTCTATCATTTTTTTACATCTCAATATATTTAAAATCATCATACTGCATCTTTTGTTGCATAAAATTTATTCAGCATTGGAAAAATGTCCTCTCTCGTTGATGCATTCAAAAGTGTTTTTAAAAAAAAAAAATTATGAATAGCAAAGTTTCTAATTTTTCATGATTTTTTAGTAATAGGTGGCCATTTTAGTTGATTCAAGGAATTTTCCAGGCTTGCAAATGCCAATGGCAATATTCCATGAATTGTTTCTAGATTTTCCAGCTCTGTGATAACGTCTTCACGTTTCCCACATCTGTTTCAAAGCTACAATTTGCACCTGATGCTCTCATTAATTTGTTATTTGCAGGAGACACAAATATTTATGCCAGAGAAGCTAGGACTGCAGTACTATGCTATCAATATTACCAAGAAATGCACACATTTCAACATTCTGGAAAGTGCTGTGAAGTAAAACATGAAGTAAAATGTGTCTCGCTATAAGATGAGATCTGGCGGAGAAGTAGCAAATGTTTGTTCACAGCGGTTTTTTTAAGATCACTATCCGTAACAGAAAGGGAACATACCATTTAGCACTTTCATGCGCAATTTTGCATGTATGCCGTTCTCAAATTGAATGGGGCAGTGAGCACCACAGTAATGCACTATGATTAGCAGTGGGAGAGTTATGGATCTCTTTTACTCAAGCCAAACTATATATCTATTCTGCTACAATTCAGGTCTCTACAACAGCTTAGCCTTCGATACTGTAAAGAAACAGCACTCATAATGCCAGAATGAGTGAAATCACACAAGACCTGCCACCAATATTCAGTTCACAGACAACCACAACCATTCAACCACTCACCATGAAATTTTCTGTCCAAAATCATCTGAGACAATTTCTTCTCAACAACCCCCTATAAAGAAGAAGAAAACAGTAAATGCTAAGTTATATACTGGGTAACTGACATCAGTTAAACCACTGATCAAAATTATACAATTCAGGTTTAGATTGTTTATCAATCAAGTTACCCTGTTCTTGACTAGTACATTATTTTCCAGCAAATTAACCAGCAGTAAAATTCAAATCTTACAATAAATCTGGTGTTATTAATTACACAACTGTATGTCTACACTGAAAAGAGTTGCTAATATGGATTTATATGTCGAAACACAGAGCTTTTGATGATCCTGATCTCCTGTTAATATCTTAATATATAAGGTATTTTTATGTTTATTAAAGTTATACACGCAAAGGAAAAAGCAAAGCTTTCTTCTTTCATTTTTTGCATCCCGAAACGTTAGGAAAGTAAATATATGGTCTTTTCAAATACAACTTCAGAAATGATGTCACAAAAATGATAGTTTTATTATCCACTCTCAACTCACCACTGGCTGCTTGATGAGGTTTGCAACATGCTGCACCTGGACCTTGGAAAACGGTTCAATGATGCGGCACAGATTCTGTTCCAGAAGGTTGTCATAGAGTGTCTTCAGATGTGCTTCGACAATGGGATCATCCTCAAGCTGGGCTTTGTAGGTGACCAAGGTCTGCAGGAGAAATTAAATGTATGATAGAGAGAGACAGAAAACTCTACTGCAGAGTGAAAAACTAGAAGAACACTTGTCAGGCAGAACACTTGATACTGGGCAGCATGACAGCAACTTGGTCATGATCCTCCTCCTATAGCTTTGTTTCATTGTTTTTCTCTAGTCTTGCCATGCTGTTAAGTCATAGCATCACAGTTTTAGGTCTTGTCCACATAAACTACTAATCAACAGTCCAATGTGCATTCCATATAGCCATAGCCCCTGTGTTCTTTAAGATTAATCAGTAAAAAAAAGTATGCGTCTTTGACACATGACTCTGCTTTACAATGTATCACACATTATTCACCAGATAGAAAGCCTTCATTTTCAAGTGTGGATCTCTTACAGATTGTTATGGCAGATACTAACAAATGCATATGGCAGTTTATTTGTGTTATTGTCATAATTGCATGTAACAAATTAGAATCAGACGTGAATTTTATATATTATTTGTAATGTGCATCATCACTATGACACAGGAAAATTTCATATCACATACATACTTCTGCCACAAGAGTAAATAAACGCACTTGCTATGCTGGAAGCTTTGCATGACAAAAGTTACTTCTATACATCTAAAAAAAGGCTATATGGCTAAATGAAATGGCCTTCTAACTTGTGTGCTGTGAAAAGAAATGAACAAAGGACTAAGCCTTAACAATACCTCCTCTCCTAGCCATAACATATAAATGTACAGCCAAAATATACCTTCTGAAAATCTGCCAAGGAACGTTTGTGACTGGCTTGGGCAATGCTCTTCATGGCCTCCACTTCCGGTCCACTGTACTTGAGGGCCAATTTGCCACTGACAATGGCTTGCACTTCATCAGCACTAAAACAAAGATTGTTAAGTCCTGCTTACTGAATCATCAAACCAACACTGGCTAAGTACTAGAGGGACCAGGCCTGGTCATCAAAACTATAGATATGATAGCCTCTTCAGGGTAATTTTAAATAAAGCTAATAAAAACAATCAACTTTCCCAGGCACACTGCCTTACAGTCTGATTTATAGGTAATTTATATCTGACACTGTCATGTAACATCATTCATTTTCTCCAACTTCTCCATTCTTAAAAAAACAATTTATATGACTTTTTTTTTCAAGCTGGCTAGTTTCTTTTTGCTTTGTGTTGAAAAAAAAAAGATTCAAAATGGTATGAAGGATGGAACACCATGTCCCTAGCCATGATACATTCTTCCAGGTTAAAACAATGACTAAATGGCTGAAGTAAGGAAGGGGAGCGAGTGTGTGGGCCGCAACCAGCAGCAGTGTTTAGGCACTCCACTATTTTCTTTACATGCAGAATAGAGTTCCAGCAGTCTTGGTTTAGTAGGAGTCCATGAAAAGCATCTATTCACTCATCACCTATGAAAAAAAATCTATCATACTCTTACAGTGCCCATAAGCAAATTCTAATATGACTTATCAACACTGAAATACACAATATATCTATCATCTTCAACTTACGCATTGAGCATGATTTTACACAGCAACATGTACTTGAGTGAAGTCACAGCTTTGGGGCTATCTATTGAGTCATATCCTTCAAATGCTTCATAAAAGTATGAGTAGGCAGTTTTGAAGTCTCTTTCATCAGCAGCATGAAGGATACCTGTGAATATAATAAGATCATGATTTAGAGAAGCAATGCTAACAACTATTTTCACTTTTCAAATACTGCACAGAGCGCTATATAAACAGCCGTTTATCAAGGCAATACCCTTATGGTACAGCTTAGTGAAATGAATTATACAAATAAAAAAGAAAATCATAAAAAGTCTATATTATTTGTTTCTATAAATCAAAAATGTTCCTTAAACTAACTCGGTCTTTGCCCTCCACTTCCTCATTTGTGACCCACCAAATAGAAACCTTTAAAATGGTAGGAAACTGAAGACAACAGCTTAGCAAATGACCCAAGAACTAAAGAACCTCTCTCATGCCACAGCTGGATAAAGTTGCTATGACTACTCTTTACATGTGATGCAAGAGTCCAGTGTATTCAGCACACTCTGCCCAACTGAAAGATGGATGTGAATAACAGACTTCCTCAGCTGCCAAGTAACCTGGCCAGGCAATAACATGGCACATAATGTGCTGATACGGCTGAACACTCTTGTTGTGCAAATGGAGAAGCATTATGAAAGTTTCTTTGAAATTACAACCCTTGCCTTCCTTAAAGGAAGACTGCACCGTCCAACAGACCATATTAAATCATACAATACCCTATTATTTAAAAAAAAAAACAGTCTTTAAAGTGTCTGTCATAATGATATAACGACTCTGCTGGCCCCAGACAACCCACAGGGTTACATTATCCAAAGTCCGAATTGTTACAACCACTGCGCGGGTGGTGGCCATAAGGTTACGTCAAATACATTCTTTTTGCCACATGGCCAAGCTGTCTAGCCAGTGTTCTGCGGACGGGTGATAGCATGTTGGTATGAATGTTTTAATTCCTCTGTGAACAGTAGATATGCCAAACAAAACAAAATCATGCTAAGGCAATAAAAATGCATATTTTTTTCTGACTTACACTATCAATCTTTACATCTGAATTTGGAATACCAGAACCTTAATTAAAAGCTGAATAATACATTGTCTGTAGCTGCTGGAACATAAGTGACATCAGCGTTTTTGCCACAGGCTTCTGCTGACCGGGGAAGGGGACTAATTCTGGACGCAGGGGCCAAACCCAGTAACTCTAGCTCTCCTTATTGCGTAATATTAAATATGCGCACGGTAACAGAACGATGCTCTTTCTTCCCAAACTTGACTCAGTAGGCACCATAGATAATTTTTAAAGAGAAAATGTATTGAAAAACGGAAAATTATTTTTGATGTGCGTGTCCTACTTTAAGTTGCTTTGTTTGTGACTGTCTTACTCAAATTATTTGTCATTTGCATGGATTCCAAAGACAAGTTTACCTGACTGCTGATCCAATGCCGCTTGGAGTTTGGGTGGACAATAAATGCCATTAGCTGTGGTTCTACCTGAGGTGAGGGCTGCCCTGTAAATAGTGGAAAATCAATGCAATCATTTTTGTGAGACATAAAGTGGCTATTTCAAGAGATGAACATTCTTCATCAAACCTGTCAGAATGGTATAAAATCTTGCCAAAAGCAAAATTTCAGTCACATAAAATTAAATCTAACAACAAATTTTGTTTCGGGCATGACATCTAGAAAGGTGGAAACAAAGGTAAAAATGAAACAATGAACTATTCTCAGCACAGGCCACTCTAAGAAAAAAAAAACAACTTTTACTGGTACCCAGAGATCTCCTAGTTTGCAGGAATAAATGTTAATGTGACAATAAATTCATGAAAAGATGATCCACGCATGCCATGACGATTCAGGCTTTTGTCTGCCTCTTAATATTTAGTAACTATGTACGTCTTCTTGTTTGATGTCAAAGGCTCATTGTGTACACATAGGAGAGACATCAACTGAAAACATTTTGAGGAATGGTACCTAAGGGTGAACTACACAATAACATGATCAGTCTCAGCGAAAGAAAAGCTGAATAAAATCTTGATGACGACACACTGAATCCTTAAAAAAAAATAACAACTCACCATAAATCTTGACAGAAACTTTCCCTATATTCTGAAGCTCTGTTAAAGCCCAGCTTCCTTATCTTTCCCAAAATTTGATACCAGACAGTAAGACACAGAATATTGATGAATAACTGCTTACCTGGCTTTTGGTAGGTTACTTAATGCGTGATAAACCTTGCTCTCCAAAAGCTGGACTTCTACAAGCAAAGCTTTGTCATCTAGCTTTTTAAGTTCACGCAACAATGTTGACCCTGCAAATTAGGATGGAAGCAAGAGAACACTTTAGACATTTTTACTGACTAATCAACGCAGAAGTATTATCTAGTGATATATCACTGCAAGTAAGGGGCAACAGTAGCTAGACTCAAGTGATTTAGCTGCCTTTGCTTAATCAAAACATTTCCTTATTCCCAAAGAATTGCAGTTAAGAAGGAGTCAACTGAAGTACACTTCTAGTATCCCTATGTTCCATTCACTGTGCTGATCCATTAAATTTGTCCACAACCATTAGAACATAAGAAGCTGATCATGATTTCATTTCTTCAAATACATCATTAAAGAGCTGCAAACAAATATATGATCCATAATTATTCAAATTCTGCTTAAGGTCAAAATACTTCCCAATCTCATTGTGTATTTTTCTTGACAGATGTGAAAAACAGTGTAATAAAATATCACATGTGGTGAAATCATTGTCTGTAGTGAATACAACCTACCATGTCTACAGAGATTTACTGTGAAGAATTTACATAAATATTTCGAAGCTTGAAATGTTCCTGCCAGACTAATAGAACTAGCCATTTCCTTCCCAAACATCTTTTAGATTGAGTATCTTCAACCATGCAAAGGGTCATAAATCTATTAACTAACAAATCTAAAATGGTAATACTTACCTAATTGCAGAGCTTCTTGGTATCTTTTAGTATCGAAATATAATGATATCAATCGAGCCTGTGGAAAACAATAGAGAGAAAGGAATACAGATGCAATCCTTGTTTCACTGATCATAATGCCTTAAAACATCTGAACTTCAAAATCCAATGTTTCTTATGGTCACAATGTACATTATTTTGTCAAAAACAAAAACCGAATGAAGTCACACTTCATTTCCCTTCACTTCCCTTCCGACTGCTACCTCTACCCTCTCCACCTCTCTTGGCCCTCACTATATGACACAACATGGCCAGTCTAAACTAACCAAATCTATTGTCTCCTGGTAAGACGACTGTTTCACTCTACAAACCAACTTGAGATACCATTCACTGATCCTATTTTGACAATCAACTTGGAAAATTGTGTTAAAATTAATAACTTTATCACGATTGGTTTACATGAATGATTTAGAGAGTATCGCTTTGGTCAGCTTGATTTTGAATTCATAAACCCATCACTGGTTTCTGACACTACTGACAGTTAATCTGTGATTTTATGAAGATTTTGATCAAATTAATCATTCATCATATAGCCCATGCCGCAGGTGGCAACTAGTAAGATATATAATGCCTTAATACTTCTTTAAATCTTTTCCAAAATAGAAATAATTCTCTAAACAAATTGTGAGTGCTGAACTTGCTACCTCTGGAGAAGCATTCATGTTGCATCTTACCTCCAAAGCCTGACGTAAAAATGTTCTCTTTTCATCCTTTGCCCACTGTATACATTCTTTACACAGCTCAACCTGAAATAGGCAAAGATGAAATACCAGAACGCTGCTTCTAAAAGTGAAACTGTGTAGTTTACATGACATAACTGTAACAAAATTCTGGTTAAATTACAATTCTAAATTTACTTCTACAATACCGGAGTCTCACTTATCTCACACTTTGCATTTACCAATGACAGATAATGATCTCCTCAGATGTCTTCTTCTTCCTTATCATTATTATTATTAATATTATTCCTGATGAAGGAATTTTTAATTCCGAAAATTTGACTTTTCATTATTGTGTACTTCTTTTTATAATTTAAATTAAATTACATTTCACTACACTGGTGGACGACTTTTTAATTTTTTTGTGTGAAACAACAGATAATGATGTCTATGTTTAATCAAGGCCTGGCAAATCTTCAGTCTCTCTTCAAACTCAATTTGGCTTCATGAAATCATTAAATAATGTGAAGCTGCATGAGCAGGCACTGGCTTCGTAACAAAACATAAAAATCTCTTTATCGCATCAGTGGCTCCAAACTTATTATGTGAATAGGAGAAGGATGGATGAAGAGTCTGGAAATCTGAAGAATGATGGCATTAATGTGAGAATAAACTATGAGCTCATAATTTCATGACAGCCATTGGAGAAGGAAGTGGTCAGTTATATGAATATCTTAAGCGTCATACTGCTGGATCTGCAGCTTCATGCCCAAACACAGTTAACATACCTCACTTCCAGTGCCTGCCTCCATATCCAGAAAGAGATCTACAAGGGCACGGACCAGCTTGGCTGCCTTGGCTTTGCTCACCATGTTCAGGAATGGACGAACACATTTTATCAGGTTGGCCAGTTCTGCAGAAATGCCCAAAAATTTAAATTATAATCGTGCATTCAGTGAATTAAAATATCTGACTCTTTTTAATAACTTTTGCCATAGGGCTGGAGAGCAACCATCTCCCCTCCTACTGAACCCTACTAAGTGCAGTAGATTAGTCCACTCAGCTGCTGCACGAGTAACTCTACGGCCTAATGAGTCCCTATGAGGATTCTGTTAGTGTTATTTCCTTACCTTAGATAAAACAACAATATGATATCTTATCTAGGATTTTGTCAACAAAGTACAATAAGGCTGATTTAGCTTTTCTCTTTTGATTTAAAAAAAAACAACAACAAAAAGTTGTCACAACAGATGGTGTTATCCTGACCAAAGTGGTGGTTTATAAATTATAACCTACAAAAAGCAAATTTTGCTAACATCCCTAAGCATGCTACTCTCACATTTTATCATTGCTCTCTTGTCTCCCCTTCCACTCAAAAATATATACACCATGAATATACAAGATCATGTTAATTCCTCTTCGAACAAATATATATTTGTAATGTCATTAATTATTGTATGCTGAATCAAAACAATTTTCCAGAATATGGACCAATAAAGTTATCTTATCTTATCTTATCTCACAAACAAAAGGCCCAGTAATATATATGTATGTTTCTGTACAAACCATTTGCTTTCTTCTGGTCAGCAAATAATTTTCCCACTTCAAGAATGGCCTGTTCTTTAACCTTGATAGCTTCATCATCGGCCTGGGGAACATCCTGTTTCACTGGGAAAGGAAAAGAAACTTTACATAATGTATTTCAACTACCTAGAGCCCACCCTACATTTGTGTTTGAGAAATTACGGAGGCACAGCATTTGTGATCACAAGATTTAAATAACAGGCTCTCTGACACTTAACACTCCTGCAGCATGAAATCTGGGAATAAAGCTAACAGCACCAGTGGTGCTATCTAAGTGTTTTAAAATAAAATCATAATGTTGACGATACTGTTTAAAGAATAGGTAGGCCACAAGCCTGACTACTTCTTACTGCAAGAAATTTCATACATTTACTTCCAACCCATTCACTTGGACAATTCAGGGTAGTTTTTTTATTCTAATCGACAACCAAGTTGGGTGTTCTGAGAAAGAAGTCGAGTAGACTGTCAAACTAATCTCCTCTGACTCTGAGATTTAAAGCATCTGTAACACGACTGATCAATCAACATGCTCAGACAAAAATTCTAAAAATTTTTAAAAAATATTTCCCGGCTGTCATTGCTCACTCAGTCACTGTATCTGTAAACAGGAAGAGTATTTGTTTCAAATCACTGTACTGTGATTTCTGTTTACTTGTTTTACCTCCTTGTTTGTGAGTGAATATTGCATTATTGGCCTTCTCTAACGACAGCACCGATTCCATGACTTGTCTACGACTAAATGAACTGTATCATCGGTGCTGTCGTTAGAGATTGCCTGAATATTAAGTAGCTTATATGTCATTACGGATTCCCCAGTGTTTTTTGACCAGTTTTTGGAATGAGCTGAGCTAACTGCATCTATCGTTATCTCAAAGAGGTTTAATTCCGGTACCACCAAAAAAAACAAAACTACAAAACATAACATATCACTATGCAAGATCAGATTATCATATTCTGTTGCCCAATGTAGCCAATATCATATTGCAGAAGATGTCAAGACTTTGTTTGGAAGTGTCTGAGATACCAGAATCAAGATGAATACATGTCTGAGTCGACTGAGTCTGACCAATTTGTGAAATCTTGCTCCAAATAAAAATATGATCAAACTTTTGCCAAGATCTTCTGAAAGCAGGTAAATAAAAAAGGCTATGCTGGTCAACCAAAACTGGAACAAAGCAATAATAAGTGAGCAGACGTTATATCTGCTTTGGTTTTTGAAGTAGAAAGATACTGATGATGCCCTTGTAAATTACTAAAAAAAGCGTCATAGCATAGACATAGACAAAGAGGAAGTCCAGCACATTCTATGAAACAGCCAGTAAAATCTAGGGCAAGAACATACATTTCTGAGAGGAATTTCAGTAGATAAACATCAGTTGGACAAATCTATTTAGTCGGTAGCAAATTTATGACAGACCAGGCATAATCAATGTTAGCGATGAAGTTACAATGCGCTTTGTGACACAGCGAATTTGAAGATCATGTGTGTGGTGGACATGTCTTTTTTGAAAAGCTTAATATTTTCCGCATGAAGGACTATAGTCAGTGTTTGACCAAAATTAAGTTAATCTGAACTAAAAGAATCGAAACCAATAAATACTCACCTATGGTAGATAAAATTTCCGTGGCATTTTCTTTGTTTGTTCGTTTGAGATTGATGGCTTGCTGCATCAGCACGGCCGCCATCTTGTTATGGAACTACTGTAGCAAAGGGCGTAATCGATAATGTGATATGGAGGAGTTGTTCAAGCTCGCGATTCATGATCTGACCATTCTGAAAGATGTGTGCAGGTGGCTACTGGCCAGTTATTGGGCAATCATAAGCACCTGTTAAGAAGTAGATCTAATAAGTCATCATTAGCCTGCTTTAAAATTAAGCTAAAGGTTTGTTGCCTCAAAGTTATGGAACGGACTCACAGGCAGTAAATTCTATAAACCTAGTCTAGAGCATTGTTTCTGAAATTTACTCTCCTATTTCAGTTTCAAACCTTTCCTCATTTGAACTAAGCCTGCGGTCGCTTTAAGCATTATGGCAACATTGTAGCGAAGTTTTACATCGAAATTATAAATTTTTGAAGCTGTAACTATAGCTACATGATTATGGGCCCCACTTGTATCCTTTCATGAAAATGTTCGCTTCGGAAAAAATGTTGTCAAGAATTAATTTTTCACTAGTTTTGTCCATTAACTCCGGCTTTGTGGAGTTATCTCCATACCCAAAGCTTTCATGCCATAATATGTACTGTATCTTCCGACTCACCATAAATTCACGGATTAGAAAAAAAAAATTACCGGGAATAATCGATTGGGTTATTTAATACTTTCGAATATATTCTCCAGTTTGCCCACGAATGTGAAGCCGCAAGGTTTTCATTGTGTATTCAAAAGTGAAGACAAATGTTACCAATACATCTGTGCAGCGAGACGTGCAATAAAATCAACTAGGCCTTTTCTGTCGTTTTGTCCTTTCCCCAGTACAGACTCCAGCCTAATAAACTAAACCTTCGCCCTACAGATGTTCTCTCTCACGCGCCCCCTCCTTCCCTATCTGTCTCTAGCAATTTAGCTTGCTATATTAGTATTAGTCTACTGCCTGCTCTCGTTAAGTGAATTCTGAGCTCATGTTTTGACACTATGTCCTTTTATGTTGTGAATTAATACAGTATATATTTTGTGAAGTCATGCAATATGATTAGCCATTGTTAAACTAATTGTAGCCATTTGTATCTTGATGCAAATATGAAAACTGTGATAATTTAAGGGTCTAGATGAGCATTTTTATTGTTGTTGCAAATTTTAATGAAACATGGATCGCAACAGTAATGCTGGTCTGTTACGTCGGTCGACTCCGTTTAGTTGTAACTCGTTGGGAGTATGAACAAAAGTTGCTATTAAAGGGCGTTTATCCAGTGACTTTCCTATGAAATGTGAGCAGTCGGGAAGTGTGTTACGGTCACGGGTGAATACTAAGTCGCATGTGGAAGTTAGGGACTGATTCAGGCAGCAGGTATAATTTGCTGTGAATTAACATCCCTGAAGTGTAGTGGTAACACGTTCAGACTCGCAAGCTGGGAGACCCTGGTTCGATTCCCGGCAGGGACAGGAAATTTTCTAGTTTAGGTTTTTCCGTCCCTCTTCTCAAAATTGATCATTCACATAATTTGGTAAAATCCCTGGTGACACACTTCCCTAAAAATAATATGTAATATCTCAAAAATTATTTCACTGAGCTCACATTCCTTCTCCTTAATAAGGAAGACATACTATATTCCTTGCCACCCGGTTACAAAAATACAGCAAATTGTTAGACAAAATATGTTCCAGTTATAAAGTTTACATTTCAGTCATGTGGATTGCAACNTAATGCTGGTCTGTTACGGTCGACTCCGTTTAGTTGTAACTCGTCGGGAGTATGAACAAAAGTTGCTATTAAAAAGCGTTTATCCAGTGACTTTCCTATGAAATGTGAGCAGTCGGGAAGTGTGTTAAGGTCAAGGGTGAATACTAAGTCGCATGTGGAAGTTAGGGACTGATTCAGGCAGCAGGTATAATTTGCTATGAATCAGCATCCCTGAAGTGTAGTGGTAACACGTTCAGACTTGCAAGCTGAGAGACCCTGGTTCGATTCCCGGCAGGGACAGGAAATTTTCTAGCTTAGGTTTTTCCGTCCCTCTTCTCAAAATTGATCATTCACATAATTTGGTAAAATCCCTGGTGACACACTTCCCTAAAAATAATAGCATTATAATGGCATCTCAAAAATTATCTCACTGAGCTCACATTCCTTCTCCTTAATAAGGAAGACATACTAGAATCCTTGCCACCCGGTTACAAAAATACAGCAAATTGTTAGACAAAATATGTTCCAGTTATAAAGTTTACATTTCAGTCATGTGGATTGCAACTAAGCAGAATCGACTGTTTTGAGATCTAGTCAAACATGCTACAAGCTTTGTCATTGACATTTTTAACTCCAGATCATTAGAACTTCTAGATACGGTTCGGTTGTCTTGTTATCTTTTTT
>JAWQUT010000001.1:8642162-8653156 GCA_033807755.1 Ellobium chinense
AAAAGGGGGCGGTAGGTTGCGAACATGTCATAGTTAAAATTTCAATCATGGAAAAAAAAAGGAAATTAACTTGAGTTCATAATCAAAAACCTTTTCTTTAAAAATGGAGAGAAAATGATGCTTTGCAATCGCGCCTCCTTCATCCTTGATCCTTCTCTCGTCCCATAATTTACACTCCCCTCCCTCTCAAACCACCCTACCCTCTCATCTCGAGTTGTTGTATTCAATTTTAACAAGTAAACAATTTGACAAAATGAGTCATCCGATATCTTAGCAACATGTAAACAGCATCACATTTTTAACCAATGAATCTTGACCATTTTCGTTTATGCGGACGACTCTTAGCGGAAGTGTCATTCTTATCTGTATGATACGGCTTATCTTAGGCTAACATCCTGCGATCCACGAAGACTCAATTCGTCAAACTTCAAAAGTCCATCCTCTTTCTCCGCTCATCTTATAGTGTTGAAAATAGCAATGAAAATAAGAGGATGATTTGTAGGTAGTCACTTGTTGATGCGTTTGCACATGAATCAACGGATATGGCGTAAGAGAGGGACGATTGACAGACGTAGCCGAATCAGGTTTGGCAACACTGGGACTATCCATGACTGCAGGCAACAATGGAGCCAGAGTATGAGTATGGAGATGATGGCATTCCAGTTCTGATTGATCACACTTCAAATCCTTCTTCGCCAGTTGCGTGCAAACCGCAGCCTTTTCGGAATGGGCATGATGAGGGTGCTTCAGGACTACCTCCAAAAGGCAAATCTGGAGGTGCAAAGAAGGCCAAAAGCAAAAGCCGTCAG
The DNA here is from genome assembly GCA_033807755.1 of Ellobium chinense. Classification (NCBI taxonomy): domain Eukaryota; kingdom Metazoa; phylum Mollusca; class Gastropoda; order Ellobiida; family Ellobiidae; genus Ellobium; species Ellobium chinense. Next base: position 8,642,972 of record JAWQUT010000001.1, read on the forward strand.
ACAGAAGAAGATACGAAAGCAGTTTTTACAATTGATGGAGAAGGATGGGATGTTGTCCTTTCAGAATCTAGGGGAAAAATCCTTTGGTCCACCATGAGTGCCTTGGGTAAGGAGCTTAGAGTAAAGCTGTACATATGGATTAGCGTGAAGATGTAACACATTTAATTCTAGCAGCACTAGGCACCTGCTGTCCACACAACACCATCCCCATATGACCCAGTGTCAGTAGTTTTATTGTTTTACTCTGAAAATAACTGTTTCACTGACTATGAGAGGGAGTATGAGTTTGACAACAGTGTCTCCCGGGTTGCGGCCAACTTGCAATAAAAAAACAAAAACTGATGCTGACTTTTAGATGGGTAGAGTATCACAAGGGTTAATGGAAAGCTTGTCAGATAATTAACTGAGACTGAAGCATCCTGAGATCTTGAAGACTCTCTTAAATACTCCATTACATAATAAGGTTTGGATTGCTCAAAGAATGTTCAACTACATGCCATTCTTGTTTGCAATTAGGCATGAAGTTTAGCTGTAACAGGTGACATGCATAATTATGTCACATACAGGTGTTTCTGAATCATGTGCTTACAGGCAGATCATCTCTATTTGGTCTACACCATTTGGTCAGCCTTTTTCTCTTCTGTTTTGATCATACATCCATGGACTGATTATAGACAGCTTTGCCCCATAAGAACTTTAGAAAGTTGATGTACTTTTAAGTTGGAAATATTAATTGGGGTGCAAGAGAGGCACAAACAGTATCTTAGATTTTGTCTTTTGCCTTTCCTTCAACCAAATGTGTAAGCATATCAGATCTAGTATTGTTTGCAACTGTTACAGGATCTAGCAATCATGCTAAAGAGCATATCATGGCATCAATTGCTCTGCTTTAACCTAATGTGCACTATCTGTTGATGAAAATTTTCAGCAAATTTAGTTTTAGAGTCATACGTTTCTGTGCTGTAATTTATATTCCCATAGGAAAAAGAAAGAAATCTGGCAGGAGACTGTCAGGCTTCCTCCGAGGAAGGCGTCCTTCAATCACAGATGAGACACCATCAGAAGGACTTGCACTTTCTTCACTGTTTGGAGTACATGTAAAGCGTCGAGCAAAGACAGGGACAGAAAAAGATGAAGATGGATTGTGCCTGGGTCTTGTGTTGAGCATGGTGGAGCAGAAAAATGAGAATACCCTCAGGGAAAAGACAGCGTTTCTGGAACACCCTAGTGAGGAGTTGTGTACTTCTTGGTGTGAAAGAATCAAGGCATATATCAAATGTGAGTATTGTAGCCCTTGCCCCTTCAGCTGTAATCTGCTGGATCCTATACAGTAAAGCACTTGTAATGCAACACAAGGTTAAGCTAACCACATAAATGTATTATTTGTTGTGGCAGTCATTTTGTTCTGTGATGACATTTCAGAATTTTGAGGTGTGTTGTATAATTGACTCTGCTTTATTGCTTTATGTGACATTACAACTTCTACTTAGTCTTTTTCAGGAAAAGATATTTCATCTATATGACAATCATTGGATAATTGCAACACTCTTCAGGGAATTACAATATTTCAGTTACTGTAAATGCAGTTATCAGAATTAGAAGGATTAACGTTAACAAATTTGCAGATCACTGATAACACACAAAGGTTGAAAAAAAGCACAAGCAGACCAGGTTGATGACCTAGTCATATTTATCCATGAATGGAGTTGTCCACGGTGTCCTCTTCCCTTCCTCCCTCCCTTTCTGTTTTGTGCCCATGCTTTTTTGTATACTTAGCAAGTTGTTAGGAACTTGGAGGTGAAATACGAGAAAGACCACCTAGATCAAAGACACTTGTCCTCAGTAGAATGCTGGATGACACATTTCATAACATAGGGTCTTTATTATTATCATTCATTTTGCACATGAATGGCTATAGTGTCTAGCACTGAAGTGGGGGTTAGGAGATGCGAGTGCTGTTTTGATCAATGACTTTAAGATGCAGTGTGGACCTGTCATATATTGCTGCCAAGAACAATTCCAAGATTGTGAAAACTTGCAGGGAGCCACATGCCTAACATTATAAGGATTGGTCAAAATCAAACACCATTTCTCTGCAACTCTACTAATCACAATTTTTTTCATGTTTCTCAGGAATTGCAGTAAGCTGAATTGACTGTCCTACAAGGAGGCTATAAGTGGAGGCCATGAAAGTTATGAACAGTTATCACATAATGATTATACCATAAGCTGTTTCTTAGTGAGTGAATTTTTTTCTTCCTTACAGCTGCTCACAAGGATAGGCCAGTTGTCATTAAGTTGTTTCTGCAACCGTTTGCAGGCAGCAAATCAGGACGCTACATTTACCAGAAGATAGTTCATCCTTTATTTCAGAGTGCTGATGTGAGTGTGGATTTGTCAGGTGAGACTAGCTGTAACACATCCCAAAGACATGATAAGTGGTGGCAGATAGGATGATCATTTGTGTGGTTCTCTGCATTTTAGAATAAAACTCACCACACCTAACTCAACACCTGTAGTAAATTTGTGCATTCTTTTGGATTTTGAGGCCTATAAGATAGCTCCAGATCACTTTTGTCTGATAAAATATCTTTTGTACATATTGCATAGATGTTGGACCCTGGTATCTGCAGAAGCATGACTCAGTCAGAGAGAGCATTTCACCAACTTTGATTTCTAGCAAGAGCAAATACATCATTTTGTTGTCATGCAGGGGCTTCTGAATTAGAATATGCCATGGAGATGTTTGTATTTAGCGTTACTTGTGTTTATAGAGTTTCACTGTACATGTGGTTTGTTTTCTTTTTCCAGAGGTGGTTCATAATGAATTTGTAAAGCAAGAGATGATCCATTTAAATCTGGAAGATTATGACTGGTAAGTTTGCTGCAAGCCCCTGAGATCTGTACTTTGTATATTATCTTATATTTACCCATTTACTTAGCATATTTCTATTGCCATAATGTATACAGTAAAACCTATCTTCTGCGGTTCCTCCAACAAGCGACCCCCTCCGTTCTACGTACACTTTTCCTGTTCACTAAGTCTTTTCTCATTGAAACTGATCTCCAACCAGTGGCTCCCTCTGACTGCTACACGTGGACACTGATCAGGGAGTCGTTTTTTACTGTGATGAGCAACCATGTGTGCCGTATCCTTTTCCCAGGTCAGAAAGCGAAGAATCTGAAAATAATCATCTCTGTGTACATCAAAGGGAAGAGCTTACGGCTCAGCAATTGTGATGGAGGGGAGATGAGGATGGGAAGGAAACCATGTCTCGCATGTGCCTTCCACAGATGTATTACTGGTTACACAATATTAGACCTACAAGACCCTCAATTTTGGCGGCGTTGTTATCACTACTAGTGTAGCAGACATCAGGCAGCCCATTTCACGCATCGACAAGAGAGAATCTAGTGAAAAAAATACTGTCCACAGACAAAAGAAGAGAAAAAAATGCACAAACAACATTAATCTAGCTTTAGAAACAAAGAAAAGAAAGTCAAGGAAAAAACTTTGCAACTCTCAGACAAACTGGCGCTGCGAGGTGAGTAGTCCTCACTGTTCACGACTGGCAGCTGGCAGCAAAAAAAAAAGATTGGGGTGAGGTTGGCGAGGGGATAGGAGGGGGGTGGGGGGAGTAACTTATACAGCGTTTCATATTATAATTCTCTAACCAGGCGGGAAGAGCGACCACTTTTTATTCCTAATGAGCGGACAGTGCTATAATTACAGTGTTACTGTCCGTGATTGGGTACTGATAAAAATGGGAAGAGGACCGGACAGGCGAGATGGTACAGTCGACTCCGCTTAATCGCCCATCCTCGGGATCATGGAAAAAGTGGTCGATTAAGCGGAGAAAGTAATTTCGGCCATATTTTTGGTAAGGAGATTAAATTTCTTTGATGTCGTGGTTTGATATCGTGCACTGACACATTCTTGACGCCAGACTTAGGACAAACTCGAGTTTTACGGTGTTGTAGCGCACAGATTGTTTGATCTCCACGGTCTCTCTCATTGGCCACGTCGCAGTAGCCCAGTAGACAATAAGGAGTAGGATGGCAAGGTCGGGGTAGACCATTCATCCACATGACACGTTCTCTGATCTAACCGACACCCACCAGACAGGCGCAATCCAGGCGTTGGGGGAGGAGACTATACCACGGCTTTCGGTGCATTAGCATTATCGGACGGGCGAAGGCGGTGATGCGTAGCGTGGGACGAAGGAGGACATGGGGAGGGGGAGGTGGAGAGGAAAGGCTTATCACACCTATTTCGGGGTGGCAGTTGTCACTCAGTCAACCGGTCTGTCATCCGTCGCACAGTTAAACCGTCTGTGTACATTGTTTGTTTGTCAGCTGTAACCCTTCAACCGCTGATCTTTGAATTCATGGGCGCTGAAGAGTGGTCAATTATCCGGAGTGAGAGGCGATTATCCAGTGACTTTTATATAGAAAAAATTTGGTTCCCTGGGAAACTAGGCGATTAAGCGGAAAAGTATATAAACCGATGACATAAGTCAGGCTTTCTCCCAGTGTTTAATCCACAGAGATGAGCATAAGCTTACAGACTTGAGGAAGACAGACATGCCCCAGCTGCAAGCTTATTACTGTGTTATTTCTGTTACCAAGAGCTGTTTTGATTTGTTCTACAAACATTGAGGGGTAAACAGGGATCATTAAAGTAGGACATGCACATCAAAAATAATTTTCCGTTTCTCAGTACTTTTTCTTTATAAAACTTATCTATGATGCCCACTGAGTCAATTCTGCGAAGAAAGAGCATTCTTCTGTAACCGTGCGCTTATGTAATATGACGCAGTAAGGAGAGCTAGAGTTACAGGGTTTGGCCCTTGCGTCCAGAATTATTTCCCTTCCCCAATCAGCAGAAGTGTGTGGCAAAAACGCTGACTGAACTTACATTCCAGCAGCTACAGACACCTCTACCTGACAATGTATTATTCAGCGTTTAATTAAGATTCTGGTATTCCAAATTTAAATGTAAAATTTGATAGTGTAAGCCAGAAAAAGTATTCTGCATATTTATTGCCTCAGCATGATTTTTTTTGGCATATCTAATGTTCACAGAGGAATTAAAACATTCATATCAACGTGCTGTCACCCGTCCACAGAGCGCTGGCTGGACAGCTTGGTCATGTGGCAAGAACATATTTGACATAAGCTTATGGCCACCACGCATGCAGTGGTTGTAACAATTCGGACTTTGGATAATGTAACCCTGTGGGTTGTCTTGGGCCAGCAGAGGCGTTATATCATTATGACAGATACATGAAAGACTGTTTTATTGGAATAATAGGGTATCGTATGATTTAATATGGTCTGTTGGACGGTGCAGTCTTCCTTTAAGCTGAAGGCCAAATAAAAGTTGTAAATGGCTTCCAGGATGGTGTAGTAAAAAGGGGAAAAAGTATCTTTAGGTGTCTTGCACTTCAACACTGTTCATGCAGTTATTATTTCAACATATTTGCCATAAGCTATGAACCTGATAGTTTGTGATACTCTTTTAAAATATACAACTTCAAAGATAGTGTTTGTCTCAATATGCATGGGGTACCCAATCACAAAAACACATATATAAATGTCCTCCCTGCGATGAAGGACCACCTGTCATGTAGGACCACTTTTCCGAAATGAGCTTGGACCACTTTTCCGAAATGAACTTGAAACATATTGTATACATTTTTTCGGATGTTTTATTTCTGTTTTCCATGTTTTGTTGACAGCATAGTATGTATGGGTGGGGATGGCACTGTGAGTCAAGTGGTGGATGCTCTCATGAATCGTGCCCAGAAAGAGATGGGTCTGGACATGAAGCATGGAGTCAGCCCTGTCCGTTCTCCACTCCCACTGGGAATCATTCCCATCGGTGAGACAGCTACAGTTCTGCAAATATATAAAATACATTTTCTATATAGACTGTATTATAAAGCCAGCTGCAACAAATTTGCCATATTTGATGTTGGTGGTTAAAAAATATAATTGCAAATCATTGTTTCTGAGATGGCAGTCATCATTAGAGCTTGTAACTGAGAAGATAATTATCAACATTTTTAACTGAGAATCAACAGTCATTGTCAGCCCCCTTTAAAAAGATAACTGCTAACTTCTTTTAATGAGAAATCAGACTAATTGCTGGCAAAAGAATGACTGCCAAATACTGTTACTGAGAATCACAGCCATTATTGGTCCTCCTAATGAAAAGGATAACAACAAATTTTTTATTAAAAAAAGGAATGAAGGAGGAATGAAGTGAGAGGATGAGTTGCAGTTCCTTTTGTTCCAGCTGCTCTTGAACTCAGTAATATGAATGATATACTCACAGATGCCAGTATTCGAAATATTTTCTGAAATCTTTGACTTGCCATTTTTATAAGATCAGCCTGTGAAATCACGGCTTTTTAAAAAAATAAAAAGACACAATTTTAAGCATGCTCAGTTTCTTTGTTGTTTTTTGTTATTTCCACCATTATTGTTTTCTGTGTACATTCTGGTAGTGATATCCATACTTATACATTGTATAATTAATCCATTTCTTATGTTGTTTTATTTTTAAGTAACAGTGGTTATTGTTCTTTTTCAAATAAGGGTAGATGAAGCCTGAAATAGTTTGGAGATTTTTCTTGAAAAGTTTGTGGCATGCTTTTATGTGCCTTATTCTTTGTAATCTGTTTTACTGCGTTCAAATGAAATTCTGAAGTTTTGAATACAAACTCTACACCAATTTGTGAACACCAGTTCATGTTTCTTGTATGTTATCTTACAGGAAGAACAAACAACGTAGCTCAGTCAGTCATGGGTGTGGCTGATATTGTCACTGCAACAATTCACATTATTCATGGTAAGGCCATAGATACAAAGTTTTGGAATTTATGGAAGTAGAAGTCCTCAAGCATTTACTCTCTTGTTAAAAAAAAACTTTAACATTCATGGAGGATTATCATTCCAGCAACTGGTACACTAATGTTCCTTATAAACTCCTGTTTACCACATGATGTGCCCCTTCTTTTGTTCATCTCAGCTCTTAAAATTTTGTATCAAATATGCTCTCCGGGGATAGGTGCACACATCACTTGATGTAGTTGTATAACAAGTCTGTAAATGAGTTGGCAGCCATGATTTTGCACTTTTTTTTTTTTTCATTATTTTTAAAGTTTGGATGGGGTTTTAGCTTCTTAATTTCTTAGGAGGTAGTTGGTTTTGTTACTGATCCAATCGTTCTTTAGCTTTTGTTCTGCGGCAAACTTATGTTGACATGTTCTGAGGAGGGGGTATGACATCTTAAGGGAAGAACACAGCTGAAGTAGGATATTTCAGCCTGACTCTTAATTAATTTCTTGGAGAGTACAGAAGAAACTGTAAGTTGGAGGTATTGTGATTTTCAGTGACTTATAGATACAGTATTTTGTTGTCCGAAGTGTTACGACTAAGAAGAGATTGCGATTAACAAACTACGACAATGCAGAATTGACTGTACTTGCATCTGTTTGGCTCCTCTGTTGTCTTGGAGCTGGCAATTACCAAACAACTGTAAAATTTGTATCCCCAGGAAATTTTCATCCCATCGATGTATGTTCAGTTTACACACCTGAAAAATTTTTGCGGTGGGGCTTCAACTGCCAGTATGGATTTGCTGGTCAAATCCTTACCTTCATGAGGCGGTATAAAGCCTTGGGCTCAAAAAGAGTGGATGCTGCCTTTGTGAAAGCTCTGACCAAAGCAAAGTTAAGGTTTGTCTATCTATCCACCATTTACACTTAAATAAATTATGCAATCAGACAGCAGTATCATGCTTTGTAATTCAACAACCAGTTGACTAGAAACATTATAAGTGTACACCAAATGGCATTGTTTGTATAGGCTATTATATAAAATGTATATTTCCTGTTCTTGACTTCAACCAGGTAATTTATGGCATTGTTACTCTGCATCCATTGAGGCTTGACGAAATGCAGTTTCATCATTCTACCATGTTGCAGTCTTTGCAAGAAACTCTCATAGTAATGTGGAAACTGTTAATAGAGCAAGATTTGGCCAGAATGCACAGTTTTGGTTTAATTATAAATATTTTCCATCGTTTTTGATACAGATACATGAGATTTGTTGAGTGTTGTTGCCTGTCATTCTGACCCAAGGAGTGAAAATATGCTGAGTTCCCTGAGACATTTTCCTTTTAATTTTTTCTCAGAGCGTATCAGTGTGATATAGAATACATTCCTGCAGATAACCCATCCAAGGAGAAACTCCCATGCAGATCAGGGTAGGTTGTTTATATGCACATTCTGGCATTATTATACATCGTGACATCTGCACTGGCCCAATTATCCTCATGACCACAATGATCACCATCTTCTTCAACATCACTGCTAAAAAATTCATGAAGTTTAGAACTCTACTGATATCTGTCAGTAATATTGATTGAAAATTTTTTACAAACAATGTTAACAATGCAGCTTTAAGCCATTCTCTTGTTTCAGTGACTGAATAGCTGTCATCATTGTCATCATCCCTGCCACCGCCACCGACATCATCACTAACATTGCATCTGTCAAGCATCCTTCCCTCTTATCATTATCATCATCATTGTGTTGTACATGAACAGAACAATGAAATGCTAATAATGCTCACTAGTGTAAAATTTTTAAAAAATGAATAGTTTAAACACAGGCAGTTACATTGAATGAATTATTTTAAAAATCCTGCATTTTGAATCATCATCATCTGCATTATTTTTTGTGTAAGAAAAGTATTGTCTCCAGGGTGTCAATGAAATTGATTTAATAGCATGCAACAGGCAATTAGAAGTTGGTAGTATACATTTGTCAAAGTTCAGAGCAGAAGAATGCTTTTGTCAGAGCTAGAATAAAATTAAACTGTTAGCGTTATGATTATTATTTAAGAGGAGGCATGGCCTGTTCCTTGTAAATTAAAGGGCAGTCTAAAGGTGCACCGTGCCCCTCTCTAAGCTAATACTGACTGTATGCAAATTGCATACCAGAGTGCTAACCAGTGTATCTTCTGTGATGGTGACTGTAGGCAAAACAGCACCTCAGATTACAATCATTATTGTTATTACTTCACCACCCAATTTTACATATGTATCTAAGTCATGTTAATGCATATCATTACAGAGCAGTATTCGGTATTCGTGTCTTAAGAATAAGTTTTGCAGAATTAAGGAAAAAGGCTGGGTCTCAAGGGTTAGTGAGAATTAAACTTAGAAAATAAAATGCCTCTCTCTAATGATACATATTAATGTGTTTCAGATGCATGTGTGAAAACTGGTGGTCAGATAACAGCATACTTTGAGATAACAGTGTCCTAAGATCATGTGCAAAAAAATGCATTATTTAGCATTTGGTGCTCAATGTTTTATGCAAAATCGTCTCAGTTCGAAAAGGTCACTAAGCACCACAATAAAGTATCTACAAGAGAAGGGCACTGCCTACCCTTTATGTTATGATCATTATTCTTTCAAACATGATATGTTTGATTCAAATACAGGTGCTCTGTGTGCTGGAATGAAGATACAAGAAAAGATCAGGAAGAAACATCTCTTGACTTGGTTCAAGATTTTGATCCATTAAATCAGTCCTTCACTAGTAATGCAAGTTCACAAATAGGTAATGATATGATGCTTTACGATGAACAGGTGATGTTACAATTGACATGCTTGTTATGAAATTCTATGGGACACCATAAATTGTTTTACATGGAGCATATTTCACATTATGCATAGAACTGATGTAGTCTAGCCCTCAGTCTGGGACAGTGTTTCAGATTACTGCCAGTTTTGTACAAGATAGTTTTTTGCAGTGCATGTGTTTGATTGTACATTACTCATGACAATTAATAGGCAACTCAATGGTCAGTGCAGTATTCAGTCCTGTCCATCAAAATGAAAATAAGAGGTTGTTCTTTGGAAACCCGATATGGAATGAAATGTTGCATGAAGATACCTGCCTGCACTTTGGACCTTAAGCTTTGCCTAAATGTTTTCAATAGTGATGTCATTTTACAGAGGACACCTTCATGCATTCTGTAAATCACTGATAAAATTACCGTCCTTCCTACCAGCTGTGCTAGACCATGTTATCCATGGACTGTCTGAGTCATCTACATGTACTTGACAAGAGAAGGACATGACTGAAACAATGTACAGATCTAATG
>JAWQUT010000001.1:8662329-8672863 GCA_033807755.1 Ellobium chinense
TCGAGACCAGATAAAAAGCATGTTTTCAGTGAAAGGGCAACTTACTGGTGTCATTCCAGGGAATGGAAATGTGCATGTATATTAAATACTCATATAGCTAACTAAAGTGGGCAGAGTAAGCCAAGAAATCAGATTGGTAGATAATATGTTTTGTCACAAATTCATATTATGGTTGTTTATCTCAGAAACCACAAAAACACATGAGAGGGTAAACCAGATAGAAAGGTAGAGAATATTATGCTCTATAGATTGAGGAGTGCCAAAAGATATATTTGACCTAATTTGGCATAGGCAATCTTTTTCCGTAAAACAGGAGTAGGGGCCAAACTTCTTTTTATGGCTGAGCTCATGAGTACTAGTTCAGGACGTTTTTAAAACCATCTTTGGGCTTTGCACAATGCCCAGTTCATTGTAAATGTTGTGCAATACAACTTTTTATATGCATAATTATAATGCTTTTTATTTTGTTTGCCTGTTTAAAGGCTTGGAACAGAACAGTGCAAGCCATGGAGAGAAACATGTTTCAAGGGAGATGAAAGTAAATAACTTTGAAACATTAAGGTCCCCTCCTTAATACCCCCCAGATTGAAATTCCCAGTTGTTTGCCCCTTATGAACACATAGGTGTGTTATCAGGGATAACTTATATTCTGATGTTGGTTCATGTGATACAAGAGCCCCTAATCAACCAGTTGTGTTCGTAGTTTCCTTAAAGATCTAACTATTGCAGCAAAACTAGCTCACCTAGTTACATCTCAAATTCTTTGGTTAAACTCACCTTTATGTTGTCTGGTATGCACTGATTAATTTTAAAAGCCTGATTTGAACAAAAGCCATCATGCACCTCTGTCTCTTTTGTTTGAGATCATGATTTATAAATTTCATTTCTTTTGATGTAGTTTTCCCCTCAGATGACCTGTACTCTCTAATGGGCTTTATTTATATGGTGGCTTGGAACTCTGCTGATTTTTTCCATCTCATTCTCTCTCTTTGCTTCAACACTTTATTTACATTTACAGTGTGAGATTGTTATGCAACTACGTGATGTCAATAACAATATGTTTTTATCACAGCAAGAATGCAGTTGTCTTTGTGAAATGATATACTGTATATAGGTCGTCTTTATTTCTGGTTGTACATTAGTATATGTATTGTATATACCCAGTAAGTTGAAGCACTTTTTTTTTTTAAAATTAAGTCCACTTTCATTACAAAATGAAATTGTAATGTATTAACTGCAGTAGTACAAGGTGCTTCAGGTCCAACTTCCACTGGATGAGTGACTCACTAATACAGATAACAAATGTTCGATATGTTGTCTTCTGGCCAACCAGCTGACACCAGCCTGCAAAATTCACACATTTGGCACTGGCTTGCAGATTTGTTCTCACTTAATGTATGAAATGAAGGTGAGAACTGGCTCTAGTGTAGCATCACAAGAGTTGGAATAGAGATAACATTTCTCTTTTAATTCATTCAACACAAGAAAATATAGCATAATCTTTGAAATCCAGATTCCCTTTAGAGGTTTCATACATTAAAGTCAATTAAAATATTGTTTGTTGAAAGTAATTTTCCCAATGATATTTCCTACAAGTTCTTTCAAAACAAAGTAGAGTCTGCATAGGGAGTCCTTCAAGAGTTCTGACTTAAAGTCATTTTAAAGAAATACTGTACTTGTTCAGAGTAATTCTCCATAGATTATTTCCCCTAATTTCAAAAGCGTGAAGAGTGACTGTGAATTTTGAAAAATATTCTTTTCAGTTGTCTTTTGTCTCTGGTTGTATGATTTTAAAGAGTTGTCAGAATGAAAACATTCATCTAGCTGTTGTAGCATTCTCACACACAAGATCAGTGCCAACATTCACATACAGACATCATGATAAAGGAATATACAAGGTGATTCAAAGTATAAAAGTATAATGTAACACACAAAGGTTTAACACATCTAATTCTCAGTTTTGAGACATCAAGAGAAAAGTTATTTTGTATTCACAATTAAAAGCCAGAAAAGTGATATAAGTTGAAGAAGAAACAACAAAGCACAGGAATCGGCATATCAGTTAGAGCAGCCAAGGTTGTCTTCAGTCTGAACAGAGGACAGAAACTGACAGGAATTCTGTATTACAGGCTTAAATCTTTATGATTCTTAGGCAAGAAATGTACACTCAACACACTTGTAAAGAAAATGCTTTATACGAAACTGTTTCGAAACCATTTCCAAATCTCAAAGTAACGCAGTAGCCGGCTTAGATTACTGATATGGATAATATGATATATGCTTTATATGAAAGGTTTTTGGATGTCCCATGAATTTTGTAGTAAGGATGTTTATGTTATTCCATACATAATAATCTGAAATAATGGTCAGGATATTCAATGAGAAATGCATTATCTGTGAACTGCTATAGATCCATGCTGCAGACAAATATTAAGTACTTGTTATCTATGTTCCATTGTAATCATAATTTTCAGGTATTCCCTATGAAACTGATCCAGAGTTCTCAAGGACTTTCACGTTAGTTCAACTATAGTCTCTGGATGCATTTTTCAAATTTTTTGGGCTGTATTTGAACAAAAATTTTTCCTCTCATTTGTCATAATCTGCTGATAGTAATGATACTCACAGATTAGACTGATAGTAGAAGGGACATGAAAAAGGATGATAAACATACAAAAACCCCACAACTCATATGATGTAATGGTGGACATCAAAACAGTACTGTAAACACGTCATTAATTCACTAAGCAGAAACAAGGAAGAAATATTGCAGTAAGTTAAACTGATACTTTCTGATGCTGAAGAAAGGTTGAAGATGATTAAGTTCTGTTGGGACCTCTAAAGCTCATGACATCTTCAGTTTTGTAGAAGAAAAAAACAACACTAGATTTATATAGCTCGAAGTAATTAATAACGGTTTATGACAGTTTCTCAGTGAAATGGACTAGATTATTAATCAAGAACAGAATGCTAGCTGCTTTTTCTGTTGCTGCCCACATTTCACTATAATGCTGAACATAAATGAAACAAAGAAGACACTATGTGTGTTGAGGTAATATGTTACATTTTACCATCTAACTAGCATTAAAGCAAAAAATAAAAGTAATTTTCTGAAGTTCAAAGTCTAGGGTATAATGAATTACATGCCAGTTATAGTGTTTACAGTGGTTAAAAGGAAAGCAAGAAAGAAAGCCACTTTAATGGCCTATTTGTACATGTATGTTGCATAATAATACTCAATACACACATCAATGCAAAGATGCCTTTTATTTGCATAGCAAGAATAGGAAACATTAAGAAGATAAAATTGCATAATTGAAGCAAAGGCTACAGCTAAGACAAATAGAGAAGAAATATTGTATTACAAACATGCTTTCATGAATTCTACTAGCACTAACCAATTGTAATAAACCATCTTATTTACATAAACTGCACACGAAGATTTTATATTCTCATAAAAATGAAACTATTAAGGACATTTTAAAAAGAAAAAATAGTGGAATATCTACATGTGTTTGGAAGTTCCTTCAGCTTGCAATTTCTGAGACTGCTATGCTATGTGACATCCGTCCATCTTTCACTCTCAAAGCGAGAGAAGTACCAATACTGCAATGTGTGCTTAACACAGGGCCACACTTAGCACACAGTTGTTCATAAGGAACCAAACTTGTGTGCCTTTGGAAGGATTGGATCATGGTGCAAAATGACGCAAAGAAAGCTTTGCTCAGCAGAGTAAACAAGCAGATCTCTGAACCAACTCCTGTGCAGACAGAAAGTCTGTGGCTGATGGCAGACGGCTGCATTTGAACATCAACGACCAACATCAACGTAATCTTTATTGATCAGAACATGCAGTAGTTCAGCCATCTGAAAACGATCCCCATTCAGTCTTGTCCTCATACACGCCCAAATATAGATCTGGCTGTTCTGTCTTTCTAAGACCATTCTATAATTTTAGGACAACACGAGTACAAGCGGTGTCCAGGCCTATATCACTGACCAAGCCTATGCTAGCTCCAGATTGGGTGTGTACCCCATCAAGAAGAGCTATCGGACAGTGGAAGACAATCTCTTGTCATGACCCGTCATCTTGCAGAGCTGCTTGACCAGATGGCAGCCAAGGGAGGTGTTAAACCAGGGTACATAGTTCCGACTTCTTTCTTGGGCTGCACCTATTCACGGCACTGCGAGGAAAGCTGAAATGGCTGAGGATGTGATAAAAAGCATGAACATTACAACTAGCGTATATTATTGCTAAGCAGGTATGACTCATCCTATGTCAATGGCAAGTATACTTTACTTACGGTTTTTGAAGGTTCAAACTTTTTTTGCTGTTGAACATTTCAATCTTTAAAATGGACCCAACATAGTTGCTAACTTATGCCGATGTCGAGCCAATAAAGAAACAAGCATTACCATAATGAGACCATTGGGGCACAGTCTTGGCTCCATCTGGATTACCATTATTGGACCATTTCGGCATGGTCTTGGCTCCAACTAGATAACCAATAGGGGACCACCATGGCACAGTCTTGGCTCTAACTAGATCACCATTAGGGAACCATCTTGGCATGGTCTTGACTCAACTGTTAGTGTCATATTGGAAATGTCTTAGCACAGACTTGGCTCCATCTTGGCATGCCATCTTGGGGCCAAGGTGTACCAATTTTCACCTCCAATCTCGGCCTGATATGAATGGCCAAACTTGGTTGCCAACTTCGGCCAACATCGGCCCAATAAAGGACCAAGACAGTGTGTTAGCTGGGGTGTTGAACGTTTGTGATATATGGGTCCTTATCGAGGCGAATGGTGGTAGTGGTACCGCTAAACAAACAGATATGCGAATAAAGGAAATGACGTATCATTGTTTAACCAACATGTTTCTTTGCGCACAGCCATGTTTGAACTGCATATGCTTCGCTTTTCACTTTACTATAACTGGTCTGTGTTAAATGGCTAAAATCTTACCTATCGTAGACTGGCAGGCCTGCATCAGCCCTGCTTTTCTCCAGTCTCCAGTGGTAACAGTTCTGCATGACACTGAGTATACAGAATAGGAGACCCAGCCCCAGGACGACGCCCGCCACTACAGCTAACGTATGGGAGACTTGCAGCATCAACAGCAATATGACATCTGAGGAGGAGAAAGCAGCAGCAATGAGAGCCTTCCTAACTCTCTTAACTTTTAAAATTTTAGTGGCAATCCTTGCGGTCCCATCTCCCACTCTCAGGACCTTCATCTGTGGGTGTAAAACTGCCACGTCAGGTCCGTCCGGTGTACAAACCGAGAAGAGAGGCATGGTGGGATGCATCACAAGTCAGAATTCAGTCGCATGATTTACGTTGGAGACAGCTATTATGTTTTCTCAGTTTCACGAGTAAAAATTGTTATTATATAAGGATATTTTGTAGGTCCCTAGATATAAAACATATAGTCTAGTATTTGAAATACGGAGGCAGATCCATCTAAGTCGAGGTAGTGTCCACAGCCATTTGTGGGCGGGGCTTGTCTTCCCAACGGTAAAGATCGCATGGCGCAGCTGACTTATCATAATAATGATACTACAGGGATAAAGCTATGTAACGCATGGACATTATACAGTTCATCGTTCACAGACCTGCAAGGAAGACTGGAATGGACAGGAAGAAACCAGTAACTGCAAGCACTCGACTGCTGGAGCATTCGCGGATGAACTTGTGGGCTCTGAAATACAAGTGCAGGCAACAATGTTTAGCAAATATTTTGAAGATAAGTCCAGATCACAGTTTGTTGTTTTTTTTTCCCGTCGGCGGACTTACTCTAGTAGCAACAGGACAGTGTCAGTCGCAAATAATCACATTACTTCATCTTCCAATTCCAACAGGGCAACCAGTAGGACATTAAATACATCATTTTTATGCACTTACCTAATAACCCTCACGGTGCGGTGAAATCTATAATATACAAAAATCAATTCTCTTAACATCCCTTATCAGACAGGCGAACTCTCAACCACTTGTTACAAGTGCCGTTCTTTCACGCACAACATTCAGCGACTGCCGACTAGATTACGTTTTACATTGAAACTCTGTCAGATCTAATGTAACTTACATGAAGTTTGTGCACATGATCGGACTGATCTAGATCATTTTTTTTTTCGAACAGTAAGCGCAGTTTTTTTCTGCTCAGAGTCCCATTTAATCATTAATGATGAATACTTCCCCATTTTTCCATCCAGTACTTAGTCCTATCCCTCCTTCTTCTCACATTCATTTTCTTTGTTCTTTTGATGTGTGAGACTTTATGTAATGTAGACATTAAAATCATTGACATTCATCTTCAGCATGCTTTGGCTGTAGTCATTACAAAGCTCAATATGAGATACTTCGGCGTTTTTCCATGGTTACTACCCTCATAAGATTGTTCCTATATTTCTCCCCTTGCTCTCTATCTTTAAACAACCCTCTGTATTTATCGGAGGTGAAGAGCTCGCAAGGGAATTAATAATTCTCTGAGTTCGCCGGAAGTTGAGAGCTCGCAAGGGAAGTAATAGTTTTAAGCTCTTCGATGCGGTGGCCCAGATGGGTATATCACTGAATCACTGAGTTAATCACATAATCACACTCACTGGAAGATAGAGACACACAAGAGAATTCAAGGGATTTAATCGCTCTGAAGGAAAAACGCTTCAATGCGCACAGCCTATGATTCCCCACCCCCGCCCTCCTTCCACCGTCGCATCCCTTTCCTTTCCCCTACCTCTCATCGCCTTCCTCTGTTTTGAGAATCTTAGACGTGAAGAAGCATTGCATGGAGCACACCATAAGACAGCACAAACTGGAGGATAGAATGAAGGATGTTGACGCGAAGCCCGCTTTGAGTAAGACGCCATGCAGCCCATCGTCCTCCGGATTGGACGGAGTCGCATTGGCAGGCTTGGCCTTGACCGAGGGCGTTATCTGGATCTCGCCCTCGTTGTTGTCGGCTAGGTGCTCGTGTGGACAAGATGGCGGAGAGGACTGCATGTCGATGAATGTGTTCAGCAAGACAAATGAGAGCACCGCTAGCACCAGGGAGGACACGGATAAAAGACCTAGGCTAATTTCAGAAAGAAAACAAGAAATGTACAAATTTAAGACACTGTGCTTTTTACTTCATTTAAGAATGAATGCAAAATCATAATAAGTTTGTTTAAAGTATGACGATTTAGGCTGCTTCAGTTCAAACGCTATCTCAATCTAGATAATATTTCAGGAAGATATAATATACACATTACCCTTGGTCTTCTCTGAGGTTTCTCTGCATCCCACTCCTTTCAATAATAATTCTTCGCCTTCTCTCCATTCCCTCTCCCCCAAAACATTTTGTTTCGGATCTTTAAACTGTTGAAAAAAGAAAGTCGTTTGACCAATGGTTAAACAAGATTCAAGGTTCAAAGTCTTTGTTATGTTAGGTTCTAGGCCAATAACATAAATTCGGTTCATAAACTACAGAAAATTAAAGAACGTGAGTACCGAGGAAAGGAAATGAGGAAACACAGAGAGAGAAAGAGAGAGAGAGAGAGAGAAAGAGTGTAAGAAATGAAAGAAAGAATGAAAGAGAACAAAAAATCTCCCACAGGCAAGATTACCTATGAATAAAAGCGCTGAGACTGGGTGCTTTGCTGACGTCCGAGTCTTGGGCGTCACTGGCCAAACTCTGTCGGGATAAATTTGGGCTCCGTCGACAGAATCTGTAATTTTACAATATTTTTATTCTGCATATGTTGTTTTTATGCATATCCAGGAGGGGCAGAGGAGGGTGTGTTCAGTCTCCTTGTAAACTCAAAACATTCCAGACTTTTGTGTCCCAATATAATAAACAGATATAATAATACAAAGATTAGAGTAAGGTTGTGGATGGACACATTAATGAGTGAGTAGTGGAAGGAAGAGAGCAGATGTGTATAAATGAATGAATGAATGAATGAATGAATGAATGAATGAATGAATGAATGAATGAATGAATGAATGAATGAATGAATGAATGAATGAATGAATGAATGAAAAAGAAATAACAGGGGGGAACCATATATAATAAAATACATGTAAACAGATAAATATAGAGAGAGATTAAAGAAACGGAAAAGTAAAATGTGGATATCCAGTGTTATTTATCGTACAACGGCCAGTTTACTGACATGGGTTACCTAGAAACACGAGTGAGAGACCACCAAGCTAGTAATTGCTTTGACAGTTCTGTCGGAGAAAACAATAACCATCACGAACCATTCACAAGTGTCACGAGGGTGAAAGAAATGATGTGACAAAATGTTGTCAGCTTCACTGTAAAGCTTTTTAATTTCGACCGCACGTTTGAATGTAGCCTATGGACGGCTTAATTTTCAAAGCATTCTAGGAATTACCAGAAAATTTCCCGAAATACAACAACAACAACAACAACAAAAAAAAACATCACAAGGGTCGGGAAGCGTGTCGGGGTTACGAGTGAATACTAGGCTCACATGTGGAAGTTAGGGAACGTATTCAGGCAGTAGGTATTTAAGAGTTAAATTTCTGTGAAGTTAGCGTCCCTGTAGTGTAATGGTAACACATTCAGACTTGCAAGCTGAGAAACCCATGTCCGATTCCAGGCAGGGGCATGAAATTTTTTTCTAGTGTAGGTTTTTTGGGGGGCCTTTCTTCTTAAAATTGATCTGTCACAGTAATTTGGTAAAATCCCTGGTGAAACATTTTCCTACAACAATATATAATATCTGAAAAATTATAGACTGAGCTCACATTCATCCCCCTTAATAATATATGAATATATCTTGCCACTTGGTTACACATATGTACGTGATCTAAATCATGAGAGACTGGAGCTTGTCAGATGAAAGACATCAGGGAAAGTATTTGTCCAAAATTGTTGACGATCACTGTTGTGGATCATCAGTTTACAATGTCTCTTAGTTTAGACAAAGCACCAGAGAGCTGCCTATTGAAATGCGGAAGGATATACCGCCATAAACTTTCCCTCGCCGGCAGCTCATTCTTTCATTATTCAAAGGGGTATCGAACAAAATTACAAACTATGAGGAGTACGGAGACATGTTGCAAACAGACCTGAAAGAAATAACAAAAAGCCTACAGGATAGCGTAACAGATAGTAAAGGGATACAGAGCCGGCAATATAGAGACACAGAAAACGTTAGCCTACAGTAGGAACACTTAGCACCCAGCCCACACGGATTTTTAAGGGGAACCTCACTCAGTGAATAATATGGATGTTGCCAGTATGGAAAACGATCAATAGCGTAATAAACACACAAGTTAATATCCGTTTGGGGTGGCCTTTTGTTGTGTGTTCGATATATTATTCTAATAAACAGCTAATAAAAGTAACTGATGGATCCAATTGCTAGAGGTGGTGTCACATAACGCATTGAAGTTTCATCATTCAGAAAATGCATCGTTCCTTATGCGTTGGGTGTTTTGTTTTCCATACATGTCAATAGTTCTACATATAAAAATATTCAGATGTTTCCCAGGTTTCCGTTTTGTGTTAGTGACTTTTGTTGTGCTTCCATCTCCACTAATAATTAATAATTTTATTACTTTCGCCAACCTCCGTCCAAAACCAAGGCAAATTGTTAGTCCCGACTTTGTTGTCGCATTAATATAAGATAGCAATACAACAGCCTTCCAAACATCTTAATGTTTTCAAGTCAACCCTCCCATATTGTTTGTAACCATCTGTCTACATTTTATGGACAGTAGCCAAGTAACATCCCTTCTTAAATACTGTATAGAAAAGTTGGCTATCACTCGATCAGCCGCCATGTTTGTTTAGTGCTTGTCGAACCTAGTAACAAGGTGCCTAGCTAGCAACTGGATCTATCAATTATAATTACATTGCAGAAGCGGCCGAACAACGAGAGGAGAGAAAGAAACAAAGCAAAAATGTTTACCCTGAAGGCTTGCCAAGATCCATGGTATTTCTGAACAGCAATGTAGTCAAGCGAGGTTCCAGCTGCTTCTGATGATCATCCTCTCTCTTCTCCACTACCACCTCCAGAAGGTCGCGACTTCCTGTGCGACTGCTGTCCGTTGACCGGCCAAGATCAAGCATGACGGTCCAACGAACTCCTGGATTTGATCAACTGCGTGAAGCGAACAGATTCCCCTGATCTGGTCACCAGACTATGTCAAGTGAAGATCAATCACTATTTCTACTTCTACGAGGTCTTGGCTGTGCTCATTTTGGACTTTGGTTGACTTTTCAAGTCCGAGCATGACGGTCCGACGAAATCTGAACTTGATGGACTGAGTGAGACCCACACTGTCGCTATGTCGTTTGTATCACAATCTCTAGGGAGTCATGACTGCCCATACTCTGTTTGGCGGTTGACTTGTGAAGGCCGAGCATGACAATTCGATGAATTTCTGGCTCTGATGATAAGGGTACCGGTATATAAGCCAGGGAAATGTTACAATATGTAGTCTGAATGCATCACAGTTAACAAACCCTGTATACTCTCCAGAAGCTATAAACATACAACGGGATTACCTCCTC
>JAWQUT010000001.1:8690111-8711002 GCA_033807755.1 Ellobium chinense
TTGTGACATATCACATTACTCCGGCCATTCTGGAATAGGAAAGAGTGGGAAGATAAAGGTTTCGGTCCTGCTGCGTACTCCACGGCATCACCACGCACTTTGTCCACGACGAAAGACTGTAAAACTGCCCCACGGCCCTGCTCCACGGCCCTGCTCCGCAACCTCTCCACTGAGAGCGAGAGAGGGGAAAACCAAAAAAAAAAAAGGAGAAGGGGACGTTACTCTGCCAGATCTCTTCAGTTGTAGACGGCAGAGATCATTTCGAAAACTGGAGTTCGGCTGTGGAATCTAAACTTAAAGGTTTGCAGAGTTTCTTTCTCTCAGTTTGACGTTTGGGCCCTACATTTTTATGCTTTCAGTTTCGTCGTCCGTGACTTGGATCAGTTCATTGAGATAAACCCTTACAGTTAACCTGTTCATTATACAAAGACACAAAGTACAGTGGCCCATTGGCGATGCTACTTACGCCGGAAGTATGGCATGGATAGATCAAAGAAGAATAAGAGTCTTGCTGTTATCAGCAGATCATTTGAAGTCGAAGTCCCCAGCAATAATATACTTGATGCCTGACAAAAATATTGTACTTTGAAAACTCAGCAGTTCTTGATTACTTGGTTTAATAGGTTTTATCACCACAAGAAAGGTGATACTGATAGTATTGATAGTCGAGTGATTGCGCATCAGATTTATGATGAGATAGTTTTATTAATTCTTAATTTCAGTATAGTCTAGTCTATGTGATAATTTTATCATGATGTTATTTTTGAGATGTATATCTATCTAGGCTAGGGGCTATATGCTCAGTTTTGTTTAACTTTGCATGCTGGCGATAACGATGATAACCACAGCAGGGAGAGATTATGGGAAATATTTTACTGAAAAAATAATCTTAAAGTTACATTTATGAACTTGTTAGGCATTGCATCTCTGAGAGACACCATTTTCCTACTAAACAGGCGTTGAGATCTCTATGGAAATCTTTATACTATAGGCCTAATTTATGTTGTATGACTGTGTGATGTATGAATTTAAAAGTACTTTTCTCTCCTTATAAATTTAAAAAGCTTCTCCCTCCCATGTTGTTTTGTTTTGATCTTTTTGCTACTTTCAAGTGAAGCAGTCATGCAGCTCTGGGACCCTGGTCAGGTGATTGGTATTCTCATTGTTCTGGCAATAATCCTAATTGCAACAATGATCTACTTCCGATTTTCTGTTGGTAGATGTACCAGTAAGACAGATCTTACTGGGAAAACTGCACTTGTAACAGGGGCAAACACTGGTATGTATAATTTTGCAAGTAGGGCTTTTTGTTTATTAGATCAGCATCATCTGATATTATATAATTTGATTGTTGACAAATGCACCTAATTTCACTCCCAACATTTCCTTTTTTTTAAAATTGTTATTGATTCAGCAAGACGCTGTATGCTGTCATTCAAATAAAATTCAACATTACTGATGTAATGTATTTTAATTTATTTTGATCTTTATTTACTTAGTTGTGAAATGAGAAAATCTCAAAACATAAATACTTTAGAACTCAATACAATTTGCTTCACTCCTTTGCATCAAACTTGTGCTAAAAGGTAACAGAAGTTTTGAAATTCAAGAAATATTGCAGATCATGCAGCCTATCCTGATGAAAGTTCCTTACTGAATATGTGCTATGGATCTATGAAGAATTTAAAACAATACTCGAGTAATATATTGTTGCACTTTACATTTAATCGTGATTGCATGTGAAGACACTTATTATAAAATTTCATCTCATCATAGGTATTGGTTATTATACAGCCCTGGATTTTGCCAAAAGAAATGCCAGAGTTATTCTAGCATGCCGTAACAAGGAGAAGGCGGAGAAGGCGAGGGATGAAATTATTGCGGAAACTGGCAATAAAGATGTGTCTGTTGGAATTGTTGACTTGTGCCTAATGAGATCAGTGAGGGAATTTGCAAAGGAGATCACAGAGAATGAATCACGCCTCGACATTCTTGTCAATAATGCTGGAATTGTTTGTAAGTATGTCAAACTGATCATTTGTGTGGTAGTTTTAAATTTGATTTTCTTTAACTTGTTTAATGACAGTCTTTGCAGTTGGTCCATCTTGTTCCTGTAAGTGTCAGCCTGGGGCATGTAAAAAAGTGCCCTTTTCTGAATTGATTTAATATTATAAGCAAGGACAGTTTTCAAACTGCTGACTTTGCTTTGTTGACTGCAAAACCAAGTGGAAATAAAATGAACCATCAGATCATTTAAGATCAAGAATCAGCTATGAGCAGCATTCATTAATCAACAGTTTAACCTTTAACATTTAGGAAGTGGAATTTCTTAAATACAGTGAACTTCTTTAAAGATCTGTAAGTTATTTTACAGTGCTGTATAAATGCTTACTTTCCTTCATAAAGTGTGCTGGCGTTGCTATTTCTGGGATGCCAGTCTTCAGAAAATTCTCTAACACCAACATTCTCTGCTGATTTTTCAGAGTTTGTTGTGTGACATCAATCAGAGAAACAGCTTTGCATAGAAAAATTTCAAGAAAACATTCATTCATTTTCATCTCTCGCTTTCTGTTTACCTTGGATATTCTCTGTTTGTGTTATGGAGACTAATTGGATCTAGTTATATGTATCTTATGGACATGCAGGTTTATTTCTTATGAACTATCTTCATGTTGTGTTAATTGTTAATAATAACATATCCCAGGCTAGACTGTGTGAAATTGCAAAAAGTTCAGATAATTTTATGAAAAGTAGATGGCATCCCTGCTATTGTTACTTAAACCTATTATAAACTCATTTGTCCCCAGCTGCCGGGAAACCTCGAGAAGTCACAGATGAAGGCTTGGAGACCTTGTTTGCAGCCAACTATTTTGGACCATTTCTTCTGACAAACTTGCTCTTGGGTAATTAATTGTGATTTAATGTGAATAATTTTGTGGTGAAAATGTTATTATTGGGATGAGTCATGCACCATTGTGTAATGCACTGTGTCTGCAATAACTACTTTTTTGTTGATACACAGACTTACTTAGGCCCATGTTGGATGAAGTGAGTTAGTCTTGAAATAGGACTAAAGTTATCAACTTAGCCTTTTGCTTGTGTTTATCATGGATGACATATGGAATGAGTTTAGGTAGTTGATCCGTTTTGTGCTGGAATACTTACTTAGTTTAGGGTAATAAGAAGAAGAATCTTTTCACTTGAAGGGATTAGAGCAATTTGTGTTATTTTTAAATGGCAGCAACATGCCTTTAATACAGAGGAATTTCATCACAATCTTTTAGGGACAAATTCATAACAGCAAAATCAACTTCTGCATTATAAAGAATCATTAAGACATACTCCACAGAAACATGGCACTATTTATAGCTAGGAACAAACCAAGTTGTAAAGAAGCAACTGCTCAGTAATTATGAGAGATGCAGGGGGGGAAAGAGAGTATGTTAAAGCTCATTTGGCAGAGGTAGAAAGTACAGTTTGTTTGTCTGGATGGTAAAGAAAAGTACACCTGATTTCCTTAAGCCACCTTCAGATATCTGTGAGACAGAACTTCAAGTGGATGGTCTAAATTATCTGAGTAACTGAAACTGGAACCTTACATTACCTTAGTTTTCTGATCCAGCGGCCATTTGGCTTTGAGCTGTTTACAAGGGCATAGTTGTACAGATCTTTTCCAGTTGTTTGGCATCTGAGTACAAAGTATTTCCATTGTTTGAGGAACTTTTGGCATAGATCATTCAGAAGTGAGCAGTTGAAAAGGAAGTGCTTCACTGTTTCAAATGGGTAGTTACACAGAGGACATAGTGACAGAATCTGACCAGATCTGGTTCAGATGTGCATTCAGTAAGGCATGGTATGGGTGTAGGCGGAAGACAATACCTTCGTTGAAACTGAAAAGACATCTTAATATGTATCAGACCTACCTAATTTAGTCCACAGCATCAAATTTAGATATTGCTTTGATTCATCTTACAACTTCATTCTCATTTTGCTGAAAGCTCTAACCAGTCGTAATATTTTACAGATCTTATGAAGAAATCAGCACCAAGTCGTATTGTCAATGTCTCATCAGTGGTGCACAAGTTTGGCGCTATTGAATTCAACAATTTGCAAGCTGAGAAGTCTTTCCAGTATCACAATCGATATTTCGACAGCAAGTTGGCATTAGTCTTGTTTACCCGTGAGCTGGCGAAGCGTATAGAGGGAACAGGTGAGGATGGCATATAGATGGTGACTTGAGCTTATGCATAATCATATTATGCAGAAGGACTTGATGTTCTGTGCCCTGTCATTTGTAAACGCTCTGATGATGCCTCGTGCTTTGATAAGGTCAAGGTTCAGTCAGTTAATCTGGACAACCTTGTTATATTTTGCATCATTTTTTTAGAGATTCAGTCTCATTAATTGAATGTTTAGCATATTATGTTCACTTCCACAGCAGAGAAATTAAAACTTTTAGACTGATTTTGTTTAGGTAGTATTTGGAATAGTGAGTTACAGTTAAATAAATCTTCCCTTATCTAAAATGTAATTAGCCATTTTTGTGCTACATCAATATAGCTCTGAGCACTGACCTAAAATAATAGGAAGGCATGAGTAAGAGAAGTATTTTATGAGGTCACTTATACTTCTATTAAATAGCTATAGCTTATCAGGATTTATTTACAAGTTCATATTTACCATTTCTCATTTATTGTGGAACTGTCTTAACACAAACACTTCTTAGCACAATCCCCTGTATAAGCATACTCCCATTCAACAATCCCCACTGCTTTGTTTCTTATAAAAAGCACTCCGGATAACATAAAAAAATCTCTTATTACACACCCTCTGTAGCTTGGTCCCAAGCAAGAACGTGTTATCAGAGTTTCACTATATTTTATAGTAACACATGAAGTAAAGAATGCATTGCTTTCAAATCAGATATCATCAAATATGGACATCTTGATGCGTGTGAGAGTGCTGTTGTCTTATTGTCTTTGTTCTACTATGATATTATATATTGGTTCTATTAATGATATTGTGTACATTAATACTGTAATCAAGCCAGATTTCCATCTTATGGATAACAAAATTTATCTTATCTTGTTGTATCTTTTCTAATCTTACACGCAAAATGAATATAGTTCACAAATTCTTCTCACTGCAGGTGTGACAGTCAACACTCTGCATCCTGGTAGTGTGTCCACAAACTTATTGAGAAACCTGTTCTTCCTCTTACGTATTCCTTTGCAACTGATCATTAGGTTCTGCTGTAAGGTATGTCTTTTTCAGATATTTTGTCTTGGTGCAGAAGATTAATATAATGTCAGTATTATTCATTTATGAAGCTTTTGCTGTGGCCCAAATATTTGGTTTTGGTTAGTATGTATTTCTGGAATGTTAGGCTGAAATTTCAATTGTAATTCATATTGAGATACATTTAAGCTGCAGGTAAGCCTGACAGGAAATAAAATGAGCTGAAGGTTTATGTAAGGGATTTTGTGACAATTTGTATGTGATTGATCTGCTGAAGAAGTGAAAGCATGGGCTTGCTTTGCAAGTTGCCTCACAGATGTGATGTAGTGTAATGCTTTATGGTGATCTCTGAATGTGTAGTTGATTGGTAACAACTGGTTTGGGTGAAGTTTGGAGATCCTGTTTACTGTTATCCATGTTATTCAAATGTCATGGTCCTCGTACAACAATCTATCATGAGTCTGTGAACATTTTTGTTTTCAGACTGCAGAGGAAGGAGCCCAGACTAGCATCTACTTGGCAGTATCTGATGAGGTGAAGGATATTAATGGCAAGTATTTTGTGGACTGTGACCTAGCAGAACATGAAGCAACTCCAAAATCCCGGAATATGGAACTAGCAGCCGAACTGTGGGAGGTGACAGAAAAGCTGACAGGTCTTCAGAACCAGTGAAAATTTGTGTTTGTTGTTTTCATTATTTGACAGAGTTTACAGTATCCTTAAAAGTTTTAAGTTTTGTTAGGCAGGCTTAAAGGCCCTAGAAAATTTGTAACCTGAAAATTCCAGTCATCAGGAATTTGAAAAGTTCATAAGAAGGAATTTGGTCATTTCCTGACATATTGCCTGACATCTGGATTCTTCATTGATAGAAATAAGCAAAGTAAAAATATTTCTTGATGAAAAGTGTTTGAAAAGTCATTATAATGTCCTTATGATTTGTGCTGTGAATTCTGTATGATTTCTTGTTTCAAACATTCACTTGCAGGGCTAACTTTAGCTTGCCAAGCACTTCAGCTAAGCATTCTTACTAGGTTTATAAATTTCATTATAGACAGGGCTCATCATTCGATTCTGTTAAGATTTTGTTAGAAATCAAATTATTCCTTGGAATGAAATACAGAGTTTCTGCAAGTATCCACACTTTTGACACAGATCTCATTTCAGTAACTCAGAGAGGTTGTCCATGATGTCCAACAACCTTAGCTAGACGTTAAGGACTCAAACGAATCTCTTCAAATCCTGCCAAGCCATTTCCATAACATTTACAGGTTGTGTAGTGCAGCTGAGTTATAGATAGAAAATCTGCAGCCCATAAAAATATATACTACTTGAGCTGTGAAAAGATGTTTGACTTGCAAATACAGAGGTTAAGCTTAAATTAGTTTATCAGTGATCCCACATTTCAGGAAAATCTCTGATTCAGGGTGTTTTGTGTCTATTTCCTCTTTCAGTTATCAGTGTTTTTATACCATTTTATTTTATCCATGAATTGATGACTTGTACATGCGAATTTAACTTTCTTGATCATTTAATTTTTTAAATAGTTTGTACTAAGGTTGCCTTATTGAGATGGGATGTCTTGTTTTTTAGAGAATTCCAGTTATTTGATTGAACAATTTATATACAGTAAATCAAAGATGTGTAGGCATTTATTATGCTCAAATGGGAATACTCATTTGTGGAAGCAATGTACACACTTGTGGGAGCAATGTATACTTTTGATTAATGTTTTTTTTTAAGGTTTTGATACTACATATACTGTAAATAGTGAAAGCCATATATATGCTGCTCAAATCCCTTACAGTGAAAAGACATTTGTGACAGACAGATAGCTTGCTACAGAAGCAGAAAGACGTAGCTTGAGGGTATTCCCAAAACAATAACACAGCAGAGATGAAGACAGTATGTATCTCGTGTGAACCACATAACTTGCCTCACCTTTAGGATGGACCACTTTGGTATAAGGGATAAAGAGTCACAAGATTTCCGAAATTTGGACAGGCAGAAATGATGTTTTGCTTCAGGCTAGACAAGCATTCATTCTTGGCTATGATTAGCACAAACAAATAAGAATATATATGCCTTTAGATCCATTAATGTACATATGCTGCCAGCCTGTAAGAACACATCAGTGTGTACAAATTGCGGGCATTACAAATACCTGTTTTTGTTAAAAGTTTTTGGAGTGCTCTTGTAGTTTCTGTGGCCAATGTGAATTCTCCAATAATTCACTGGTTTTTCTGACATAAAGACTTAAGGATGTATCTGGGGATTATTATCTTTTAAGCCACTGTGTCTTAAAAGCAGTGATAAGTATGCAGGATGTAGAAGGTGAAAGAAAAAGACATTTTGCCCTACATTCAGTTAAAGGTAGAACTTTGGGAAAGTCACTGTAACAGAAGCCTGAAAGATTGACAGTAAGGAGAGGAACAATGCACATCCCTGAACCAGACATTTCAGGTAAGCTGCCCAAATTTTCATTTTCGTCCATAGGGATTCTGAGATGTGGCAGAAGATAGATAAAGCATGTTAACATGGTAATAAAAGATTTTTTCAGTGCATTCAAAAAGTTTTTAATATCCTTACTTTCAATTGTAAGGTCACTCTGCCTTGTTTGTTATGTAGACTACAAAGTAAGGAGATTAACTGTTTTAGTGTAAGCGACAAATTTTTTGGGCTGTTAATTGTGACCTGGGAAATCCTAGCATGGAATTTATTTGCATGTTGCTGGTGACTGTTATGGTCTTCCTTGACAAATTTCAAGGGGAAGTGGTAAGATGACCAACACTGGATCATGTGGCAAAGGCATTGCAGTGACCGTGGATGCCTAACACGTGTTAAGGTTGTTAGGGATGTTTCAGGATATCAGGTGTTGTGAACGCAAATTGGTGGTGAACCTGAAATGGTACATTGCCTCCAGAATCATTTTAAGATTAAAATTATTTATCTGGCATCCATGCAGAATGATTTTTTTGCATTTAACAGCTGTGAAATCAGAATGGTGGCATTCTGTTTCATTTCAAATATTGTTGTTAAAGTTGAACAAATGCTTTTGCAGTTGTTATGAGGAGTCTTCCTGTAATTTTGTTGTTGTGAAACAGAACAATTATCCTAAATGTTTTCAGCTGCAGGCACTTTTTGGCCTTTCAAAGGAGAGTTCAGCCATTGTTAAAGAGCTACATGAAATAACAATTGGAGAAATGTCATTGTGATAAAAGTTCCAAATGCCAAGTAGTAGTGAACAATATTTATAAATGATGCAGTTTCTCTGACATTCCTGGTGTGTAAATTTACGGAGGGTATTGGGGCACCACAAGACAGTAGAGTATGCTACAGCACAATCTGAATAATGAGGAGAAATCAGAGAATTGAGTAGATATGACAACAGGAAGAGTTTTAGACTGGACTAACTGGAGCCGAGATAAACTATTGAAGTGATTACAGGAGTGGCGCAATGCTGACAGAAAAGCCTAAAATTACCTTCATAATGTTGTTATGATGTGCTTTGTTATCTTGTGAAGTTTGAAAGACAAAGCATTTTTTTTTTTAAAGGTTTGGGGAAGTAGGGAGGCAGGGAAAAGGGAGTTGAAGCAAGTAGTGGGAATTCATTGTCTGATGTTAGTGGGCAAGAATTCATGGCAAAATTCTCCTAGCATCATCATTCAGTGCCAAACACCACTTTCAGTGGAGCTTTTGGATGAGTTGGCATTGACCATTCAGCAATCCTCTGGTTGTCATAGATAAACAATATTATATGTGCCTCATTATTCAGTGCTAAACACCACATGTAGTAAAACTTTTGAATGGGTTGATGTTGATCCTCTTTGGTTGTCATGGATGAAATAATATAACATGTGCCTCATTGTTCAATGTTAAACACCACACCCAGTAGAGCTTTTGGACAGGGTGCCCCTCTGGTTGTCATGGAGGAAATAATAATGCGTGACCCTCATAGATCTATCTCCTTTTGTAGTTTTTTGATTATGATGAAACAATCTCTCCTACATATTCTATCAATACTCTCATGATCACATTGTGTTGGTAGTGGTTAGGTCTACTAGTTCTTAAAATTGACTGTTATAAATCCATCGTGCTAGTGACCGGGCATTCATATTTGGTATTCATTATGATAAAAATATAGGTACCACATTCTTCTATTGCCATGTGTATGTGGCTGACTTGGCTCCACATTGTCATTTCACACATGACTTTAGATTTTTGAAGTGTGAAAACCTATGACATTATCTATGTAAATATCTAACTCAGACATGTTTATTACGAAAACCCTTCTTACGTCATGTTAAGTTGCCACTTAACATTTTGCAACCTCCTATATTTCTTATAAATAGAATTTATTACACCTGTTTTGTAATATGCTTTCTGATGTAAGGCATTTCTGAGTCCTTGCCTATCCCGACTTTAAACCATAACGCTCTCACTTGAAATAAAATCAGTTGCATAGCAAACAGTTGCCTTCTCTTCCTCCCTCCTCATCCATCACTCTGACTTGCCAAAACGTTAGACAGAGGTCAGTTGCAACATGTCATAATGAGTGTGATATAAGATCTTGGTCGCTCAATTAGGAGATGGGCAAAACTCTAAAGCTAGCATCTAATTTCTTTATCAAGGATAATGCAAAATCTGAAATCTGCCTTATACAAAACAATGGAGCAGGTCCCATAGATTTCTTAGTAAACATGTTAAAGTGCACTAAATAAAAAGAAAAATAAGCTCATATATCCATGGCTATTCACATAATGTATCTTGTGATATAGTTAAGCATACTTTACTTTTCATGTATGTTTTTGTGCTTGTGAACATAACTGTTAGAGTAATATTCTGTAGATTTGTGTATTACTTGGAAGTTTTAAGCTTTTTCAGGATCATATCTGTCATATCCATTTTGTCTAAATAGTTTGATACTCCTGTCAGGGCCATTAAACAGTTGTTGAAATAAGAAAACCTATGCAGTCGAATCTGGTCTGATGACCTTCAGTATATCATGGCCCGCTGAGACCTTAAATGTTCAGAGATGACCATTCACATTTCTGATATATTACCTTCATATTGTGGTCATATGTATAACATTTCTTTGATTGCAGTTTCTCGTATCCTGAATCATAAGGGGACCACTTGTCTAAAGAAACATAATGGTTGCTGAAGTTGCTGCCCTTCAGCAGATTCTGCAGTCTCAGAAGGCAGTGTTGCTAGTAGTGGTCTCTTCTGTCTACAGCGAACAGTTGTTGACTAATTTAAGAAAGCCTTAAATTTTAGATGTGTTTTTGCTAATGACAATCATAAGATTTCAGTAAAATTTTATAGAAATATTTCTGGTAGTAGGGTTTATTCTATTTAATTATGACTCCTTGGCCACAAGGATTAAATATTGTAAATACGCAGCAAGGTTCAACTGGGACATACATTTTCAGTTCTGAGAGAAATACAGTATTGTGATCATATGGAGCTGAATGAATTCCAGTAATTTTGTGTGTGTGTGTGTAAATTTAATGCTTGATTTTGTGAGCTGTTACTTACAGTAATGTTCTTATAAATCTGCTCATTGTGGCCTTTGATCCTGTTTACTTCAGGTGGAAAATACACAGTGGCCTTCAGTACTTAGTATAAAAGCACTCTATGGTCTCAGGAGTAAGTTGTGAGCAGTTTTCTTTAAGGTTTTTGATGATTATCATCATCAGGGTACAGTGAAATAGTGCAATCCAAAAGGAAAAGGCAGTTTCGGTGTTTATTCCAGACCATGTGATTGTATGGTTTGCCCCTAAAATTTCAAAATCCTCCTTAAAAAATACAGTGAATGTGCATTAGTCTCTCCTTTTCTGTGCTCCAAAGTTTGCATTGAGATGAAAATAAAAGCCCACTAAAAAAAAATGCACCCCCCCTCAAATTTATGACACAGGGGTAATGTCTCCCTCACCTCATATGACCTGGAGAAAACATTGCTGTTTATAAACTGAGATAAGTGAAGGATCTTTTACTTCTGTTGATCCTCTTATTATAGTTTGCTGCCAGACAGTAGCTCGTGTAAATCCATTTACAGTACTGTTTACCGGTAATTTGATTAGCGTGTTGTGTCAGAAAGGACACAATTGTCATACTTTAATAGATGTAGTGGTATTTGACAGTGGTTGTGAATGTTAGTGATGTATACATTATGAATGTGTTAGTGTTGGTAATGCACTGTGGCACGGGTAATGTTGTACCACATGATAGTGTTGTTGCTGTTTCTGTGGTTCACTTTACTTTCAGACTTTGGTATCCTAAGTTATATTACAATATTACATGTACTTAATTAGGACTTTATGTGATTGAGTTGTAACAATTTTGTGTTTTTATTTTGGCATCTCAGGCATAACAGTAACCCATAATCATGTAATCAATCTTAAGACATGAATTTACTGTGTCGTGTTTCATTGAAAGATAGAGAGCCCTTATCTTGTAAATCCAACATGAATTCCTATTTAATTAGAGTAAGGAGCTGATACTGTTTGGTTGCAGGGACATTTTTGATGAGTTTACATATCTCCCTATGCAATTAAATCTTTTTTGACTCACAGTACTCACACCCCGTATTTATACTGTGTTAAATTAAATATTATTTACCATGTTGTCAGCAGTTGAGTGTTTGTGATGTGTGTTATACATGGTCTATATTTGTGCCAGATCAAGAAATTATATAAAGGATAATATATTTCATGATGGCTGTGTTGCTCAACATTATTCAACTGTTAACATTGTCAGTGTTGCATGTGTGTATTGCACAGAGTTTAGTGACTTGCAGGTAAGAAAAACAAATAAAAGAACCAGTTACAGTTGTGGTATGCAGTGTGCTTGTCTGTAGGGTTACTGAATTATGTGTCGATTTGTAAGCACTGTAGTTTCAACAATACTGTCTGAAGAATGCTGACATTGTACATGCAGACATTTTGCAAAGCCACTTATAAGGACATCGATGTCTCTAATTCCCTCCTATTTTCACTTCAGACTCACAAAACTGCATATAATTTTAAAAGAATTTAGCTACAGTGGCATTCATTTACTAATCAATGGTCAAGAAATAGCTCTTCAAGATGCAGAAATCACCATTATGTTGATTGACAAACTTGACACATGAGTGACTTGGGTAGACTAAGAAAGCTGTTAATAGTGTTAAGACTTAAGATTAGAATGTGCTCTCAAAAATTCGACAATTATTGGAAAATGCAGTGAAAGGACCATACTTGAAATCTGATTTTCCTCACGCAAAGGTGATAAGCAAAATGTGAAAATCTTAAAAACTGACCGCAGAATCCTTTAGCCTGTTTTGTGCAAGGTACATACTATATTGGATCCTACATGTGCCCATCTCCCCTCATTCATTAAAGTCATGCTTCCCCAATGCAGGAGAATTGATCCATTCTGCGAGATTCAATGAAATGAGTGGACATTACTTCACTAGGGTCTAGCCCAATCTGTCACTGGCAAATTCCATGAAAGCCCTTCATATTTTTTTCTAATTTGGGTGACCTCTGAAAGTGTGGCAAAAACAAAAACAAACTGAAACACACACTGCTTATAATCAATGGTATATCACAGCTTTGTTACATCTTTGTCTCACTTCTAAAGGTCGAAAGTACACTAACTTAGGTATACTTTGTTTCGTTTCATGTGTACTGACAGTCTATATCACATAGAAAAGAGAAAACAAAAATCACCCCAATCAGGCATTGATTATATAAGAACAATAAACTGCGTTTAATTTCTCACAAGAAAAAGAAAGTATGTTACAAAATTGCTGTAATTTAACCTATTTACAGTGTAACAAATGCTATATTTGATCAATGATTAACTACCTAATTGGGATCCTGAAATGTAGTCGACCGAGTCTGATAAAAAAGAACAATGAACCATATTATTATTCAACAAATTCTTCACTGCAAATGAAGATACAGTAACAGCCTTTCAAAGCCATTTTCTTACAGTGTGATCCAGTTACCCTGACATCACTTATATTTTAATGTTCTTCTTAAATCACAATCTGATCCTTATGTATACCTATTGAGTAATTCATTCCATATGAAAGTATCATTCCTTTCTGTTCTTATATCAAAATCCTGCTGCATGACATGTGAGTAACACTTGCACTATGTTGCTGCTCACTACCACCAATCTTTATTCCCAGCATACCAGATTTCTTCATTCCTCTGCACTTTCATATCAGATGAGAGATGAATATACGGACAAAGAAGAGTCAGCTCTCAAGGACTAGTTATTTCCCTTGTCTCTTTCCACTGCTATTCTGATGTTTTTAGTTTCTCTTTATCTGACACAGTTTCCATGCTCTCACTTCTCACTGATGAAGAGATACCTGGATTATACTGGATTATACTGTAATATTAACTTAATTATGATCACATCAGATAAAAACCTGCACAACAATGGACTGTGAGATGAAATAAAGTTAAAATTACATCAGTACTGTCAAACTCTCACACACTACAAATTCACATCTGTTGGTCGATGCACACCATGAATGGACTGTCACTGTCTACTCATGATCTAGGTCTGAACATATTACAGAATATATTGCATACTTTTCAAAAAGGGTAAATTTCAATGAATTAAAATCATCACTGCCTCTCTAGCAATAGATGAGCCCTCCATATCACAAAATGCTGTCAGAGACTTCATTCAGTGCACTCTTTGTCGTGTACATCTAGTGAAGAGTCAAAGTCAATATGCATCTATTGGGATGGGAAGGTGGATAAGAGGAAAGAAGGAATGAAGACCTCTTTTGCTATTAAGCCGAAAAAATAATGTCCTTATTTCATGAACTAGTTCTTGACAATAGTTTTGTTTCATTGCACCAAGACAAACAAAAACTTCCATAATATTATTTATCCCTAGAAACAAAAGAGAAGTGAATGACAGGCTTTTTCATGCAAAAATAACCTCGCCTTAAAATAAACAGTTAAATCCTACTGAGAGAGTTTTTTTCAGAAAATATGGAAAACTGCAGTACCAAAGATGAACTGAACTATGACTTGTCTATCCAATAGTAATGTCATCTTATTTGCAACCCTCTAATCCTTCCACAGCAAGGTGAGGCAATCAGCTAGAGCAAAGAGATGTTTAGATGTCTTCAGTCTGAGCTGACAAGAAGGCTTAAGATCTAAATTACATCAAACAGTCTGTAAATATCACTGATGGCCCCTTAAGTGTCTAAGCTTACTAGCAGTCTCTGTCATGAGCTGTCAAAGCAATAGTGACTAGTCTTTACAGACTCTCTAAAGACAAAGATATAGTAAGATGGTCTATTTGTAAGTAGAATGCAATGAACACCACACTTTAAGAATACAGCCTAGAATAAAGAGTAGACAAAATATATTTTTGTAAAGATTATGAAGAAGAGGAGCTGAAGTTGAGAATGAAGCTGGGAAATGCAAAGACTTTCCTCACTGAAGTCAGTCTCAAACCAGATCAGACTTAATCATTCATCAGGCAGAGAGATTAGCAGGATCATTCAAAAACAGACTGTGGGTGATTAATTCTGAAGAGCAGAGTTGTCTTGACTAGTGTTTACATGTGACTACTCACTGATTACTGGCAAATGACTCCATAAAAGTAAAAAACAGAATCTATAATACACTTTAGCTCTCATTTGCAAAGACGTTACAAAAGCTAAACAGTTAATTTGAGTAATGTCTCCATAATGCCTCTTAGATGGAAGAAGCATATTTCATTTTTTAAAAAAAGTTATGTTTTGATTCGCTTGCCTGCATCCCAAGAAATACGTTAAACAATTTCAGTCGTTATACTGTACATACAATAATATCATAGAGGCTTGTTGAGATAGAGAGGATTTATAAGACAAATGCCACGAATGGCACATCCAATAGACTATGGTTAAATAAGATCTGTGGAACCAAAGTCTTCTGTTCAGTTTAGACAGAGAAGCCCAAAATGTGGAAAATACATGGAACTTCTTGTTTCCCTTCGCTTTAGCGGTGCTTTTGGTTTAACTTTCATTATAACCATTTTCTACTTTTATACAGTCCAAGGGAGAAAATTTTGTGAATTATCAATTCCCTTGAATGTTCTTAATTTCTGGCAAAACATGAGATTCAGTTCCCTCTCCATATTCCAGTACCAAAGAAATGAATAGAAAATCTGCTTATACCAGAGAGGAAGGACACTAACTACTAGCATTACATTCATTCTTGGTAAAATGAAATCTTTAATAATCATATTAAATTCCCTAGGATGGACCAACATTGCATAAACATACAAAATTACCGAAACATAATCAGATTTCAGGGCACATTTGTCCATTTAAAGATATAACACATAAAATTTAAGCTGTAAGGAATTTCTGAATCTGTACTCAAAATCACAACATGCCATATTTCTCCTATTATATACTGGACTGTCACTCCTTCTCTTTCCACAGTTTATTTTGGTGAACAACACAAGTATACATCATGAACATCTCAGCCCTAAAAACCACTTTGTTTGAAAGTGAGATCATGTTAAATCAATTCGCTTTTACCAAGAATGCCCTTCACCAAAGAGGAAAATTGAAATTGTTTTAACAAAAACACCAAAATGAAGTATCTCAAACCCACTATTTTGACATGCATTTGTTGAGTTTACCAGATGTCTCGTCATGCGATTCCCCTTTCAGACTTTTTTAATTCACTTTATACCTTGGTTCCCACTCTTTCCCTAGGGGAAGCATGCAAAGCATTAAGCTGATCCTGCTGGTTGCGAAAGAACTCTTTAGCTTGGCCACATGTAACATTAACACACATGGGACAACGCAGGGCCAACTGTGGAGGACAGGCAACATTTGAGTTGATGTGTTGCTTTACAATATCAGCCAAAGCCTCGATGAAGATTGGGTTATCATTCAGACTGGCGGCTCTGCGGATGTTCTTGACACCTACCTCTGCTGCCAGTTCCTCAGCATATTCATGGTCCAGTTCAAATAAGGTCTCAATGTGGTCAGATGTGAAGGCAATAGGCACAAGCAAGATGTTCTTTCTCCCCCTATCCACCAGTCCCTTAATGGCCTCATCTGTCTGTGGGCTCAGCCATGGCAAAGGCCCCACTTTTGACTGCCACACGAGACGGTAAGGATGACTGTGCCCAAGTCCTTCCATGACACGCTGAACACTGGCTGCCACTTCAGTAGGGTAGGGATCACCTCTGTTCACAACCTTCATTGGAAGTGAGTGGGCTGAGAACAAAATGACAACATCATCTTGGTCCTCCTGAGGGAAACGTTTGATCTCTGCTTTGATACTCTCCACAAAAGCTTGAACCAGACCAGGATGCGTGGGCCAACGGTCAATCACACTCCAGGTCATGTTGCCAGGATTACCCTTTTTATTGTAGTATCTGAATATTGCGTTAAGACTGCTGCCCGTTGTTGAACAACTGTATTGTGGATATTGGGTAAAAGCTATGGCATGTTGTACCCCATCCTCTGCCATCTGCTCTATTGTATCTTCAGTTAAAGGATGTGCATACCGGAACCCTATGTAATATTTATGAGGAGCTGATGCAGGGCTAATTTTGTCCAAAATGTCCACCATGCCCTGACCTTGTATCTGAGTCCATCGTTTGATTGGAGAACCTCCTCCTATCTTAGCATACTGTGCCTGGATGCGAGGGGTCCTTCTCCTTGCAATCACTGGAGCCAGCTGGCTCTGTGCTGGCAGAGGGATGAGATCTTTGTCCAGAAAGAGGCGAAGGAGAAAGTCATGAACTTCCTCTTGATTTTCTGGTCCACCAAGGTTCATCATCATGATGCCAGTCTTGGGTGCTGGACCTGATCTACTACCCATCTGTCTATGGTTGCCATGGTGAAGAATATAAACTGTACTTACAGCCCCAGAGGGCATA
Organism: Ellobium chinense; assembly: GCA_033807755.1. NCBI lineage: Eukaryota > Metazoa > Mollusca > Gastropoda > Ellobiida > Ellobiidae > Ellobium > Ellobium chinense. Next base: position 8,707,251 of record JAWQUT010000001.1, read on the forward strand.
GAAGTGTGTTTATGGAGTGGCACATTCAGGAAACTTGTCAGTGGACCTGTTAAAAAAACAAAACACAAAACCTTTCCTGACATCATGGCATTTGTTTTGTAATAAAAGACATGACATTTGAATACTTCTAATTGGATGACAACTGTATATGACATGAAGTAAATACAGTCGACTCCGCTTAATCGCCCTCCGCTTAATTGCCTTTTCCGCTTAATCGCCTCATTTCCCAGGGAACCGATTTTTTTCTATATTAAAGTCACTGGATAATCGCCTCTCACTCCGGATAATCGACCACTCTTCAGCGCCCGTGAATTCAAAGATCAGCGGTTGAAGGGTTACTGTTGACAAACAAATAATGCACACAGACGGTTTAACTGCGCGACAGAGTGACAGCTGCCACCCCGAAATAGGTGTGATAAGATTTCCTCCCCATCTCCACCTCCCCTTGTCCCCCTTCGTCCCATGCTACGCATCACTGTCTTCGCCTGTCCGATAATGCTAATGCGCTGAAAGCCATAGAGTCTCCTCCCCCCATGCCTTGATTGCGACTGTCTGGTGGATTTCGGTTAGATCAGAGAATGTGTAATGTGGATGGACCGTCTATCCCGACCATGCCATCCTACTCCTTATTGTCTGCTGGGCTACTGCGATGTGACCAATGAGAGAGACCGCGGAGATCAAACATTTTGTGCGCTACAACTCCATCAAACTCGAGTCTGTCCTGAGACTGGCGACGAGAAGGTGTCAATGCACGACACAACATCAAAGAAATTTAACCCCATTACCAAAAATATGGCCGAAATTACCTTCTCCGCTTAATCGCCCACTTTTTCCATGATCCCGAGGATGGGCGATTAAGCGGAGTTGACTGTATCTGGAAGTAGGAAGAATGATAAAAGTGAGTTTCTTCTTCTTTACTGTCACTTGGCCTAAGTCCATCCCCACCCTTATGACATACAACAGAATACTCTGGAACAGGGGTGAGATTAGAATAGATATAAAACTATGACAATGAACAAATTATTTATTGTCCAGTGCTAGCCTTTGTATCTTAAGACAAGAGTCATGATTATGTTGAAACATTTCAGTTGGTAATGAGTGATTATTTTGATAAAAACATTTGAATTAATTTGATTAGGTAATTAGTGATTATTTAAGATCCACTGCCCCTGATCTGGAGACAAGTTATNATAATCGACTCTCACTCCGGATAATCGACCACTCTTCAGCGCCCGTGAATTCAAAGATCAGCGGTTGAGGGGTTACAGTTGACAAACAAATAATGCACACAGACGGTTTAACTGCGCGACAGAGTGACAGCTGCCACCCCGAAATAGGTGTGATAAGCCTTTCCTCCCCATCTCCACCTCCCCTTGTCCCCCTTCGTCCCATGCTATGCATCACTGTCTTCGCCTGTCCGATAATGCTAATGCGCTGAAAGCCGTAGAGTCTCCTCCCCCCATGCCTTGATTGCGACTGTCTGGTGGATTTCGGTTAGATCAGAGAATGTGTCATGTGGATGGACGGTCTATCCTGACCATGCCATCCTACTGTCTCCTTATTGTCTGCTGGGCTACTGCGATGTGACCAATGAGAGAGACCGCAGAGATCAAACATTTTGTACGCTACAACTCCGTCAAACTCGAGTCTGTCCTGAGACTGGCGACGAGAAGGTGTCAATGCACGACACAACATCAAAGAAATTTAACCCCATTACCAAAAATATGGCCGAAATTACCTTCTCCACTTAATCGCCCACTTTTTCCGTGATTCCGAGGATGGGCGATTAAGCAGAGTCGACTGTATCTGGAAGTAGGAAGAAATATAAAAGTGAGTTTCTTCTTCTTTACTGTCACTTGGCCTAAGTCCATCCCCACCCTTATGACATACAACAGAATACTCTGGAACAGGGGTGAGATTAGAATAGATATAAAACTATGACAATGAACAAATTATTTATTGTCCAGTGCTAGCCTTTGTATCTTAAGACAAGAGTCATGATTATGTTGAAACATTTCAGTTGGTAATGAGTGATTATTTTGATAAAAACATTTGAATTAATTTGAATAGGTAATTAGTGATTATTTAAGATCCACTGCCCCTGATCTGGAAACAAGTTATGCGCCACAAAAGGACCATCTACAGTCAGTTTGTGACAAATACAGCAAATCTGAGCAGAATCAGGCAGATGCTCCTCTACCCCCCCCCCCCCCCNTCTTTCTCTCACACACACAAAACCACATGACATCTACAGTAAGGTGAACACTAACAGGATATTGGGCATCATAACAGACAAGGAGTAGTGACCATGACAATATGTCACAGGCATTGATTCACAACCCATTATTGTGTAATGCACCTCTATATAATCAATACAGTACTCTCACAGTCAGACAACTGTAAAGGCTCCAAAGCTACATTTTCAAATAATTTACCATTTCTTGTAAAACTGACTAATCAGAAACATGTCTCTCCAAGCTTGATACCACATGTGTTTTCTGAGGCATTGTATTACATCTTCCATCTACCCTACGCCCCCCCCCCCCNCCCCCTTCCAATTCTCCTATCTCATATTATAGTCTATATCCTGGACTAAAAACAGTGACTTACTTGATTAAATTAAAAAATCTTGAAATCATTGACAGATTTTTGTGCCTAGTGTTAAATTTCTCCTACCCTGCCAGTCCTCCGACCCTCTCTTTTTTAATTTCAATGGTGACGTTGCAAAGTTCCTAAGTCAAAACTGACCCCCAGCTCAAAGTGCTAAATTAGGTAGGCCCTGCCTTTATGACCCTATCATTCAGATGTGCGCTTTTGTCAATGTCAGTTGGGCTAGGCATTAATTGCTGTATGCCACAAACTTCACAATGATCTAGCTTAATCTGACGTGGACTTACGAAAAGTTTTCCGCAGAGCATTGAACGCCATCCTTGATAGTCTGTGCACTAACGTTGTTAGCTGGCCCCTACGCTCTGCAAAGGGTTATGAAAACAGCCGGTGACCCAACCCAGCAGTAACAATACTCACTATAGTAATCGATACCATATGTTGATTACTTGAGCAATCCGTTATGATAGCACCTAGAATATCCATCACAGTGACGGCAGATATTTGCCTTGTCCAGCCTGAAAGTGGTTATGGAATTGTGGTCCTCCTGATCAGTGATAAATATCATCACTGTTGTCTGATCAGCCAATGTGCATGTGAACGTTGATGGATTATTTATTCCATTCAATTCATGTTAGTCGATCCCAAAAGTACAATACAGGAAGTAAGTAGGGGAAACGACTCTCGGAGCTTACTTTCACATCATTGAAGAAACAATGCGTGGATTTAGATGGAGGGTTATGAACAGGTAAGATCTCGAGCGAAGCTCTTAGATCCAAGTGGAGAGCATTAGGTCTGTCAATATATTTAGGGCAAAATCCTGGGTTTTTTTCAAGGTAAGCTTGGAGTGGAGGCAGGGCAGGAGTAAGTATGAGTATGAATGAAAGAACATGTGGTGTATTTGACACCATTCTTTATGGCTATGCCTATATCATATGACTAGACTACGTCTTTGGCCGGTGTCGTTACGCACCTAAGGATTTAGCCGCTTCTGGTGAAAGTATCAATTGATGTGGCATGTATTGCTTTCCACCACTGGAAAGCTCAGTTAATATACTGCTAAAATGTGCTGATTGCTGTGAATTGTGTGAATTTGTGTTGGAATCACAGCTCTTCGAAGTGTAGGGGGTGTGAGTATGAGGTTG
>JAWQUT010000001.1:8711323-8723385 GCA_033807755.1 Ellobium chinense
TCATTGCGAGATTTTTGTGCCTAGTGTTAAATTTCTCCTACCCTGCCAGTCCTCGACCCTCTCTTCTTTAATTTCAATGGTGACGTTGCAAAGTTTCTAAGTCAAAACTGACCCCCAGCTCAAAGTGCTAAATTGGGTAAGCCCTTTATGACCCTATCTTGCGCTTTTGTAAATGTCAGTGACTCAGTAGGGCTATGCATTAATTGCTGTATGCCACAAACTTCACAATGATCTAGACCTAGTCTAGCTTAATCTGAAGTGGACTTACGAAAAGTTTTCCGCAGAGCATTGAACGCCATCCTTGATAGTCTGTGCACTAATGTTGTTAGCTGGCCCCTACGCTCTGCAAAGGGTTATGAAAACAGCCGGTGACCCAACCCAGCAATAACGATACTCACTATAGTAATCGATACCATATGTTGATTACTTGAGCAATCCGTTATGATAGCACGTACACTATCCATCACAGTGACGGCAGATATTTGCCTTGTCCAGCCTGAAAGTGGTTATGGAATTGTGGTCCTCCTGATCAGTGATAAATATCATCACTGTTGTCTGATCAGCCAATGTGCATGTGAACGTTGATGGATTATTTATTCCACTCAATTCATATTAGTCGATCCCAAAAGTACAATACACAGGAAGTAAGCAGGGGAAGCGACTCTCAGTCTCAGAGCTTACTTTCACATCATTGAAGAAACATTGCGTGGACTTAGAAGGAGGGTTATGAACAGGTAAGATCTCGAGCGAAGCTCTTAGATAGCTAAGTGGAGAGCAGTAGGTCTGACAATATATTTAGGGCAAAATCCTGGGGTTTTTTCAAGGTAAGCTTGGAGTGGAGGCAGGGCAGGAGTAAGTATGAGTGTATGAATGAAAGAACATGCATGTGGTGTATTTTTTACACCATTATCGATGTATATATGCCATGCTGCATGAAAGTATTGAATGGCATATTAAGAGGAAGCATCGAGCCCAATAGCTGAGAAGGAGCTAGGAAATCTAAATGAGACTCACACCCTAACTGAAACTCATGTATACTAATACAATCTGAAACCAAACCCGAAATCCGCTACTAACCCCAATAAACAGATAACTGCCCATCAAGATATGGAGTACCGATATCACTCGGAGGAGTGAGCCCCTCTAACCCTAATGTCTATGACTATTGAGACAGGAAAATCAGTTGAGGCAAGTCCTTAACCCTAATGCCCATTGAGATAAGAGCATCAGGTTTGAGTGTCATTTGGAATTCTTCCCATGAAGGACAATGACATTCTGACAATGGCTGACTTCTCCTGAGGCATGACAGTGCTTGACACCTTGTCCTGAGGCACTTTCAGTTGCCAAAAGACACGACCACAGGGGTTACCAGGCAAGCATGTGGCTCAGCTGGGTGTGTATTGTGTTTTTCTGCATTATTTGCCTGGCAACGCAGAGCAGAATCGGCATGCCTTTCTTTTTCCTTAGTAAGATGGAAGATCCAAGATGGATAGTTTGTGTTTAACTTAACTGCCTCATTACTATCTAGTAAAAAACAGACCTCTTTAGTTTTAATACATCTTTTTATTACTGACAGTGAGGCATGGTATGGCATCATACAGATCAGCAGATCAACATTATGTGGTTTTGGCACTTCAGATGTGTAGTGCCTAATTTCATATTTGCATGTAACATTACATGGTTCATCATAATGTTAGGCTTTGTAGGGGGTGATAATGTCATAGAGCCCTTGCAGCCAATGAGTTCCAGGAATCATACAAGATCTTATTTGCCCAATGGGTAACCATGCAGCCATATTTGTTCACAGTGCTAATATTTAAAAAGTTATAGGTCAGTTCTTCATGTATGAATGAAAGAATTTACAGTGAACTTGACAGTATTTAGTTCTTCCCATAATGAAATCAGCACACATTCTTTTTAACTATAATGGTGGTATATTGTGTCTTGCAGGACACCTTCTCTTGAGTAATGCTGAGACAAATTCTGGACTTCTTGAAGAAAGTTAATACCAGTCCCAAGTTCCTTAAAATGGCAGAGAGTCTAACACCTCTATCTCTAGGGGTAAGTGTTTTTATTCCAGGTGCATTACAGAGCTTTGTAGTTAGAGTGATTTTTGTTTTTTTTTTAACTACCACCATGCTGTCATTGAATGATTGATAAAAGTCAACCTGTCACCTTTTCCCTCATTCATTTATGTGTTGGTCACTATAGTTTGGCAGTCACTCCATTTATTAAAAGAAAATGGCATTTAATAATTGTGAAACATTTAACTCTGGAATTTAGGGTCTGAAATTTCTTCATAGAGCCTGGCATTTCTATTACAGAAAAAGATGGTTTTAGAGAATAATAGTCTCATAAGTCTCATCCCTGACTGTCATTAGCTTGTGTCCCTTCATATCATCTCACAGACTACATCAGACCTTCTTCAACACCTGAGGAGCACTCACTGACTGTAACCAGATGCTTTCTGTAGAATAGATAAAAATTTGAACAAGGTGCCTGCAAAATATATTGTATTTGATTAGATGGGCACTAAATTGTTGTTAAAGAATGAGAATGAGACATATTCATCATATTAGGAAAGGTATTGTATTGATTGAATATGTAGAATAATTTTGTTTTTTTCTCGTGACTTCAGAAAAGACCTCCAGAAACTGAGGGAGAAGATACTGCAAAAAAACAGTCAAAGAAAAAAAAGAAAAAGCATGTGGTAAGTAGGCTTTAATCATTGCTTGTCAGTTTGTAATTTAGAATATTGTATATGTAGTGTAGAAGAGAAGTCTGTTGCAACCAACCCTTCATGTTTGCCACGAGAGAGCAATTAAATCTTAATCTTTCAGGCTTGGAGGATATATCTGCATGCTCTAAGCAGCAGCATCAACAGCTAAACTGGGGGTTGGATTATCCCATCACCTCCTCCCCAGCTGAGAGAAAGGGTGACCTATCTGATATCAAAGCAGTTAGCTGACAGCTACACAGTGACACAATAACATGGCTTAGTCAACTATCTTGCATAAATTTACCTTGACAATGATAATGGTTTGTTTGTAGAGATATGTTTTCAGAGCTTTTCCTATTTTTTATACTTTTTGGGGCGGTCAGTTTCAAGGTTTCAGTTCACTCTTCATATGAATTCATGATATTCTTTGCTTAAGTTTCAATGATTACAGTTAACACAGCTTAATCTTGGTCCAGATTACCACAAGATTTTCCCACCCAACAAAATGTACATTTCTCTATAAAGTCACTGGATAATATGCAGTTTCTTTTTCTATGCTTCCAAGGAGTTGGGACTAAACAGAATCAACATAAATAAATGGATTCAAATGTATAATGGAATATAAACATATTTCCATGTCTAGTGTAGGAGGTGAGTGAGGAGATAAGGAGGTGTAGAATGGGCATGCATCAAGTTTGTAAATGTTTCTCTTCATATTGTAAGTTTTTTCAGAACTGGTGCAGGATGAATTCTGTTTTCTTTGGATTTGTTTTTTGAAAGACACATGAAATGCAAAAAAGGAGAGTGGAAGCAGACATGAATAGGAAACCTGGTTCAAGAAACCATTATTCAGAAGAATGCTTGTTCAAGTACATATTGCACAAAATCAGATTTATGTCTCTTGCAATTTCAGGTTCAGCTTGGCCAGTCTGAAGGATGTAAGAGGAAAATAGCCATGCTGGTTGCATACAATGGTGCAGGATATTATGGTGTACAAATGTGAGTAATGTCCTTGGTCGACAAGATACTGGTAACGGCATATGATTGCCAGAATTCGAGTTACTATCCTAGATTTTAGAGGATATTGGTAGTGTGTCATATCAATTAAAGAGATTTTTTTAGCTGAAGTAGTGACAGCAGCTCAGTTTGAAAGTTCAGTTAATTTACTCCAATAGTGGAGAATATGGTAAATTCTGTTGACACTCTGAAAAAAAAGAACCTCTTCAGTCTTGCATACTACTGATTTTGAGTTATAGAGTCTATGACTTCCATAAGGCAAAACAATGATGCCACTTTTCTTGGAATTTCTGGAATTCAAGAATTTTTGGGCCTTCTCCTAAAAAGATATTCGTATGCACATCACAACCAATGTCACACTCCATACAAAAGTTCCAAAAAAAATTTCCCTTTCTCAAGTGTCATCTGTGACCAGAAGTTAAAAGAACGTGTTACTTTATAAATGTGGATGTCTTAGAGTTATGTCCCAAAACTTACAAAAAGGCAGAATCTGGGTCTTTGTTATAGTGAAATGAGTTTATCCTATATTTACTGTTCCATGATACCTTTCACCAGAAATCCTGGCTTCCCTACCATTGAGAGTGAATTCTTCCCAGCCCTAGTGAAAGTTGGGGCCATTCCTCAGGAGCATGCAGACACACCCTCTAAGATGTGGTTCCAGCGTGGTTCTCGCACCGACAAAGGGGTTTCTGCTGCTGGCCAAATTTTCTCTATGAAGATAAGTTCCTATTTCTTACATCATGCATTAAACAGGATTTGTAAGGATCTTGAGAGAGTGGAAAACTTAATATTTCACAGTAAAATTTGTTTTTGTTTTTCCTTACAAACCCTACTTTAACAGTTGTCTAGGTCCCATAACTTACCTTATTTTGTAGAAGAGTATGCTTACTGTGGTCTAACATGCTTGATCTCATTGTTCATTGTGTTATCAGGATTTAATGTGGGTGGTGGAATAAATGAGGTCACAATGTCTAGAAGAGGGAAATCTGTTTTAGCTTTTCTGTCTCTCTTTTAATATTTGCCATTGACAACAGAGGCAGGAATTATGGTTTTAAACCTGTTTATACATAGTATTCATATCTGAATTCTATCTGATGTGACAGGCCTTGATTTATGGCATGAAATACTGGAATTTTGAAATTTGGTGCAAACATTTTGCAATAATGATCTCCCAGTGCATCACTGAATGTATGCTTTCTTCCTTCAGAGAATTATTATCCGTGTGATGTTATCATGATTCTCTTTCCTTTATCCACGCAGTACTGGTACCAGATTTAATACAAAAACTGAATGACGTCCTCCCAGCACAGATCCGAGCAATAGGTGATCCTTGTTCTTTTTTAACACACTGTATAAGCTCTTTAAATATGAAACTGGTCCTCTTTTGAAACACTATCTGAGTCCTAAAGTAATAGCTGACATAGATTATTTCAGTGGGCATTGTGAAATATGCTTGATATGAAACATCTCTAAGCATCCAGTGAATTTCATGATAAGTGTATATATATCCAAGTGTAAATTATCTCCATTGAAAGCATAAAGTTTAAATAAATATGAGATTATAATGTGTACCACAGTTAATTTGCCCCTTCTTACACGGCACTTTTACTAGCCTTTACTATGCTAAACATAATATTAACCAGTGTTTTAGTAAGTGATAATATAAGATTCTGATGCAAGCTGTTCATGTTGGGCCTCGGTGAAGTCATGTGAGATCTCCCTTTATCAGGAAGTTGTGACATATTTATGTGTTCCTTTGTGAGCTTTCAGACGAGGTGTGAGGTGCATTTCTGAATTGCTAGTGCTGTGAAACAGTCATGAAACATTATTAACCAAAATTTTGGGTAGGAAAAAAATGAAACCTTTTTTCACTCTGATCAAGTCATTAGTCAAATATGTTTGCAGCAAGCAGAGTTCACCTAATGTATCGAAGTGACATTTCTTCTCAAAAGAATGGCAGTTCGAATATGAGGACATCTTCTTTATGGTTTTATCTCACAACATGAGAGTAGCTTGCAATGATGCCAACTTCATATTTCAGGGATCATCCTGAAACAGTTTGTCTTTTTGTTCAGATATGCTCCATCTAAGTTGTAGTTAGATGATTGTTCTGAAAATGCTTTGCTTAGTACATTCATAGCTCTGTGAACCATAAGTTTCAAACCATTGAAGTATTTTGTATACAACAACTATTGCATTTATTAAGTAAATACTTTAAACACGAGTACTTACTTCTGTTGTGATATTCATTGTTCAAGTATTAGAATTTGTTTGGATGCAGGTGGTTCACAATGCTGGGTAGTAAGTGCTGTGAATGTTGTTTTATGATTAAGCAGTGATCTTTGAAGTCCTCTAAAAAGTTCTTTTTCGCATTTTTAGGTTTTGTTCGTACAACAAATAGCTTTGATTCCAAAAACTGGTGTGATGGTCGAACCTATATGTACATGATGCCAACATTTGCTTTTGCCCCATTTGAAAAGGTAAGAAGATACTTAATGTTATTTTTGGACTTATTATGACCCTAGTTGATGTCTTGGTGCTGCATAGGAAGATGGATGGAGACAGCCAAACTCATGCCATATCAACACACATTTATACTACCCTACATACAGCAAAATTATTGTGATCAGACCTATCAAGGACTTAGCCTTGTAATGCTAATCTGGCAACTCTGGGCTGCATTGTTATGCACTAGTCATCTCACAACTTGGAAGCATGCTATGTCAGTCAGCCCTGTCTTTTGTTGTCAGTCATTGTGGGATTGTATACTCTCATTCTCGAAGTTCAATTGCAGTAGGGCATCTCTATATTTCCTGGGGCCCCAAGGGGCCTCTTAAGACCAGTGAAGATGTCTCAGTGATCCTTCCTCATTTATTATGGACGACTTTCAAGTTTGAGACCATTAAATGATGTAAAGACACACAAACAGATAAAACTAGCCTCAGATTTTCATTTCTATATAATAGTTTATTTACTGTACTATTGTTGGCTGTGACTAATTGCAGATTCCAATTTGTTGTAGCAAATTTGAGGTGAGATAGTCGAAAAACTCCCTCTAATTATAATTTCTTCCATTCTTCCTTAGCACTGAGGTGCGGTTTAGCTTGGTATCCTGACCAATCAGCTGTGCTACTGGTGGGCTTCATTGTTTGCTAATGACTGAATAGTGCTGTGACAGTTCTGAAATGATATTCCATTATTGCTGTATACACTTAGGTTGCCACAAGCACAATAATCCTGGAACAAAAAATGATGCACATTGCCTTTGGCTTTTGCAGATCTGGAAAAATACATGAGGTCAGCAAAAGTGGCCTACTCTGGAATGGCAGTCCATAAGTTTGTGTGCAATTACTTCTCACAAGTATTGATCACAGTAAAAACCTGCTGAACATCCGATTTGTTTTTATGTGACATAAACATCCAAGTTTTTACCATTTTTTTAAAAGTGAGAAGTTTCAGATTCTTTTTTGTGGGACTCATAAGCATTAGGTAATTTTCATTTCCATATTTTGTTTTTTTTTCTTTTGCAGTTTATCACAGATGAGTACAGAACAGCCCGTGAGTAAAATTTTGGTGGACTTTGAATTATGTCATACTTTTCTCAGTTTTCTATTTACACTGCCCATCACCTTCCAGTTTGTGCCCATGAAGTAGAGGCATTTTGAAGAACTTACTGACCTGTATCAGTAGATACAGCATGGGCATAAAAGTTTGTAAATTAACATTTCAAACTTTCAGTTCTATATTAAAGATATTGTTTAACTGGCTGTTCCTTGGAATTAACTGGTATTGTAGTCATCATTCAGTTCAGAACTTGGATTGTTTCATTTTGCTGTTTCCATTTTGACAGTGTTTTAATTCTGCAATTTCATTTTATGTGCCTGCTTATAAAATTATAATTCAGAAAATGTGCACTTTTAATTGTTTCCTATATGCATTTTGTAACAAGTGTGAATATAATTTTCGTAGAGTCATTCAAGATATTTTTATGAAGAGGATGATTGAAATTTATCAGTTCTGAAGTCTGAAGTTTTATTTTCTCTTCTATTTACTTAGCTGAGATTTTGGAAAGAGTGAGAGCAGTTTTGAACAAGTTTGTTGGTACTCATAAGTTCCACAATTTTACCTCGGGGGTGTAAGTATTGGTTTGTTTGTTATTTTTTTTAAATTTTTTTTTTGTAGTTACACATGCAGTTTGTTTGATCTTTAGGTTTCCATCAGAGGAGAAAGAAATTGCGGGAGTGTGGCAGTTTTATTTCTTATTAAATTCTCTGATTGCGTGGACAGATATAATTATCAAATAAGAGACAATACAGTGATTCTCTGATAGCATTACCACCTTTCATACAGGAGCTGTTAGACTAAATTATCCATGGACCACATTAATCATAGTATTGAATAAGACAAAGTCAGAGCTGGGACTGGAAGAACTGATCATGCTTATCAGATGATCAGCGTAATAAGGAGACATGTTAGAGAAGTTCTACTGTCCATGTAGTTCATATTATGAGATTGCCATGTTCAGTTCTTGAACATATAATCCAGTGACAATGACACTGTCTCAGTCACTGGAGACAATGAATGTTAGATGCTGCTGGAAGCTCAGTAACCAGAACTTCATATTTCAGTTTTTTTTGTGGTTTTTTTTTTGATCCATCAGGTTTTTGTTTGTGTATTAACAGGAAATATGAGCAAGCAAGTGCGTCTAGATACATCATCAAGTTTGAGGTACATATAATCACACTGAAATTGTCTATAGTTTGAGAGTGTATTGATGATAAACTTGTTTGTGCAGCTAATAACAGTGTAACTCTAATGTTATTAACCTAACTCTTGCGTATGTGCCCTGTTATGCAGATTAAATGGGGGAAAAAAAGCTTCGTAAATTGAAGAAACCACTAAATTACCCCTTTTGCAATACTAAAATGTTAACTGTTCAGTACATGTAACTTGTATTTATATATTGTTCTTTAAAATTCTCATGTTCTTTAAATGTTTTTTTTTCAGTGCTCAGAGCCTTATATTCGTGAAGGCATTGAATTTGTGACACTACAAGTCAAGGGCCAGAGCTTTATGCTTCATCACATACGCAAGATGATTGGTAAATTTGATTTTCTTTGTCTAGTTGCATGGTGTCTTGAGGGAGTTCTTTCTTACAGCATACTTAAGAGAAACAGATCAATGTCCTGGTATTATTATGATACTTGATAGGCTTTGAGAAACTGCATCACCAGGTTTTCATGTAAAATGCAACTCAGATTGTATCTGTACATTTTTATTACATATGCTGTAAGTGTGACTTTCATATGCACTGATTTATTATTATTCTGTCATTTAAGTTTTGATAAATAATATACCTTGCTAAGTATATTTTTTTGTGCGCACGGGCATACACATATCAAGATTTGATTGCAGTTTTTATTTTTTTTTTTTAGTATTATTAATTCTAGCTAATCCACATATTAAATGTGGGTTTCCAGAGTTGCCACTTAACATTGTAATGTGTCTTGAAACCATCCCCATAATACTTGTTTAGGCAAGAAATGTGAGTCTCCTGAAGATGCACATATTCCACTGAACCAAGTATGCATTCTGATAAGGAATCTTAGCGGTACACTGCTTGTAGCATCGTAGGAATTCAAGACTGTATGTCCATGAACATTTATTTTGTCTGGCAGTGTCTCCAAACTCTCATAGCACACACAGCTTTGAGATCAAATTCAAATGGTTAGGGAATCAACTCCTTCCACAGCCATCCTCAAAATGCCACTTGAAAGTATTTTATGCACATTTTCCTCAGTCTGACCATATAATGACTATTTGGAGGACAGCATGCAAGTGCAGTTCATTGTTTTACCATTATTGTTCACTATCCAGCAGATTCTTTACAAATGAACTCATTAATATTTGTTACCCATTGTAACTCCTATTGAAATACCACAGAAGCTCACAATCTTGAATTTCTTTTGATGTCATTGCAGAGCTCCACTTCATTGCTCTATATCTCTTTATTAAATTTACACTTAAACATCGTAAAGTGGTCAGTCAACAAAATTACTCGGTAATGCAGTAACAGTTCATAACCAATGCACCCATCTAGACTCACTAGTGTTCATGGAAGTGTAGTGTTGTGAGAGTGAAGCACATTTCATTTTACCCATATGACTTATTTGAATCCCATACCCCAGTGCACCCCTCTATGCACACTAGTACCTATGGAAGCATAGTGTTGCGAGAGTGAAGCATACTTTGTGATCTCCATATGACTTAATTGAATCAGTTTTGTTACCTTATGACTTGGAAAGTGTTTTGAAATAGCCTCAGTTTTGTAAAAAGGGTTTTCATAATAAACATTTGTGAGTGTACCTACCACATGGTCTCAAAATTTTCAAGCCACTCCTCTGGAATTGGAGATCATGATGTTTTGTTATACCAACATAAGACTTACTCTGTCTTGCTGGGTCTCAGATAATATCATTGTTATCCTCATTTACCCTCAGGTTTGACCATAGCGATTCTCAGAGGCTACTGTGGAGAGACAACCATTGAAAGTTGCTGGGGTCCTGACAAGGTAATTTTTTGCTTCCCCAGACCTATCTTTTTAGAGATAATTAATTGAATGCTCAAAATTCTCAGAAATCGAAAATCAGGGCTTTTTACCATGCAAATGAGTCGAGAAAAATAACAAAATAGCTTTTATTGAACAGTGACCCTAAAGCTCTTGGTGTCTAAAATTTAACCATTGACTGTAGTTGTTCCTGCATTTGATACTGAAAAATGAAGTACAGAGTTAAGAAACATGCAAACATTAAAAGAATAAATCATCTTTATCAATGGATTTAAAGTAAATTCCCTTCTGTACAAAGAAGAGCAAATTTTCAAATAATAATAGAAGAGTTTGATGGGACTTTGGAAATCTTTCTGATAAAATGTTTGTTCAAACCATCTATGCATTTTTTTATCCTGTTTCATCTTGAAGAAGCCTCGGACTGAAGATGTGACTTTATCTTTCCTCTCTAGGTGGATGTTCCAAAAGCCCCTGGACTTGGTCTTGTTCTTGAAGCGGTGAGATCAATCACACAAAACGTAATAGAGTTTCTATAGCCAGCTGATTCTTAAAGGCTCTGCTCTAAAGGCATCTTCATGTGAGAAGAAATGAAGTATTGTGGTTCAAGGAACTCAGGTTACCTCAGCTGCACCACAACGTGAACAAAATATTTTTGCCTAGTTAAAGGGTGTCTTGCTAACAGAGTATGAGAGAACAAAGAGTGTAATGATAAATTAGAATGTTAGTTTCTGACAGGTGAAGCCAGCTGGATAGTTGGTTTGTAATGGTTCTCTGTGAGTGGATATTTTTGATTATTAGTTTTATAGAGCTGTCATGACGACTGCCCATGAAGTCCAAGATCATGTTTTTAATGATATTGTACATGTCACGAACAGCCTTTAAAACACTTTAATCAATTAGTAACATGGATTACAGACCAATTTGAACATTTTAAGAGAAATTCCAGATTTGAATATTTTTCTTGGGGTATGACTATGTGCATCAAGGGCAATTCTTGTGACTGGATTTTCAGTAGCAGTTTTTTCATGGAGATTTCTGGGAGAGTTACACACTAGATTTCCAGGAGTTTTTATTTCCAAACATGTTCCAGGAACTCCTGAGATTCTAGGAAAGTGCAAGAAACCAGTAATAATCTGGCATAATATTTATCTATTTTCAGTTCCAAATGAAAAAAATCGGCAGTAGAAATTCTGCAAAGTAAATTTTGGTGATTTTAAGTGCACAGTATTAACTGTGATGCAGTTATGTTTTTTGTCCTTCTCTGTTCTTATTCTGGCAAGTTCATATCTTTCAGCTTCATTTTGATGGCTACAACAGGAAGTGGGGGAATGATGGGGTGCATGCATCAATTGACTGGTCTCCATATCAGGTAAATGAAGTTCCAATCCTGAGTGTCATTTTCCTTTAATCTAACTTATAGGTGGCTTTTACATTGAAGTTGCTTAATTAAAGTTAATTTGAACTTCAAGTAATCAAGAGATTTCTACTCTTACTGATAACCATTATTGATGGGCAAAGAAGGAACAAACTGGGTACAAAGAATGTGATCTTTTACATGCAAATTTTCATGTAAGTTGGGGAGACCACTAGGTGCCAGTAATGTTCTATGAAAGTCTTTAGCTGGCCATATGGTTAGTTTCAGTTTCATCATCAGTTGAACCAGTCCTTTTACTGTCCTGTCTTGTTGAAGACAATGGCTGACAATTACATGGTGCATGGAGTATGTGCACTTACATGTTTGGTCTACATTTGGGGGGG
>JAWQUT010000001.1:8723401-8786923 GCA_033807755.1 Ellobium chinense
GGGGGGAGAAGAGCTGCTTTCAGAGAATTTACTGGAAAGCATTTACTTTCCTAAACAGTAAATATCTGTGTTCTGCCTTGGGTCAAAACTGGAGAGCTTCTATGCTAGAGGGAGGAGGGTTTGTCCCAATTCCAAGAGTCTCCTGGAGGGAGTAAAGAAAGCTGAGACAATAGGTGTTGTTATTGTTCCATCATGAGCTAATGACAATCATCTGAAAGCGCCTATTGCTATACTCATTAGATTTAGATGCCTATATTTGGGTAATTTAGCTGAACACAAAGAGCTGATCTCCGTCATCAGTGTCTTTTGGGTTGCCTTTCATGATTTTAAATTTGTTTTACTGGTGCAATTGACAGTCCTCTCAGGTCCAAGAGGGTATCTAACAGCTTAGTACTCATGTTATGTACCATTGATGAAATTTCCTCTCAGAGTCTGGTGTTCCAGGTAGAGCTGATCAAAAACAGATAGTGATAATTCATCTGAAGGTTTTTTAAAAATTTTCATGGCTGTTTTCATAATTAAAAATTCAGCACTGTTTGAAATTTACAACGGTACATATATAAACATGATGTCATTACTACAGTGGATAATTGATCCAAGCAATGATAAATGATCGCATCTTTTTTTAATTTCACCTCCATCAAGTCAAATCTTAATGAGTCCCATGAACTTAGAGCTCTTGTCAAAAAAGAGAGTTTTATCAGAGTTTTTAAGTCAGTTTTATCACTGACTTAGTTCAACATTACGTCATGTAGGGAAATGACATTAGCTTTCTCATTAGTGATATTTTCTGATAAACCTGCACGAGGGCGTTCAGTATTCGGTTTGGGTTCCTGTCAGTGAATTACATAGAGCAGTATTCACTGTTTCCTATACAAACTAAATGAATTAGAGGTCTGAAGTTTGATGGAAGGTGCACAGAATTATTGGCAATCCAGGTCTATCAAATTTAAACCCAAATTTGTTCAGGTTAGTGTTTACTGGGGTATTGCATGTAAACGATGATAAAGCCATTGCCACTTGACTGGTGTTCTTCTTTTGTTTACACATAGCTTGTTCATGTGAATTTGATATCACAGATACTGTAACTTCTGCTTTTCTTGGTCTACAGGAGATGGTGGAAAAATTCAAAGAGGAGCATATAATTTCCTACATAGTGTCACAGGAGAAATCAGAGAGAGTGTATCCTTTATGAGTTAATTGAAGCAAGACCCTATAAGATTTATTTCGATTCAGTTAAATGTCTTGCAGCTAGTCAAAATGAGATTTAAGTAGGTGTTAGACTTCATCAGGTTTGTGATAAATATTTTTCTAGCCCAAGAGCTAGTCATTTGAATTGGTATTGCAAAATAACATTTGAGAAATTCACAATTAAAGACCAGTTTTATGCGTTAGAAATAATTTGATATGCCTCCCAAAAATTTTAATGTGTTCACAATTACATGTACTAATAATTAATTGGCCTATAACATCGAATGCTATTCTATTTTAAAAAAAATTATTTTACTTTCTGTTTTTCGCAGCAAACAGGAATTCAATAGGGTCACTTTCACAACCTGATATCTCAGTTCCTAGTCTAGTGACATAAACCTCACTTTGACCTGCTGCAGTTAAATATCAGTGGACAGTCTTTGATTTGTTGATCCCATAAGAAATATGTTAATTTTGTTATGCTTCTATGAAATGATGTTTACCTATTTAAACAGGCATCTCTTGAAACATATTGATGATTTCCTAGAGGTATAGTTCATGTGTCCCTGTAGTAATATCAAAACTCCTCTGAGTTACATGATAACATGTAAAGTTAGAGAAAAAGGTTCATCAGTTGCACCTTAATCAACTTAATGTTAATAAATACAGTATTTAAGAATGGATAGTCAGGCTGCCTTTATGATTCAGTTTTCTTATTTTTTCCTCAAGTTATGATTAAGGTGATCCATTACTCTAACTTTGTAGCAAAGAAAAGTGCACCTATCAACATTTTGGTGCGCAATTTTGCATGTAACGTAATTGAATTGGAAAAGGGTAGTGCACCACAGTAATTTACTCTTATCTTTGTAGAGTAGAGTGCATTACTGTGGTGCGCACTACCCTTTTCCAATTCAATTATGTTACATGCAAAATTACGCACCAAAATGTTGAACAGTGCACTTTTCTTTGCTGTGGGTAGTGATCCTAGGAAAATTGTATCTCAATCTGCAGCTGTTGCTTGGCCATGATGCTAATGATCATTGCCACTTTGATTCTCCTTGACTTTCTATAAACAGAATGTTCAACTGGTTGAGAACATTGCAGTATCACAATTTTGACCAGCCAAGACTTGAAGGCCCAGAAAGGCCATGGGTTAAAACTCTGAATGTTCTTGCTGAAAAGGTATGAATCAAATATTTACCACAATGTGTAGTCTTTGCTAACTCTACTAAACTTGCGGACTTAAAGATTAGCGACAGGAGTGCTTAGTGTTTGAAGGTCAAATCATTTCCTGACTGCATATGGGGCCATGAGAATATGTGAAAATAGTTTTCCTTTTATTATTAAACTGTAAAGTTGGCATTGCAGTCTGGGCAGATCCATAGTCACTCTGTCATTTATATCAGTGTATGGAGGTAGGGTTCTCCTGCCTGTCGTACTTATCGGCTTTTGATGATGATGGAATCTGTTCTGCTCAGCTGTTTCTCCCTTGCAAAATCTTTTTGTTTGACCCCAAGGGCTTGCAGCCTCTCCCCCATATCACTCTGTCATGTCTTAGATTCCCCCAGGGCTGTTAAACAAGAATATAGGAGCAAACTGACTCGACTGGCTATTCACTCCCATCCATGCTAGAGTTGCAGGTAACAAGAGAGAGGATAGGCTAGCTGAGACACGTGAAGCATTGCAGATTAGAGAAAATTTTCTTAAGAAATAATATGAAGGTGTATGCCATGCCTACAATGACTTGTTATGCAATTCACAGATCTTAAACTGGTTTGTGTTAAGGAAAGCAGATTTTGCAAAATCGAGAGGATTAATATGCCTAAATTACACCCTATTTGGGTTTAGCCTGCAAATGATGAGGTGATGGATACACATTCTGTTTCTCTCTCTTTGGCTGTGGAATTATTTTTTGATCATTTTCACTCCTTGAGTCCTTGGTCTATCCTATATGTGAGCGCATTCCTTCATATCTCAGTTTCCAACTTGTCTGAAGCAAATACACATGTATACGTAATCCCTGATCACAATATCATCTTGTATTTCAGAGCCCTAATCAAAGAGCCACAGAGCAGTCTAGCCCAACTCCTGAGCGGACTACTCCTGAGCAGACTACCAACATTTCTACAGACATTCCCCAACCAAATCCATCAGCCCACAGTGATCTGATGGAGCAAAACACTCAGAGTGCCAACAGTTGTGTGATGAATGACAATAAGAGTGATAACTCCTCAGGAAATTTAAATTCTGCTTCAGCACCAGAAAGTCAGGTTGATGATTTGCCTGTTACAGACTGCACAGTTATGGACATTCATTCTCCAAAACTTGAAACTGAAGACCTCAACAAGTCAAACCACATAACAGCTAGCAGTGACAGAGATGATGAAACTTTGAAAAATGTGTCTCAGAGCCAATCATGATGTTTATTAATTTGTATCTTAGTTTTCATCAGTACTGTGGAACTGTAATTAATACCATAGCCTGTGGACCAAGAGAATTTGTTACAAAATCTGATATAAAGTGTACAGGAAATTATAATGAGAATTCTTGGTGTGGGCATGCTAGAATGGGATTGTTTTACAATAGATTTGTGTAAATGAATTCTGCTGACTTACTGTCCATCATCAATTCCAGTGACATTCAGATCATTCAGTCATCCAATATTTTCTGATGACAATCTTATCTTTGCTGTTTGAGGTGACTGCTTGAGAGGGATCGGCAACTACAGTGAAACTCGGTTGTAAAGAGATTCAATGTTCTGATAAAAATCTCTCGTTATTTCCGAGGTCTCGCTATTCCAGTCAGGAGTGTAGGCCATTGAAAAGGGGAAATAACAATGTGAAGAATAGGCCTATAAATTACGTTTTTGCAAGGCTACTTCCCCTGTTAACAAAAGCATTTGGGTGNTTAACGTTTTTGCAAGGCTACTTCCCCTGTTAACAAAAGCATTTAACCGGAACAGCCAATGTTCGACAAAGTTTTTTTTTGTTCGTTTGGGGAGGGGTGGGGAAGGAAAGAGAACTAGGCCTACTTTTTTTTGGGCAGGGAAAGGGAGGGAGGGGAAGAAGTGGGTTGGGGGAGGGAGAGGGCAAAGGAAAAGGAAAGCAATGTTGGTTTTTTTTCTGTGGGTTGTTTTGGAGGAGAGAGTAGACCGCTTTTTTCCTTGAGGGGAAGGGCTTTACTTATCATCTTTTTGGTTTTGAACGACTGTGAACAGACTGGCCGCGTGGATACCGATACGGCGAGTGTAGGATCATGTCATGGTCACGTGGTGAGCAGGCCTCATGTGTATCGGCTAGTAGGGCCAATGTAGCCTAGGCTGACAAAGCAAGCGCACTAAGCGAGGGACCAGCCATGATGCACACTGCTGCTAGTTGACATAGCCTAGTGACCGACGGTGTGCGTCTGGCGAAGTTACACTTACAGTACAGGGCTGTACTGAAGCCAGTAGGTTATCACAATCGGCCATGTCCACTCAAAAATTCTCTCGCTATTACCGGGGTTTTGATTATCAGCGGTTGCTATTACAGTAATTTTTTTATATAGTTTACATATCAGGAAAAACGGGGATTTAAAATTTTCTCGCTATTACCGAGTTGTCGTGTTACCGATGTCATTAAACATGATGATCCACTGTATCTGAAGTGTGACTGTTGATGTGAGTGTTTTTTTTTTCAGTGGTAAATGGTAGTACAGTCGAGCAAGGAAAACTTGAATTTCTCCGGGATCGAAAAAAGTGTTCGAGATTTCCGTGACGGCAATATTTTCATTAATTACCATGGACTAGAGGGACTGGTAAGGGGAGATAACCACATGACACTAATCTGCTCTGATCTTAACATAATTAGAATTTCCTCCCTTCCCTGTTGCCGACGTTTTACATTTAATTATGACAAACAAACTGAATTTAATGAACAGAAGACGAAAATCACCTGATTTCGGTAGAGTAAATCAAACTTCAGTGCGTAAGTGTAATCCTGATGTGTTCGACATTATGCGAGGAAAAGAAAGAAATTAGGAGCGGCACTATTGCCAGTCTGCTATTACCTATCGTCCCGCCACGTCACTATGTGCGCACCGCGTCATGTTCAACGCAATTTATCGCAGCGTGTGTTGACCTAGTCCACCACCCGCCAGGTCGCTCTGCATGCTCAATCACTACACCGCCCCCCTCCCGCTAATTCAATAGAGCCACACAAAGCATTGTCTTGATCCCTTGCCCATCACCACGACACTCCCGCACACCTTTCCCGTATCACCAACAACCTGGGACGAGCAACACCAGACAAAGAAAGGCTTTATCGGTCATTTCGCCGCTTTGAGATCGGGTAGATGATGATGAAATCGTTCGAGAAATGCGTGTTGAGAGCGACAAAATCGTGTTAAAAATACAAAGAAAATAGAGGCATTTAAAAGGGGCCGATAACAGCGTTCGACATTTCCGTGAATTCGAGATTAGTGTGTTCGAGTTTTCTGTGCTCGACTGTATACCTAAGTGTTCTCTTACTAGATAACAACTGTAAGGAGAAAACAAGTAATCTATACCATATTAAATACACATGCATACATTAGTAGTGGCATTTATCTGTCGATGCTGTTTGAGTTGATGCAGGCTTTCCTTTTCCTGACAACAGTAGTAGGCTACCAGTGCATTTTAACTCTGCTCCTCCAAGACACTGAACAGCATGCCCCCATCCTCCTTCTTTTTTAAAATGAAAATAGTTCTTGTCCAAATACCATTTTAACTTGCTATGAATTGTTCAAATGGTCCCTTTGATTCCAGTTTAACCAACCACCATTACATAAGAATTCTGGTTTGCTAGGCGAAGTAGATTCTCTCATGTCATCATCTTGGAGTAGTTGGAGTGGTTCCCCTTCAATGGGGGCTACAAAGCATATATTATGCTGCATTAGTTATTAGTAGTTACAGTGGAGTAAGTTTACTGGCTATCCCAAAGGACACCCATATATTCATATAACCATCACCACTCTACTTTTTTTAATACAAATGCTACCAGTGTTGTTGTTGCTACCATAAAGACAGCCACAACAACTACTATTATTGAATGCACTACGACTACTCTCTACACTACTACTGCTGCTGTTACAACAAAAATATCCGTATAACTACAACTGCTTCTGCAGAAATTGTAGTTTTTCATTGCGGAAGTGACAGTGGCAGTAATAGTGAAAGAAGTAGGAGCAGTGGTAATAACAGAAATGTTAGAGAAGGTAGTGCATGTAGCAGTGGATATAAGTGTAAGCTGCTGTTGTTGTAGCAGCAGTGATAGTATTAGCAAGAGCAGTAGTTGTTATAGAGCAGTTAGCAGTAGCATGGGGATGTAGTAATGATAATGGTGGAGGTGGTGTTAAAGTGCGACTAAAGTACTTTTATGGTGAAGTGCACAGAATCCTGTGAAATTACTATTTTAACATGCATCCGTGATTCAAACTTCCTACTGACCTTCTCAAACCCATCAAATCTAACGCGTTTCAAAGAAATCACAAAGAATAACACATGCCCATGCCCTCCTGTGTTAGCGTCACCGCTGGTCGCCTCGCCAGAAATACGTGACGTTACCAACACTGGTGTACATGCCTCAAGGCTATTACGCGTTGGGCTCAAGGCTATTACGCGTAGCGCTGCACTCAGTCGGGCTCGCTCCCACGTGGAAACAATGGGTTATTGTTGTGCGGTAAACTGTAAATCTAGAGATGGATCCACAGAAGACACCGTACAGCACGTGGAGGCATCTGTTTAAGTAAACACTGATGTGGACATGCATGCTAGCAAAGTTAGATCTAGATCGAGACTAGTCTACTAAGTTTAGAGTAGTCTAGACTAGCACTTGGTCAACAATACAGAGAGCTAAACTGTGACAGAATGCTTGCTTACCATTCCTGAACTGGTGGTCCAATAGTCTTCTCCTCAATTATATCCTCGTCATGTTTTTCGGCGCAGGGGCTCGAACTTATGCTGCTCGACCAGTGCTGCCATTGTTCTTGATCGAAAACACCGCGACTTCCGCGCTGACGTGACGTTTCTGGTACGGTTTTTTCTTACAATTTCAGAATAGGTTAAAAGTTGTAAAATTAATTTGAAATATTATATTTTAGCAAAAATGATGACTTTTGATCTAAAACTTGATATTGAAAATATAAAAACTGTCGGAAATCACATTTTTTCTAGCACTTTAGTCGCACTTTAAGCCATAACGGCAGGTTTGTCTTTTGGGATGGTGAAGGAATCTTTATTGCGACTAAAATTGTTGCTGCTACTAATGCTTTTTTATGGTGGAGAATAGCTCTCCAATCCCTAATTTGACCCCCATTCAGGAGAAAAAGTGATCTATGCAGATGTAATATGGGTTTTGGTGTGAACATTGAAAGATGTTGAGAATATGCTGTTCATGTGCATGGGAAATTAAGAATGTATTAATTAAAGAACCTGTCCAAAAACTCCAAAGCTAGTCAGAATGCTTTTTGGCTTCTTTTTGTCTGAATTGCTAAAGAAGGACCTCGTGATCTTGAACATATTGTTTTTGAAAAGTTCACTTTTGTATGAAAGCTGTATTCCAGAGTGCTTTAGCTCCTGTACCAACCAGATTTTACTAAAGACCTCAGACACCTTCTAGTAGTATTGCTTTTGTAAGGTCCAACTGTTCAAGCACTGTAGAACCATCATTTTACGTACTCATTTAATAAGTAGGCCCTACATGTATATCTTTTAGTAAGTATGAATTTCACAAACAGAGATTCACTCCTTTGTATTAGTTCATTATTCAGGTGGCCCTCAATACTTAGTTTACTTCAGTAATAAGTGCAAGTATAGGCTTACTTTTTTCATGCATAAAGGCATACTCAGTATTGAAGGTCTACTGTATATCCTGAACTAGAGAGATTTTTGGTTAAAAAAATTGCTTCACTAGATAACAGTGAATGTTTTATGGTTTTCATGACATCAGTGACATGAAATAGTAAGAGTGACTTCATTCACATTTTGACTGACTGCAAGACATCTGTCAGTCTTTGAAGTAAGATAGGCCAGTGTGCTGTACTTAGTGACTTCGCCAGCTGCATTTCCATAAATTCATACAAAAGAATTATTGAGTGGGAGGCCCCATTTTGCAAAATGTAACACAGCAGTCCCTTGATATACAAGGGGGTCTTTTGTGTTTGTGCATGGAAAAAATATATATTTATATTATTTAAAAAGTTTTTGTTTTTGGGGTAAACGCCACCATGTGTATCGCACCACTAATTTTGCTTAAATTTTTCGAGTCGCAAACTCAGTACTGATGGTTCTTTTCTGGTCAGCTGCAGTGTAAATCCTGTATCTGAATTTATAAAACAATGTGTTTTCCCACATTCAAATGATCTGCTCTATTTCCAAATTTGGTGTCCATGTGCAAGACATCATTACTGCTGTGGTGCCAAATTGGCACTGTGAGGTAAAACTCAGATTTGGAGGGTTTTTAAAACAGATGCCAACAAAATTAACAGAACAATTTCCGTTCTCAGTTTAACCCCTTCGTGACCCATATGACGTACAGCGTACGGCATATTTTGCTCTTTGTTAATTGTGCCAAGATGCCGTTTGGACGTATGTGGTACGTCATATATAGTGGCTAGCCAGGACCAGTAGGACGTACGTNAATAGAGGCATTTAAAAGGGGCCGATAACAGCGTTCGACATTTCCGTAGATTAGTGTGTTCGAGTTTTCTGAGCTCGACTGTATATATATTATTTAAAAAGTTTGGTTTTTTTTGGGGTATACGCCACCATGTGTATCGCACCACTAATTTTGCTTAAATTTTTCGAGTCGCAAACTCAGTACTGATGGTTCTTTTCTGGTCAGCTGCAGTGTAAATCCTGTATCTGAATTTATAAAACAATGTGTTTTCCCACATTCAAATGATCTGCTCTATTTCCAAATTTGGTGTCCATGTGCAAGACATCATTACTGCTGTGGTGCCAAATTGGCACTGTGAGGTAAAACTCAGATTTGGAGGGTTTTTAAAACAGATGCCAACAAAATTAACAGAACAATTTCCGTTCTCAGTTTAACCATTGTTAATTTAACAATGATAAGTCTAAGCAGTGTAAATGCATGTAGATATGGTTTAGTTGTTACATTCACACAAATATTTCCACAAATTTACGAGCGCTTTGTCTAATTTAAAAAAAACAAAACAAAACAAAAAAAAAACAAAACTAATATGCCATTACAAAAGTCATTTAATTTTATTAACAAGTTCTTGTGGAAGCAGTATGATATTCCCCCACATTTAATACATAGTCAAAATTACTGATCAATGATGATGTGTATATAAAATGCCATGCTGTTATTCTTCCTGTGACAAACGCATGTCTACTTGATTTGCGTCAAATCCTAAAGTTATCTTCAAGTGAATTTTTTTCACAGGATTTATTCAACAAGGGCAGAGCTTGTTCACACACACAAGAAAGAAAAAAAAGTCCACTATACTTCTACTAATATTGGATAAAATAAATTTGTCTGAAGAAAGAGAACTGACAAAACATGAACAATAAAACTGAAGTTACACATATTCATATGTACTGGAAAAAAAACAACAAACAACATACATCAGAGTAGAGGCGAGTACAGTGCATCATGATTACTTACATGTGAGAGTGAAGACCATTTAAGATAAAAACTACAGATAGAATTTACTGACTGGTATCAAGCACCAATAACAGCTGATTTCACTTGTATCATAAGGGTGGCCATATCAAATAAATGGACTGAAGAAATGAGGTCAGTGCTGCATAAACTCTTTAACGAAATCAGGGTAAGAAACAAAACAGCTTTGTGTGGGATGGTGGTTGTGAAGAACAAAAAGGTGCATAGAGATAAATATGCAAACCCTCAAGAAACCTGGCTGTGGGTGTACCTGAAAACACTGCATAGAGCTGGGAAAATAGCTCATTTCATATTTTTATTTTGGCCATGTGGATGAGTTAACTGTTTTGTTGTTTAAACCTGCCAACTGGGTTAAATGAGCTTTAGTCTTATTCCTTGTTTGAGAGGGATAGCTAGTATCTACAAGAGGTGGTAAGGATGATATTTATAGGTAGCCTAATGGAAGTCAAAACAACCATATTAGCAATTACGTTCTAATATTAGTAAGCCATTCACCTCTGTCTTGAGGTCTGTGAGATAAAACAAATTGTGTATGTCTGGCATCCAGTTATAATGATGCTTATGTTGCTAAACTTGGAACCGAGAAATCAGGTCTAAGAATGAACAGTATTGAAAAGGACCATCTGGCCTGAAATTTTTATTTCCTATAGAAACTGACAATAAAATCACTTCTACACATACTTGATGAGCAAACAGTCAGTAATTGTGTATAAATTGGAGATTATGTGAGGCACATGTGTCGTATTGTTCTTCAATGGTGATTTTCTCAGAATCTGTTTCAATTGTATGGGGTGATCCCCTCTGCCACTTCAAACAACTGTATCTTGGCCAGAGTAATCTCAAGTAAAAATGATTACCTTGTGAATGTTCACACCATGTCCATATCAATAACCTGATTAAGCCTAAATGTAAGTTATGCTTCATTTTGACTGGTTGCAAGATATCAAGACACACAGGAAAATATTAAATTCTTTTCACCTGTCACTGTTAAACGAATGTACCATGCTTAGCAGAAATTGCTTTAGTAATTCACACAGGAGCAGATATCTTACACTAAGTGAAAGTTAGCACCCACAAGCTCTCTCAAATGTATAAGTTATTTTATGTCACAGCTATATCTGATGCTAAGTCTACAAATCACAATGTCCCAGACATTATTTCACGAAAAACCTCTGTAAATATATAGCCTAGGCTACTAGGCCTCTTCAGGTCATCTACTTCGAGATAAATGATTGCTGACATAAAAATCGATATCGCGCACCAAAGTAATTATGAAAAGCAAAGATCATAATCAAATACACATGGACAGATATATATATACAATATATACAAACCTGCAGGTAAAAACAATAAATTCTCCAAGCAATGAAAACGTGACATCTATAAAAATAATCATACCTGATAAAGACAACAAAATCTAACTAAAACAAAACAGTGACCGTTTCCTCGGATGAAATTTCATGATCAGTTTCACATATCCGTACCATGTAAACTTTCCACTGTATGTCTTGAAGACTCCGTAATGTATTTGTGACTTAAAAATCAGCTTCTGTGTTAGTAGCTCAACTGTGTGGTATGTAACAAGCTGTCATTGGCAACGTACTGATAAAAAAGTGTCAACACACATTATGATGAAAAGAAGGCAAGATTTCACCTGGCAAAACTTTTAGGGAGTTATCATTTGAATTGAAAGGAAACCTTGGTTATTCTGGGTATTTTCTGGCTCATCGAGGGACAGGACAGGTAGTTTAGGTCTCGATGGATGCTTGATATTCTGGGTTTTGGCCTTCACCAACTCGCCAGTTTTGTGAACACCACAGACTAGCCTTGATTGTAACATCAGTATGAAAAGACCATTGTGATAGTTCTTATTTACAAAACTTGCAACGACAATGTAGTTTGTCCAGCGAAACCGACATGTTTATCACATCCAGATGCCTGGATGAAAATGAAGGGAAAATCACTGGAGGAAAGATATAACACATGACACAAAAATTACAATCCTTCAAGAGGACATGACAATCTCTCAAAGCTAAAATAAAAAAAAAGTGTGCGCCCTGATGTGTATTCCATCTTCAGATGAAGTTTATTTACCAATGCACCTCTCCAGTGATAAAGATAAGCAAACTTGTTCAGACTTTTCATAGGATATTTGGCAACCTACATGGCATAGCTAGGGAACAGAACAAGCTTTTATATCAGTACTATTAACACTGATTTTGTGAACTGCTCAACAGATGAAACAAAAGACAATGGGGAGAAAAATTGCTGGAATTATTACACAACAATGCAGATGATTGATCATCAGTCTTCTCAAAATGATGGTGATTATGACTGGCATGAGAAATATCAACACTTGTTACATGTTATAAAGCAAGTCAAGTTTAATGATGTAAAACATATTGACGTGGAGTCATACAAAATATAGAGATACTTATGTTTTATTGTATATGATCGTTTTTTTTTTTCTCAACAAATAGTCAACAGCATTATACAGGAGCACAGCATACATCAGATATTCAAACACATTTTCAAGTTCAAAAGTACACATTCTTATGGTATACTTGATGAAAACAGATCTTGCTGGCAGGCATCCAGTCAATCACTTACATATTAGAATAGAACATTAATGGTTTTTCAAATCTTTCAAGAAATCTGGAGGGAAGAGTGGAGGTGAGATAGAACATTTTATACATTACTTGTGCGAGGTGTACTAGCGTGTGGGGCAAATTTAAATCTTACATTTCAATCATGGGATTGTGCCATTTGCCATCCTCCACAGATGATCAGTAGAATGATGAAACCCCAGCAAGAACAACATATTGTGTAATGCCCCATGACAAAAAACTGTGATCCATTTCCATCAAGATTCTACACTTGGAAGCAAGAGTGTTGGACATAATGTACTCTGGACTCTTAAAGTCAACTCAACACAAAAAGTATTTTCGCTAGTAAAATTTCGGATCAATGTGTCAATGTTTTGAACCTTTATCTGAGTTAAATCTCATGAGTGTGCTATGCACACAACATGCTCTACACAGCAAGTGATAGAATTCTGCAGAATTTGTTTACATTCAAGTAATGTGTTTTAGTCTCAGGAACTAAACTTAGCCCATAAAGAACTTAATATTTTTTTCATACGATGCAGGTAATTACAAGGATTTTGAAAAAACTGTTAGGTCACTTTCATATTTAAAAAATTTGAAAGTGTCTTCTCAAAAACGTGAATACCACTATCTGTTCACTGAGTGAAATCAAAGCCTGATTTGTCCCTGAACAAGACAGCCTGGCTTCATGATGAAAAAAAAAAAGATTGAACAACAAAACATAATTTCAAACTCATCTTTGCTAATCCTAACTATGACAATTGTTTTTTAGGACACCTGATACTTCAAAATCCAAGGGAACTTCAGTAAGTATGTTGTGGAGAACCATTAAAACCATCATAGAGTCCTAAACCAAATTAGGTTGGATTTACAAATCACAATGTTACTTTCCAGCCATTGTATCCACAGTATCTTCTAAGGATACTTAGCATTCAGGTTGTGGAACAAAGGACTGATGATACTTTCTATTCTAAGCAATTTGGACCTCATCCCTGATGGCAAGCATTGAGATAAAACATGAAAGTTCTACTTTCTAAGTCATATAGTACAGAATGACAGACTGTTATTTCAAAAAAAGAATGCAGAAGAGAACAGTGACAAAAAGAATTTTGATTGAGTATACTCTGATGCTTTATGAATATCTGTGGATTCAAATTATAAAGCTAATCGAAGCGAATCAATGACTGAATAAGCTATCCTATTGCTGAAGCATGATTTCCATTCACTTTGAGAAACTTGCTAGGTCTAATTAGTGATTAAAGAAACTGGGTGGGGGCTGGGAGAGGAGGGGGAAGAAGAGAAGAAAGCAAGAATCACTCAAAGATGGCTTTGATGTGTCTTCCAGCATACCTATGTCACTGCCATAACATAAGTGTTTCACAAATGTAATGACTTATCCTGTAGGATACAAATCATTCAGTCCTGTCATGTGCTCCATACATTGCATACGTAATGGATAAATACAGCTTCCATTCAATTTTCTTCAAAATTCTCTATACACCTCCTTTAACTGTTGATACTGTCTTTCATTCTACTCAAATAAACCCAACACTTGGCTGGACAGCACAAAACTACAGTACCACTAAAACACGCAGAGTGGCTGGCCCTACATTCATACAAGTATAAACTGCTTTTCTAAAACCATATGACAGGAAACACTTGAAATCTAGGATTGTGATTCTGGGAGACTGTAAGCCCAGACATGTACCTTGTGAACAGGCTGAACACCTTGACATGTGAACAGGTTAAATACCTTATAGATCAATACATTCTCTGTACAATGCTGCACTTGACAATACTATCAGCATTACTTTGTTTAGCACAATGCAGTTCCACTGTCCTGTTCTTCTTGCCTTCTTCTTTAATTCGAGTTTCCGTGAAATTCATTTTCTGGAGCAAAATGCAAATCATTAAAGAATGTAATTAAAATGCATTGTCACACACAATTCTTATGCAAGCAGGCAGACATTCATACGATATAAATCCATGCTTCAAAACTTATGTCATTTGTACAGAGACCAGGTTCCCCGAAGTGAACCCTGCCCATTCACTGTTCATGAGTACATGCTGCCTTCAACCGTCCCCCTTTCCCAACCCCACCCTAGTGGACAGGGCTGGGGTTCTCTGGCTTGTTCACATGGTTGCCAGAGTCTGGGGCAGTGTGGGCTGTGGTCAAAATAGCTCCCCCATGTGAGACGGCTGGATGGTCTGTTGTTGAGTGAATGGCCACTGCTGCCACAGCAGGGTTAAATCCTGGATAGCCAGCAGCACCATTTATACTGTCAGCGAAAGGGCCTGCTGGGGGGAACGGGTAGCGCACAGTACCTGAGAAAAGGAGCCCCATTTTCAACATTCATGACAAACTCCCACAGATTAAAGCTGGCAAATGCAGGGTTGTTTAATTTTTAATACTTGTTTATGTCATGCAAACTGAACCAATAACACGTGAAACATGGCACATTGTGAAACTCTGGGTTTTAACATGTCGGTGCATTCACAACACGGAACAGGGCACACAATGAAAGATTCAGACATTAAAATCACCCTTGGCCCTTCCCTCCCACATTAGCAATTCAAAACAGACCCTAACCATCAGCCTAGGCCCACACAGGCATGAGGATCAGACAAAAAAATTTTTACTGCTTAAGTCACAACAATGCATAACAATGGCTTTGGGAGGCAAATGATGCTGCATTAACATTTTCATCATACCATATCAGAGCACTATCTGAATGTAATGCTGCAACAGCTGTTGCAAGAAACTTTCATTCTAATAGAAAATTTGATTGTACACATCCAAAATACAACGGAACTCTGTAATAATGAGGTAGTTGGGGCGTTTAAAATTGAACCATTATTGCTGTTTATTATTACTACTGTGCTCTGTTCTTCCCAAATTTGGGTACAGAGATCTGAGAGGTATCCTGATCTGTATCTTCGTGGTTCTTTTGTTAATTCTCCTGAGATGATTTTCACGATTGTTACAAAACATGTAAAAAATTCCTGGGGGTGATTCCCACAATCCTCACAAGATCCTATTTCTTGGTCCCCTTTGCCGCCTTGCAGTAATCATTGCAAAAGTGTGTTAAAAACTATTTTCTCATTGCAATCCACATTTTAATAGAACAGGAACTGTAATACTACAGAGTAAAAACTAGGACCTGGGATGTGGTTGGCAAGGTCAATTGTCGGCCAATTTGCAGGTACATTTGCTGTTACCTTAGAATTGTGCACCAGTGGATCATTATGCATGACTCAAGTGTGGATTTTAATAATATTCATTTTAGATTATAAATTAGACCACAACAAAAATTTAATGGCAAACATGGGTTTAGTGGGCACAATTGAAGGATGACCTTTTTATTAACATTTCTTTTTCTCAAATTTATAACAGAAAGTAATGACAATTTCAAACATCACCTTATTTATGAAAAAGTTCGTATGACAGTGATCCTTAAAACCCTTTATGAAAATATATTAATTCAAAAGCACAACGCAGGGGGAAACTGGGATTGAGTAAATGCAACTGGGCTCCCATTTCAATGCTTGAGAATGCAATTTCACATAATGAATCCAATGCACATTTGAAAGTGAGTTGCACGTCATGCTGTCTGCATTACAGCCTTTGGGAGAGGGCTGTGCCTCCCCATAAAATACTCATTTAGTGATTAAAGGCATCTGCTCATAGAAAGGTATCCTGATCATGACACAGCATATGTCATAAATTTAAACTGCATTTACACATCCTGCTGCCAATTTATGCATTGCTGGTATTTCCCATTACCATCAAAATCACCATCAATTACAATGAACTATAACAGCTCCTGGTGCATGCAGCCAAGAAGTAAATTTCCTGATCTCTAGTTGCCATCCCTTACTCTTATGACAGTTGTCATAAAATCTAATACATGGGGTGAAACTTTCAAAAAGTTGAATTTACTGAAAACCAGACCTGGGATCTAATGGGCCACCTTAACCCACTAGCAGGCTGCCTTGGCCTCTTCCCGGAGTCCTGATAGCAAAATCCCACCCTCTTCCCAAAAATGTGCATTTTTGCACATATTTTTTTCAGTTAAATGGGACATATCATGCACAGTTAGCTGCATGAAATTTTTTTACATGTGACGTCATTACTTGTCTGACAGCACATGGAAATGTTCTGTAATCGCAACTCTCAATTTAATGATTTCAGTAAACTTATTGAAGAATTTCACCCATGCATAATAGTTCTCAGTGGGCTAATGAGAATGACAGGTTGCTCAAATGCATGAAGCCAACCGATTACAGATTCCACTACTGAAGTGTGTTAGTTGGAACTTGATTATATGCAAGTGTTAATGTAAAAAATGATATTCAAAAGTCCTTACTTTACTTACTAGTGGTGGGCGTGAAATATTCCTTATTGACACAGTTTCGTAAGCTCTCAGGAATGCGACCCAGAATGGCCCTACGCACCTCCCCTGCAGCCATTTCACGCAACTCTGTCACACTCTGCTCACTATAGAATGCTGAATGAGGGGTGCAGATGAGATTGGGACAATCTTTTAAGGGACCTGAGGAAAACAGGATTGACAAAAAATGTTCATCAGTGATGCAATGGTGAATTCATAATATAAGAACACATTGCCTTGGAGGTATTCTTCAATCATAAAAGCAGTGCAAATAAGGGTATGTTTTAAATTATGATGAAGTTTAATTCATCACTATCTGTGGCTAGAATGCTGCAAATCTCATTACAAAAAATTTTATTAATACTGAGTCTCATGTTGCCTTTATCTGTAACAAGGCTGTAAACACACCTGCTTCTCTGCATGTCTATCACCATCCTCTAAAATGTATCCTATACTGTTCAAGATCCTCTAAATTGTAGACTACAAAACTCAATAACATATGTGGCTTAAAAACTAACAATAATGATAAAAGTTTCAAGTTTCTTAAGAAGGCAATGTCACAATACAAATATTTTCTGCCAGTCTGCCTTTCTATCCAACAAACATTAATTCCGAACATTATTCTTCAATCTTCCTGCTGCCTTGCATAGAGTGTCAATGTTGTAGAGCCCAGAGACTGCCCTTTTCAATGTAATAGACCGGTATGATACTAATGGTTTTCATCCAAATTTGCACTAAGGCCGCCATACTAGTTGGCAGAAGGCTTGCTATAGTTATGTTAAAAGAACTAAGCAAAGACCAAAAGCAATGTCATTCAGTTGTGTCTACAGGTTTCTGTAGTTATTTCCCTTGGACTGATGACTGTTCAGAAATGCCCGGAGTAAAATCTGTTAATTTTGATGCTCTTTATTTTCAGAACAAAGTGTAATCACTGAAATGTTAGCGTGACCAGCTGGGATAAATTTGTGAGGGACAAGGATGATTTCACTATAAGAAGTTAAAAGTGCAAGTAGTGATGGAGCAGATATAAAGCTGGCATCAAATTTTGAAACGAGACACCTAAAATAAAGAACCCCCTGCTCTATATGGGGATTATTTCATCATGATCAACTATTCAGTTTTTGTAATCTTCTATGGCAAAATGCAACAACAAAGCCTCAGATAAACTACAAAATAAACTGCCGGTAAAGTTTTGTCAGCTGACCATTTTGTCACAAAGAACACCATTTCCATTATTACAATGTATAACTTTTTGTACCTGTATATTTATCTTTAATTAATTTTTCTGGCAGGCCATATTACTTTTTTTCAGTGCACTTCTCAGAAGTGCTTATGGCAGTTTTACCATTTCGTTTGGATTGTCTGACACCTAAAGAGTTAAGCACATCTATGCATCACCCCTATGACACTAAAGAAACAGTGATAACTTACTGTTAGCAAAAACAAGTGGCTCATTTTCCTGAACATCAAGAGCTGCTGCTCGTATCCTTCCATCTTTCAAAGCTGCGGCCAGTGCATGCTCATCTACCAAGCCGCCTCGAGCTGTGTTGATAAGGAAGGCTCCTGAAAAGGTACAACATAATATTCAGGAAATGCAATCAGGTGCAATTACAAAAAGTTTGAAGTCATGTAAAAAGACAAAAGCTTTGCCCATAATAATGATGATGAATAAGACTGAAATAAATACTGCAATTCTATAAACAATTACGATATATATTATATTGGACTGAATAAATCTTGAATAAGAAACAACACTCCACAAACGATAAGACTCTTCACAACTTGCTGGAAGAATGATGAAATTGTCTGCGCGCCATAAGACCAAATTTTACAGGAAACAATTTCATCATGTACACAGGACAAGTCAGAGAATCTTTGATGGACGTATTAACATGTTTATCAAGTATGACTTTGCTGTTTTAATTCAAGATGAACCATTAGGTAAACAATATTCTGCAGAGAAAAAAACAATGCTATCATGGTCTTATGTAGCCTGGCTGATCATGCTACCAACGATATGGCAAATCACCTATGACTGGAATTATAAGTTTTTGGCACAACCTATACTCGCAGAAAACTTGGTTGAAATCACTTACCTGGCCTCATCTGTTTGATTGTGTAGTCATTTATAAGGTGGTGATTGTGTTCATTTAGATTACAGTGCAATGATACACAATCACTCTGGAACAAGAGCTCCTGGAGTGTGTACACGCGAGTAATACCTGACAAAAAAAAAAAAAAATGGGGCACAGAAATAAAATAATAACATAATCTAATAAATTCAAAACCCATACCACTGTCTAAGGATGATATCACTGGGGATGACATAAACATAGAATTACCAACAAAGCAAGTAAATTTTGTCTCAAAAGTTTTCATTAATGAGCCATTCTACAAAGTTTATTCTGGTAAATGACAGTTATATAAAAATAATGAAGTAAGAAGCCATCATTTTAAGATTATATTGTTTTATTTTAAAGAGAAATTAATAATATCCACTGCAATATTAAGCTTATTAGAACTTAGTCATGCTAACTCTTGATTACCTGGGTGCATGTGTTAAGAAATGATTTGAAATTTATGTGAAATTTCTCAGTGTTATACTTTTTTAAAACAATGAGCTGATTCACGCAGGTGTTACTGATGAAATCAAAAAAGCTGCACTGAGAATAGTTGTCTTTTACACGAGTTGTGCACAGATAAAGGAAAAAGATGCAGAATTTTTAAGAAAATAAATTAGTTTGTAACACAGATAACTAACGGCAAAACAAGCTTGACCAGCTTTCTGGAACTACTCAAATTTACTAGGAATAATACTGCTCATTTGCAAAAATCCTATAACAAACAATGCAAACTTTTGAAGTCTTTCTTTATGAGTTTCATAGTTTCACTTTAAATTATGTATATGATTTCTTCAAGACATTCACTATCATAACATGTAAAGAAAATATCTTCAGAGAGCCTAACTAAAATCAGAAATTTATTTTCAAAGATGATGCTCCATGCCATTATGATAAACTCAAAGTAACAGACTCTCTAACAAAGTCTGACGTGGACACTGTCACATACAGTGATTTTAACAGGTAGTAAACATAAATATTATGAGTAAGAAAAACGCGTTAAGATGTCAAAAGGCTGTCAGTCTTGGTAAGTCAATCTATAAGTTAAAAGTCTTACCTAGAGACTTTTCAATGCCATCTGCTAAGTATGGGTCATAAAATATGACATTGAAGCCAAATACTTTTGCTCTTATTGCCACTGCTGTTCCAACACGCCCTGTTTGAGAGAAAATGTTATATAAAATGCTCCTTAATAACAAAACCTGTAACAAAATACACACAAACCAATGAACATCTAAGGCACTATTTGATTCTCTGGTTTTTATGAATGTGCAGGCAGAAGCAGCAATGGGCCCTTCCATGCAAAATTACAACCACTACACCAAACATCTTGCTATCAACACCATTAAATCTTTAATGTTCAGAGAGAAATACAGATAAAGATAAATGAGCCTAAGAGAATAAAAACTCATGACTAATTATGGAAAAGAAGGAAAGATGAAAAAAGTTTGCTTATTCTATTTGCTGATTTGCACTTCTTCTGCAGTTTATATCCTCGCCTTTCTTACCTAAACCAACTATACCCAGAGTGTCCCCTCGGATTCTTGCAGAACCCTGAGCAGCGTCACGAAGCTGTTCTGGTCCATTGATCTTCTTGCCCTCCCGTACCATGTTCGCCAACCAGTATGTGCGACGATATAAATTTAGTATGAGGCACAGTGTTGAGTCAGCCACCTCTTCGACTCCATAGCCAGGAACATTGCACACAGCAATACCTGAATGTGGATAATATAGAGGGTATTTTTGTAAATTTAACAGAAAACATGCGTTTTAATTTACAGCCATGCTCTGCTGTGTAGTTTTTTGCCAGTTCTGATACAAGACAAGGTTTAAAACAATAAAAAAATAGCAGAGTACTAATTTGTGGTGTCCTGGGAAAATCAAATTTCATGTTTATTCATAATATTAGGTATAGGTTTCCTCTCTAGAACCAGAAGCCTCTTCCTGCCCTTCAGAATCTTACCTTTTACTAGGTTCTGAATGTGTTTTCATGCTTGATTCTTTTTTTTCTATCTCTTGAAAATGGCCACTTTCAAAAGTCACAAGCTGGTTATTTTTGCCTTTCTTCATATTCACTATCACATTGGTGCTTACATTAAAACTATCTATAGCTTGATTTCAAACTTAAGTCTTGCAGGATTCTTCATGAAATGCATAGTCAGTGATGCCACTCTCTTTTCATAAAATTCTCTGAAACTTTTGTGGCTTTGTAAGACATCATGTGAACTTCGTGTCTCTAATTTGAAACTTCTACTTTCAAACAGCTAAATCTTGTTTCGTCTCTAAATAAAGCTTTCTTAAACAAATAAGAAATAAAGCCATCTCTTTACAAAAATGAAGATGCATAAATTTACTACATAGGCACTAATTAAACAGTAGCGAAATCAAAAGTAGGCTTGAAAATCCCTAATTATAATGGATCAGGCAGTAGATGTGGCTGTTTGAATAAAACTCATCACAGTTTGATTCTTTTGACTAGTAATTCAAACATATTCTTAGTCAATGTTAGAAAATATTTGTAAGCACAAAGGCTAAGACAGGCTGCTTCAAAAAATTATTTCTCCGAGCATCTGACTAGATAAGAGAAAGCTTCATATGGAAAGTCCCTAGATACTACTAGGATGTCCTTTTGCTGCTTAGATCTCTTGCGTTCAATCATGATTCAGTCAATCTCCACAAATCAATGTAGATCTACGTGTTGTGCGAAGTCGACCAGCCTAAATCACACACACATTTGTGTGTCCCGTATGGTTTTCGTTCTCCAAATCAGTTTTCAAAACCAAAATAACTGCTTCCACGACAGTTTGGAATTCATGAAACATGTTTACTGAGGCCGATAGTGAACTTTTATTTATTCTAATCTGTCTAACCATACGCCAGCTGTACTGAAACGACTATGTCAATCCTCATCTATCCATACGTAGGATGTCGGAACGGATTCTCCTGTCAGAAAATTGACCAGCTAGAGATTGTTGGAATTCCGACGATTGTCGGAAAACTTACAGGTCTACATACGGTGGCCATACCAAAACTTCTGATAAAATTTCGGATCTCGGGAACCAGAATTTACTTTTTCCGAGAAGCGTCACGAGTTCTCAAAAGGCATTCTAGGAGCTACTGATATTCTCAGAAGAGTGGCATCCCCAATAGTGTACAATATATATGCCTATGTGGGATTTAAACAACGGACTTACCCATTTCTCCCGCTGCTTTCACATCAACATTGTCATAACCACTACCGATTCGAATGATGACTCTAAGGCTTTTGAATTTGTCCAGATCCTCCTTTGTAAGTGTGATGGTGTGCCACATTAGTGCTCCGACTGCTTCATTCAGCACCTGAGATTTGAAAAACACAGATTTGCTCTTAATTAAATGGAAATTCAGTTGTAAGTGCTTTAAACATATGTTGCATGGAATAATATGAGAACAGGACCAATTTGGTGGCCAATCTATGACTATATGAACTGTACTGACACAAAAGCAGTCCTGTCCTGAAAGATAGCCTGTTGCATGATGCAAGTCTTTCCTCCAAATTTCACTTGCAAGGTCACAAACCACACAAAAATAAAAATGCACCATAATGATACTGGAAGCAGGGTGGTGCAAGAGAAATCAAACTTTAGTGACAAGAGTATGCAGATTCAAGGAAGATGCAGATTCACTGAAGATACACAATGCACAATCATGGTAAGGTCAAATCCATGTGTTATATTTATACTAATTTTCATAAACCCTTATTTTTTACATGCAATTAAGCTAATACAATAAATTCAGAACAATTCTTTATAAAATGAACCAAAACAAATATTTATCTTACTGAAATGGAGGTAAAATTAATGTTGTCTTGCCAATGAAAATCTAAAGCATTGTCATTTTCTCTTATACTCAGCACATTGTGTTCCTGTATGATCAAAGTGATACTGTACTGCCACTTTTTTTCATTTGATGACAAAGTGAGCTTTCAGTGAATTATTTACATTGTGTGGCTAAATTTGGTAACATATGCTAGGATCATGGCTTCCATTACAAAGAACATTTTTAAATACAGTAATTGTCATTGCTTTAGGGTCATAAATTAAGGGTTTCATGTTAACAAAGCATGCTGAGAAATGACTACAAGGTAGTAACTGTTACAGAATAACTTTACCACTTTAGACAGCTTCTTTGGATTAATATAATAACTTTCTTGAGTAGGCTTCAAGAGGCACTTTTCATCCACCTACCTTCTCATGAATTTCTTGAGTAGACTGAGCGTCACAAAAAGCAACTGTGGCAACATCTTTGAGAATAGGCATTTCAATAGAGCAGTCACGTCCATCAAGAAGAGCAACCAAAGGACGTGGATGCATTGGCCCGTTCGGGATTGGACCTCGAATAGACACTGAAAAAAGGAATTGTCATTTTAAATGATCCACATCTAAACAAATTTCCACATCAATATTTGCTCATGTGCATTTTTAGAAAAAGTGATTTCCACTATGTGCATTGTCACCTCAGTTTACCAATATTCTTCACATAGATATCCGCTTTGCAAAATCTTGTACTCTCCAAAGGTGTGCTTGGATAAACATTAAGGGTAGGATTAGGGTTAGAAAAAGGTTTAAGGAAGAGGAGATGGTCTACAGTTATTGTCCAAGAATGATACAGGCTTATGATAGATGCCAGGCAAGCAGAGTCTGGATTTGCAGAGGTGGAAGGTTCAGCTGCATGGAGCTGTTTGAACAGTAACTGTCCATGCATTATTCTTCCCAAATACGCGTGATTAAAAATCGACTCGCAAACTGCACCTCTTCCAAACAACTTTGACACTTCATTCAAGCTATGCTAATTAGCTTAAGCTTTTGTCTCACTGCTTGCTAGTTCTCATTTATTATGAAATGAGAAGTAATGTCATGGTCATATAAATTTACAAAACAGCAACCCCCTCCTGTGCTGGAAAAGAAAGGGAAACTGACTTAAACTCAGCTGGCTTATTGGCATTGCTACCCCATAATAACAACAAAACAGTTTACAAGTGTGTTTACTGTAAGCAAGTATCCTGGTACTTACTTGTGTTAGGCTCCAACCTAGCCTTCTTAGGCGCCGCCTGCATAAGAAAAGACAACTATGACCTTGTTACTTGAACTGGGAAATTCACAAACTTCCACTGTCTCAGCACACGCAACACAACAACAGTTCTGAAATAGAAACATAATAAGCATCACTAGACAGTATTCCACAGATACTAGTTTAAGTACATGGCATAAGCCAGTATTACAGAAGAACACAGCACTGATGCAAATATCATTCTTTAAATTTTCTCTACAACATTGTATTTTGATAATTAGAAGTTTTAAATTAAATTTTAAAAAACAACAACAATTACAATGTAACAAATACAAGGTAGCATTAAATAAATATATTTTTAAAAAAAAAATCAACAGAAAACATACCAAGATGACTGCAAAGAATATGTCAACCCTTTCAGTTCTTGTCAGACAGGGATGAACCAAACCCTTGGCATTAGCCCGTAGTCATAGTGCTGTGTTCATCATGACCTGTAATTACAGTGAATTACATTAAGACACACAGCAGCACTTTTTTTTTTCATTCCCGCAATATAAAAACATTCAGCTATCTTAGAGATTGCACACTGAGAGCATCTTATTACTTGGGGTTCTTTCACAACTGTATCACTTGCAATCTGTACAGTTCATTTAGTCTTCAACTACATTTTGAAGCTGTCACTACAAACTTCCACCAATTTTATTCCATTAGCATTTTAGTTAGTAGGCATCAACAACAGCACAAATTGCAGTCAGTCTTCCTACTGGCTATTAAATGTAAAATCAAACTATGAGCAGATCAACTCATGTTCAGGACAAATAAGTAGACACCTTTCATGACCACTGGTAAATTACTTCTTGGCCTCCCAAAACTTGCAGCTTATTGCTCAGTGCATTTTACATTTGCTGTGCTTTTCAGGTTCACGTGGTCAACACTATTCTCCAACCCACTACCATATATAGCTACTTTCTGAGTTGTATCGCAGCTAGATGGAATCTTAGTCTGGTGAATCTATTTATCTCTGACATCTCCCAGAAACTTCTGCAGTGTTGAATGATTACAAATAGTCTACATGAAATAATTGTGTCAACTCAAAAGTTCAAGAATTGTATTAGTAGATTAGCTCTTGCCAAGTCTGGGCACTCAAGGCAAACATTCTTGACTTTCTGTAGCATGCAGGTTCAAACATACAATAACAAAGATAGTGACTAAGTCAACTGATGAGTGAAGATGAAGAAACCAAAGGAAAAGGTTTAACTACTTGAAATTATTAAAGCTGACCAAACCACAAAACGCTCTCAACTCTCAGTCTTAAGTCTCATAGTCATACATACTAAATCTATACAAATGACTGCCCTGATCTAGCAACTACAATAGCCAATCACAGTGTTTCA
This sequence comes from Ellobium chinense, assembly GCA_033807755.1. NCBI lineage: Eukaryota > Metazoa > Mollusca > Gastropoda > Ellobiida > Ellobiidae > Ellobium > Ellobium chinense. The sequence goes on from JAWQUT010000001.1 coordinate 8,748,819, forward strand.
CAAGGAAATAGTTACAGAGAATGTTGGACAACCTTTCTACAACTGTACAGCTGTATGCTGGAAATGAGTGGCAAAGCTTTAGCCTTTTGGCTGTCCCCCTTCATCAAGCTATCAAGACCAGGAAAGAGTAGACTAGACTACACATCTAGGATCTACACTCCTTCAAATGGAATTCTTAAAAATGGATTTCAAAACCGGTTTTGTGTTCACAAACGGAATCCCTGTAGCAAATCATACCACCATACTGTTGGGCGAATGTATGCAGTCTGTCAACTGCCAAGAACATGACAATCGGCAGGACTATTAGAGTGGAGCACACGGCGAGCAAAGAAGAAAGACCGCCAATGCCCAGTGCTGCCGGGGAACAAAGTATCGTTATGAATTAAAGCTCCCTGACAAAACCAATATTCATGACCTGTAGTAGTGAAATTGACAGCATATTTATGCATTCTATAAACTAACTTATTACCGCAGTCTAAGAACACAGCCCAGTAAGGTAAAGTGTCTTTCAATGCCAAGCGTGTGGGGCTTCTCATGAAGAGGCGAATGGCGTTTACAGTCTCGTACTGTCCCGAACGCGGTTCGTGATTTCTGAAAAAAAATTATTAAAATGATTTCTTAAGTCGTCAGTGAAAGTATCCTTGGTTCGAATTATCAAAAATATCAATGGCATGCATATATTGTAAAAATAACATTAAAATTGCCCATTCATAATTCTCGTCTGGGGCCCTGAATGGGATACAAAAGTACAATACCGTAAAGCCTCAATTGAGGAAATCCAGCAAAGAAACATACAGTCAGAGTCACATATGATGTAGGTAATAATAGTGTGTGGAAGGCTAATAATCCTACACTTTTCCAAGCATGAGAGCTTGAAAAGTGATTGCTGGCAAAGAGAAGGAAAAACTAGGGTCCGGATGAGCCGTATTGTGGCAGAAATTGGGCTAATTGGGAAAAAGACAACACGAGAGGCGGAAAGACAATAACTGAGAAAAGCAGCACATTGTATTTTTGGTTGGACATTTGAAATTACACCTTCCTAATCTGAGCAGAAGTTGATTCAAATGTCCCTTAGAATATTCTGGTAAGTGATCGCGGTGTTTTCGTTTTATCTGCCCAAAGGCCTGATTCATTGTCCTCATATTAGCAAGGTTTTACAGTCCTTGGCGTCAAAGCGGAAATGACCTGTAATTAACCTCTTAACAGCCTTTGACCCTGCTGACCCAGACAAATCGAAAACATGGCTGACGTGAAGACCCTGGAGCACTCGACACTGAAAGTAAGCCGTGGCTTTGGCGTAATAGTTTAGAATTGTGTTTATCAAAGAATAGCTGATGTGTGACTAAACGTTCTATAGAGGATCTGACTTCAAATGTTTGTAAAGACAGCATGGTTCTTAAATGAAGTGTGATTAGACTACGTTCTTGTAAGAGTCTCATTCATTTTTTTTGAGACTTCCCATTTGTGGTCGCTAACTGTAGGCTACAGCATAATCAGTTGAAAAGGGACGTTTGTGACTATTGGAATATGCACGCTTTCCATCATCATGATCTTCTATCTTAACTTTGCGTTTGCTGCAAAAAATGTGGACTGAGCAGACAGGCGTTTTGGTGCTTTGGAGGCTATTAGTGTTGGATCCATTTACTTTCTTTCTTCTAAACTCATGACTTCCTTCATGTTCTTGCTTGAATTTTGTACCCCCATAGATTGGCAACATATTCAGAGGTGCAGACCCTGCCTATATTAGGTGATCTACACAAGATGATAGAATACAGTACCTCACCAGTTGAAATTCCATGAACCAGGCCATAGTTTTGATTTTGTTTGGTTTATATGAGTATCTTAGCCATGCCATAACCAATGTCAATACCCTATACATTGGCTACATCAATGATCAATCAATGCAGGATTATGAGGTTCAAAGTCGTAAGGGTCTAGATCTATTGTACTTCAAGCTATTACGTTTTTCTCAGGCTGTAGTGGCAATAACAAATGCTGTAAAGAATGTAAAAAATGTGAGGTTGTGGGTTTGCACCCCTCTTGAGACCCAATAGAAAAACAAGAAAAGGTCAACAGGCCACTAGAGTTGACTAGAGAGTCTTGATCCAAGTGTCGCTCAGAGGGAAGTGAAAAGACCCAAACACTTGCTTGCCCAAGTATCATTTTCCTAAGATTTTTTTTGTCTCCCTGTCTGAAGAGGGCTTCCTATCTACATCAGAACTGATTCACATTCAATTTCAAATGCTTTCATGACGGAAGAATTACCCACTCTTACAAGCTGTATCCTGGAGTTACCATAAACACATTTAGTTACTCCCTTACTAAGCCCTTGCAGAAAAAGTCCATTATAGAAAGAGAATCCTTCAGTACTTTTGAAAATGCAGTGATTTCTTTGAAATTCCAAAATGTCCAGAAATATAAATGAGACTTTCCATTATATGATGCAGATAATGAATATTATTTTTGCTGTTTACAGTTACAAGGTAAAAAACACTTACTGCCACATCAATACAAACTTTCAGTGAGTAAGATAACACCACATGCCCATTTAAATTTTATGTAGTGCAGGGAAATCAAAGTCTTTATTCATAAAGGCTTGCAGATATTTATGCACAGACAGGAGCTATAGTTGTATGATGTAAAATAGAAATTCTGTAGCATCAACTAGGGGTTAGGTATGAACATAACACCATGTTGTTAAAATTACAACATTCACACAATAAACAGAGAGAGAAAACAATATATTCCTGTTGTCTTAGAAGTGGATACCTATCCACCATGTCCGTTTTCAGTCATGAATGACTGCACTGTTTATAAATTAATAAATTATCATTGGAAATAGGTGCCATATGAGCTGCTGAACAAGCAGTTCCGTGCTTCTCAGAAGGTGGTAGACAGAGAGACATCTAAGGTAAATGCTACAGCGGGAGACTTGGAAAAGAAGATTAAGGATTCTTCTCTGACAGTTGGAGATGTCACATCTGCTCTTTCCACCATGGTAGACAACTTGTCCATGCTCAAACGAAAGGTATGAAATGGAATTTTAAAGCATCTGCAAGAAATGAGCTTTACAGATAGAAATTCTAAACTACAACTCATTGTCTAGCGTCCTTTGCAATAATTATGATAGCTGGAAAACAATAATAGCACATGAAGGAGGTGAAATCCAAAAGTTTCTGAACTGTGCCAAAAAAAAGCTTAGGCACTTAGTTTAGGTGTTACATTCCTCTATCATCTTCAAAGCAGTCCAGCTCAACAGAGGATTCCAATGCTGCTGTCAGGTGAAAATTAACTAAGGGAAAGAGATTTGAAATGACAGAAGAGATACAGCCAAATCTCAGTTGGTTCTTGGTGTACAAAGACATTCAGGGATGCTTCTAAGTTGACAGCGGGGCTGGAGTCACTGTGCTGACTACCAGCGTTATTACTAAGACGATGATGGAGAAATGCAACACCTAAATTAAGTTTACAAACTTTAAGAACTGTGTGGGACGTTTGGATTGTACCTTGTATTTCTGGTTAAAGAAGTTCGTATAAATAAGTTAAGTGCTTGTAATCACCTATCTTATCCTCAAGTGAAAGAATTAGCTAGGCTTTTTATATTCTTACTTCTAAAACTGTATTAGTTCTAGGAGTGAAATTGAAATGGTTTAAAATAAAGAGACTTGTTAGAAATAAGAATTCTACACTGTTTACAAATCATGATTTTGTGGAATTCACAGGCAGAGGAAGGTATCCAAGAGGAGCTCGGAGTTACTCGAGTAATTAAGCGAAGGCTGGCACATTTGCAGGAGAGGGAAACAACTGGGATAAGAGATGGTGTGCCTCCAACATTGTGGCAGAAAACCAGACTAGACAGAATGTTGGTTGATTATTTTCTGAGAGCTGGTTATTATAATACAGCCCTGAAATTAGCCAAGCATTCAAATATAGAGGTATGATCACTGGTGTTTTAAGTCTGAAAGTTTTTCTTCCCATAAATATGTACCATTAAATCAGAGAAGAATCATACATCAGTTTGTCTGTGGTGTGTAAATTAATGTTGGCATGATTTCACATGTATTATAGGTTCTTTGGTGTGAAAACTATATAGAAATGACCAATATTATTTGGTGTTTTTGTATGCCAACACTGTTTGAGTTTGTAATATTCTATATACAACTATAGAATCTGACTTCGTGTGCATAAATGAAACAAGTGGTCTAATTTGGTACTTTGTTCGCTTGACTTGTAACATGAGTAACTCACCCTCTAAACATTAAATAATGAAAAACACAGGATAAGATGGTTATATAATGTTCATTGTTTGTCTCTTCTCATACCAGGATCTAACCAATATTGAATTGTTCATGATGTCAAAAGAAATAGAGGATGCTCTCTGTAAACGAGATACAAAGCCTTGTTTGACATGGTGTGCAGACAATCGTTCAAAGCTTCGCAAAATGAAAGTGAGTAGAACAAAAAATTCCAGAACAATTTTTAGCTGTTTTATTTGTATTAGTATGTTAACATCTCAAACTGCAGTCCTGATCTATTTTTCGTGGAGAAACTAGAGTAAAAAATGTTCACTTCAAATTCAAAAGTCCTCTTAATTAGCTCAGTAATGAAATAAGTATATACAGTCAACTCCGCTTTATCGCCTTTCTGCTTAATCGCCTCGTTTCCCTGGGAACCGGAATTTTTTCTATTTAAAAGTCACTGGATAATCACCTCTCACTCCTGATAATTGACCACTCTTCAGCGCCTGTGAGTTCAAAGATCAACAGTTGAAGGAGTACAGTTGACAAACAAATATTACACATACGATTTAACTGTGCGACAGATGGCAGACCAGTTGACTGAGTGACAGCCGCCATGGTGAAATAGGTGTGATAAGCCTTTCCTCCCCACCTCCCATTCCCCTTGTCCCCCTTCGTCCCATGCTACGCATCACTGCCGTTGACCCTCTGATAATGCTAATGCGCCAAAGGCCATATAGTCTTCTTCTCCCATGCCTTGATCGTGCCTGTCTGGTGGATTTCAGCTAGATCAGAGAACATGTCATGTGGATGAACGGTCGATCCCGACTGTGCCATCCTACTCCTTATTGTCTGCTGGGTTACTGTGAGGTGGCCAATGAGAGAGACCACGGAGATCAAACATTTTGTGTGCTACAACACCGTCAAACTCGAGTCTGTCCCGAGTCTGGAGACGAGAGGGCGTCAATGCACAACATCAAACCACGACAATATGAATCTTGACATTAAAGAAATTTATCCCCATTACTAAAACCATGGCCAAAATTACCATCTCCGCTTAATTGCCCACTTTTTACGTGATCCCGAGGAAGGGCAATTAAGCGGAGTCGACTGTATAACTTATTATGATTTTGTGCTTGTACCGAACACATCTAAATGATTTATTGACTGACTGATTACATCAAATCATATATTGTCAGACTAATGACATCCACATAATTTATAGTCGGCTGCTTATTTTTACATTTTTCTCCATTCTAGAGCACCCTAGAGTTCAATGTGAGGAAGCAAGAATTTGTGGAACTGATACGGGAGGACAAACGCGTTGATGCAATAAAGTAGGCAGTGCTTTTGTTAGTATTTGATGAATTTGAAAATACTGGTGCTTGCTTGGAAATGAGAAAGAAACAGGATTCATGTAAATCCTTGAAGGTCCTTAAAAGTTCCAAGTTCTTAAATTTCCTCAGGTGGCTATAAGGGCTTAAATGCCTAAAAAAAAATTATTTTGGCCTTAAGATCCTTAAAAAGTCCTAAAAATTCAATGTTTTCCTATTAGGAGTTGTACGTCATCAAGAAAAGATATGTTATAGTGCCAATGGTGATCATACATGATTTGTTCCGTCATGACAGCAGGCTTCTCTCACTAAATCAGAGATCATGGACCCCATAGAGTTGCTTTATAGCTAAATATCTGCCTGTGAACTATAGTCAAAATATCCTGTTTATGAAAATAAATGATGGTCTTTGTGTCCTTAACAATGTTCCAAAAGTCCTTATATAGTTCATAAATTTTATTTCTGGAAATGAATATCAACTGGTGAATTTGAGTTATAAGGTAATGCCCATGCTTTGAATTTTTATTGTGTTTGTGTTTTTTTAGGGGGGAGGGGGGAGCCATGATTACCAAGCTACCAAAATAAGACACCCATGTGCTATTTAAAATATTTGTGCCTGAAATTATACTTGTGCGAGTTGGTGTTCAACTCCACACAGGTGAGAAATGAATGTAGAATTTCTTATCTTTTGCAGACATGCCCGCAAACATTTTGCTTCAGTTGAAACATCACAAGTTAGTGAAATACAGAGATTGATGGGAATGTTAGCGTTTAACTGCAACAATCCAGACAATCCTTATTCTGTAAGTATGAAATTTGTAAATGGATTTGAATTGAATATGCTTTCCTTTAAATGGATTGACCATTTTGATCAGATCTGAGATTATTTTTTTTGTCTTTCATTGTGAAAGTTTCTGAATAACCAGGATTACCAGCAAGTGTGTATGTATGCTGCAGGACCTTTTCTTCTTGAATTGAATGAATCTCACAGCCTTTTCTTCTTGAATTGAATGAATCTCGCAGGACCTTTTCTTCTTGAATTGAATGAATCTCATAGAATTTGGCTGCATATTTTATGGAGCGAAGGCATATGTGCATATTAGGTAATTCCCTACAGATGGGGCTCAGACATGTGTAAAGAAGATGTGGGGCTGGATTTTCGCAATTTTGACATCTAATGGATTCTACAAAATTCCTTCCCCACTAGATGTCCAGATGCACTTCGGACCCAGAGTAATTATGGAGAGATATGAAAGTTATTTCCTTGGCTGTGTGATGCATTGTTGTGTTCTGACTTTCAGTGTATGTTATCAGGAATTAGATATGCTAATGTAGCAGACATAATTTTTGTTTCAATTGTGATGTTATATATGCTCAATGCAGCTTCTCATCCTTCTAAGCAAATATCGAACTAAGACCTTAATGTCGAGCAAAGAATGACAAACATATGTGGACTTTTATATGTATTAAGAAATTTGAAGTGACTGAGTTTTAACTGGGGTTGATGACTTCCATGTTTTCTCCTCAATAATGGTAACTCTTATTTGAATCATATGACAGTATCCTGCATTTCTGTTGGTCTGAAGGCTTTGATAAACTTAAGAGACATGAAAAGAACTGTAGTGTATTTAGCTGAGGAAAAAAATAACGTCACAGTTTGGAAACTGGCACTGATAATAAAGTACTGAGGAATGCTTAATGATCTTAGGCAAAATCTATCCTGAACTCATGCCTAAATGCCATCTAGGGATCATTGTTTTGATCAGCCTCATTGCCTTTATGTTTCGGATTTTTTAGTGTTAAATATGAGCCTTGAATACAAAGTTAGATGATTTTTGTTCAAGCAGGCATGACAAGATATAGACTAAAAGGGAACAAAGTTATCATTGGATAGAGTACTCGTATAAGAAGAATTCAGGATCTGGGTTTAAAGTTTGCAAGCTCAGACTAAATGGCATCTGCTGTTTTGTATCGAGGAGAGCTGATATGTGACGAAAATTCAATTTTGTAACATGTATTTTCTGAACCTTTTTATTTTCCCTGATCTTTTGTCATGCTGCTGTGGCAAGACAACATCATCCGTCTGCACTGAGTTTTATTGTTCCAGCTGTTGCATCAGTATGATCATATACTTGATACCGTTTCCTAACCCCATGTTATTTTGCTCTTTATCAAAAGGCACAGCATGATATTTTAAAACTTATTTATTATCCTGGTATATATTTCTCTTTGTATCTCATCATACTTTCTGACTCTTGCTTTGTTCTTTCCCTGTCAAACATTCAGGAGCTGTTAGATGCTGACAATTGGCAGAAGTTGGTCCTGCAATTCCGCCAAGAGAATTTTAAACTCCATCAGCTGAACAGCACCTCTGTGTTCACAGCCACATTACAGGCTGGTCTCTCTGCATTGAAAACACCGTATCCTTTCTTGAATGTAAAGTCACAAACTGTTGTTTGGGTGCTGGTGAAGTCTGGATGACTGAGCATACCATGTCACTACATCACTGCTGTTGACACAGATGACAAACTTAAACCCGCGATAACAGACACTGAAAATTTTGGAAAACTGAAAATCTGATCTGAGAATGCGTGCATTGTTATAGGAAAACAGAATAAACAAGAATGCAACTTCCATTTTGAACAAAGATCCTTATGTTGATTTTGTTTCAAAAATTTTGCTGTAAGCCTCTGGCATCCCTAATAGATACAGGTCTGAACACCTGATAAGCCCCATTCAAAGACTAGAATTAGAATAAGAGTACCTTCTTCAGTATTGAATACACATGGTGTTGAATTAATATTTCTTGGGCATTGTGAACTACATCACAATGACTTTTGTCAATGACTTCTGAAACGTTGATCATAAGAGAAAGGGGTTGGTAAGGGATGACTGTTTAGTATAGCTCTTAACCTAGTGATTGTGACTAGCCACCAGGTTGGCTCTTGACAATTTCAGTCACCTTCAGGGAAGATATAATTGCCCTAGAATGGGCAGCTATGGGTATTTGTTGGAAAGAAACTAGACACCATTAAGGTAACACTTTTAAGCTATTAAGCTTTACTGTGGCCTTCAATCCTGGCTTGTTCATGATTCCTTAAGATGTTGTCACAGTCATTGCTACAAGGATGATTCTGCCATCCGCAACCCTGACTGTCCAGTTTGTAGTACGCATATGAATGAATTGGCCCAGCCACTCCCGTTTGCCCACTGTGCCAACTCCAAACTTGTGTGTAGCATCACTGGCTATGCTTTGAATGAGCATAATCCTCCAATGATGTTGCCCAATGGTCGCATTTATGGTTTGAGGGTAATGCTAAAACACTGTTGTAATGTTCATGTGTCTTCTTAGGCATAGCTGGGTCTCTTACCAAAATTATTGTGTGTTAAATTTTTGATCTTGTAGTAGACAACCATTACCAAAATCTGTGTGGTCTGGTTGGTCCTGAATTGGGCCAGTTGCATGAGAGAGACATCCCTTGAGAATTATATCCCCCTGTAAGTGTGGAAAGTTTCTGCTGATTAATCTTCACCATACAGGTGGGTGTGGAGACCCCAAGAAGCTATTTAAAAAGTTTCAAATTTTCTATTTCAGAATATTTTTATATGAAATTTCAGATATTCCTTAAATACATTACTGCCCATATTTGTGAATGCCTGTGCTCTTAAATGCGCATGTATTTCTGTATTCCTATCCATATGTCCTGGGGTGCAACAGACACCATAAGTCTAGTTTTAAAGAAACTCATGCTCAGAGAAATATGTTTTAGGGTCTGAAGGATACCATAGTTTTAAAGAAGACTTGTATTATCATTTACCCCTGAGTCAGGTAGACATAATACATTTCAAGTTTAAGATAAAGAGATCTGATAGACACAAGAACCTATGCCATGTCTAATTTTTTAGCAAATTGCAATGAAGATTTAGGAGCAGGGGTTAGTTCTTTGCCCCATATCGGTCCAGTGGATAGGAAAGTTAAGAAATGATTGATATCCTCACATATTGTTGTGAGTTTGTCATTTTCCTTTTCCTCTGTTCTTTACTTATTATTCAGGCATGAAAACATTTCACTGTTATCAGTCTTTTTCGCTACTCTGATGGCCACAGGGCGTCAGTTCTCTGACGTGATTAGTATTTTTGGGTTAGTAGTGTTTTATTCCACGTTAAATGATGTAGCTGCTGCCCAGTCTCAATAGTTTTCTGCTACTTCCATGCTGTGCTGTTTACATTAGTGATTTGTTGATTCACTGAATTTTCAGGCTTTCTTTTTTCACTTGATGGCATTTCAGCCTTTTTTTTTTTTTTCATTTGGTGGCGTTGCAAAATTCACTGCTACAGTTCTTAGCTTATTTCCTCTAACTGAAAATCTTTCTTATTTGGATTTTGGTGACATTTTTCATACTTTTGTTTCAGGCTCTGGAGAACATGGCTGAGGATAATGATGGAAGAGTTGTCTGCCCTCGTACTCGTGAGATTTTCCGTGTGGAAGATTTAGAGAAAGTATTTGTCATGTGATCTTTCTTTAGGAGAGTTTCCAAGTTTTGAGTGTTGAGTTATGCTTCTGACGATTACAATTGGAATTGAGCAAAGAAAAGAGAAAAGGCATAGCTTTGTACTGTTTTGCTTGTGCTTAAAAGAAGTACGCAGTAACAAGTATTAGAAAAGTTTCGGTGGGTGCACAGTGTAAGACACTGGTACAGTTTTCACAATCATTTCAGTATGGCCAATGGTGATGCGGATTAAGTTTTAGTGTAGTGCTGTTAATGACAGCTAAGAAAACTGACTTTCAAAATTTCACTGGTGATCTGCACTTGTTTTTCGTGTAAATAAGCCATAAGTGACTCGTAATCATCAACTTATTTGAGATACTGTACTGTATTCAAACATCGAACAGCATTACGGTTTTAGTGTTCGCAGCGAGATGAGTACTGAAAATTGCCATCTAATGCAGACATTGGGTAGTTGTCAGCAATGTTGAAAGTAAGATGTGAATTATTCTACTTTCACAGAGAAGACATTACAGTTGATCTTGCTTACCATGTCTCTTTTGGGCCCGCTGACTCATTCAGTACTAAGTATATTTTGCACTAATCGTGATCAGGAAAAAACAAAGGTTGTCAGCCTGTCTAGTTCATTGTATCTCAACCAAAGCCATGTATTGCTAAGGATCATGCTGTGGCTGCTTAATAATAAATAGCAAGTCTTTGTTTGGTCTTGAGCCAATTTAATCAGGGGAGGGGGTCACTTGTATGAGAAGGGAGAGAGGTTATTTTTTTAAATGAGACTGGTTCAAACACATAAATTGGGATGTTAAGACGTGAAGAAATGATTCATAATTGGCATGGGTTTTAGAATATTGTGAGTCACATTTCTCAAAAAGTGGAGTGAAATATATTAAAAAATGTCAGAATTTGTGAAAGGTTTTTTTTTTCAGTATCACCGGTGTTGTCTGACGCATCTTCGTAATAAACATGTTGAAATGCTTACGCATATCTGGGTCCATCACCTCATGACTAGCAATAAAACATCAATGGAATGTTGCGTGTAGGAGCCCCATTTTAATATTCATACACCATTCATAAATTGTACATTGCAATTAGCCGAGACTGATCACCATTATTTGTCTGAGAATCAGCATGCTGTACTAATAGAAACTCTGATAAGCCTCTCACCCTTTAGGCCAAGTCACTGAGGATGTGTAATCATAAATTTTATGTTATCCAATGTGCTCTTTATAATAGATAAAGCAGTTGATTTGTTGAAAGGAAATGTGTGGAGTACAGGATTGTGTTAAGGATTCACCCGGATTGGTTGTGTTGCCAAGTCTTCAACATTTACCAATATTCTGGTTGTGAACCTATCCCTGTAAGACTGCCAAGCACCATTTATTTCAGTGCTGAGCACTCACTGTCAGAAGAGCCACACTTTTCCCCTGAAGACCTGACATTTGGAATACTTTTTAACATGCGCAACACTAACTAGGAAGAAAATCAGCAAATATTATTAAATTGCACTGAATTGAAATTGAAGGGTAAAAGTCCACATTGTCCTGGACAGTATAAAAAAAAAAATTGAGAATTCATGAATCATAGATGGAATTAAGTGTGTTGTCATATTCCAGTGATGACTCTCTGGTGATGAAGAGGTGAGTGACCCAGATACTGCAAGTTTAGATGTTAAGTGTGATATACAAGCAGTAAATAGCTGAGACACACAGTATTTGTCATGGGCATCAGTCTTCTGCAAATATTTGTTATTCACACATATACTATAAAAATAAAAAGGGATTGTATGGTTTGTGATGATTGCCTGTACAGTACTCCAATTTGCAAGTTTTTAAGTGATCTAAAAGTGTGTGCAGCACACTATAGACAGTTACCCAAGCAACTAAGTGAGATACAAGTATCAGATCCATATGTTAAGTTTTAAAATTTACTTCCAAGTTAATTAAACATACCAATAAATCTCCACTTAGCCAGCCCAGGCTGTAAATGGGCATTTGATGTGTTTACTCTTTTTCTTTTGTTGACTTATAATTTGAGTTAGTATTGATCCTATGTTTTTTATCATTTTAAGCACACAATTTGTCAATTTTAGTTTTTCCATTATGAGTATGAACTTGTGTCTTTTGAGGGTATGTTTAGCTGCCTGCTGGAACATTGCTGTTATGAAGTACTGTATACACGAACGGCAGAATGCCAGACATGATCGGAAAATGGAAAGTTACTTAAAGAAATAGAGCCCATTTTGATAGAGGAGCAAATAGAAAGAGTGACGAAACAACTTCAGTTTTGAACAGAGTCCAGTGTGTTAATCATGAAGTCCAAAAATTTTATCATAGGTTGCTGACATCCCTGTGTTTAGGTCAACATACTTTTCTGGATGGAATTTTTTGGGCCCATAAATATCTGTCTGATCTAAGGGTACTTGACGAAAACATGAAATATACTTAAATAGAGACAGTGTATTTAGAGACATGGTTTTGGGAAGCTGATTTTGATAACTGCATATATCTCGCATAGCCAGTCGGAATGAGGCTTAGGTTGTTAGTTCTGAAACTTATACCAAGCTAAGGAGATGATCAGGGCCTACAAATGAAAAAATGTTTTCAAGCCTGCAGAAATCAGCTCTTTTCGAAACAATATTACATTTGTTATGATGATAGATTCTGAGTTTTTGTGATGTATATTAGATGACTTGTGTAGTGTAAGATTTTCCCTCAGTTGCAATTTTCTTGGAATTTGTGCCATTGCAAGGGGGGTGACTCCCAGCCACTTCATACAACCATATCTCAGGCCAGAAGGATGTGAGCTCAATATTTTTTTTTCACCAGATGAAAGTGAGAAAAGAAGCTCTTACAAGTTAACAATAACTTAAAGTGATCAAAAAGTGAAATAGCCCATAATTTGGTTGGTTGCAAGACATTTACGCACCATGGAACTTCTCTGTGTTTGGCAGGATGTATCATATGTAGTCTCAATCCTGATATCCCCCTCCTCTTTGTTATTGTTCACATAACCTTCTATAACTGGATTGAAATAACAAAATCCGGGGATTACAGCATTATTGCTAAGTGGCAGTGTGGGGTTCACTATTTTGATTGTGCTAAAAAAATTAACCTGGCTTGTGCATCTCAGCTTGAGCCTTGTCGTCAAGCATTTTGAAAACTGAGTTATGATTCTGGCTGCCCAGCATTTGTGGTGCAGCCAAGGGAAGTGAATCTTATGTTGCTGCTTCCCAGTCATTTCAGTGGAAAAAAATGATACTTTCTATGTCATGACTGTTTCTGAATCTCTGGTGTCAGTAAAAGTCACAAGTGTAATCTCATATAGTAGTTCAGGTTTAATGCAAGGACTTGTGACCTATCACATTTCAAGGATGAAAAAAGCATTTGTAAAAGTGAATGTGATTGTTCTTGTAACTACGCAGATATCCCTCGCCTATACAGCAAAAGTATATGTTGGTAACTGAGGTTGTTTTGGTATTGACATTAAAGAGTTGAACCTGAAAGACTGATACTGTATTTGAGTCATACTTTAAAAAGTATCGACAAGATCACAAAAGATGGAAAACATCAGCTCCAGGAGAATAGGGATTTATACGGGGTTGGGGCAGGGATGGTGGCTTTCAAAGGGTTAAGGGTGATCATTAGAAAAGTAAACCAGGGTTTGCTCCATTGTTGCCTTGCTCAGCATCCATCTGTTCATGTTGTGAGGTGATCTGACAGTCATTGTAACAATTCGAACAAATGTTTTATGAGAAATAAATTCGGGAACAACTGATGTGAGGTATTGTCCAATCACAGTGCTCATTCCACATTCACCTATGTAACTTGAGGTTCTGAAATATTTAGCAATCTAAACTTGTTGCCCAAGGAAAAATAATGATGATAGGTGTGGGGTTTGGCTGAATAAATTGGGAATAGAAGTTTGAAACAAATCCTTTTTTTTCTTTTCGTTGTTTGATACTGAAGAGGTTGAATAAAAGTAAATGATCATAAAGTAGAGGATCATAGTACATGTAGAATAAACAACTCAAATTATCTAAATATCATCATAAATGATTGTAATGAATGTGGAAGGATCTTGTAAAATTAACCTCTCATTCTCAGCATATCCCAATTAAAATATTTGATCATTCTCCCTTTGTGACTTGTTACTTCTTTCTGTTGTTTCATTAATACCCTAACCATTTGTTGTAACTGTAACATTTTATTATGTAAAATGCAAATCCATGTAATGAAGTGAAATACATGTAAATGCTTTCAGTTTGGAAGTGTATATTTTCCTCTGAGGGACACTGCATCATCTCATGCTTAGGTGTTAGTAACTGTACAGGAATGCAACTGATTTTGATCAAGTCAGATTTGTATTATATTTTTACTAATGATCATCATCAAAAATGATTTAATGAATGTTCTGCGATGTCCGAGAAGTCAGAAAATATTTTCAAGTCTGTTTTCATGGCCAGATTCTTCAGTATGAAAACAGGGAGGAAACATTTTTGTATGGTAACAGCAAATTTCAGGGATCAAGTGTTTAAAGATGAGAGAAACTCAATACAGCGGAATCAATCAAAAGTAAACTTAATGCAAACAATTGATTAAGTGAGCACATTCCTTGGTCCCTGTTTCTTCTGTGTTACTAATGAATTGTTAAAGTGAACCACCCTTATTATGAACAAATATATTTCTGGCTGGTCTAATGTTCAAATCATACAGGCTCTGCTGGAAGTAATTCAGTTAAGCATAAATTGAGTAGGATGGCATGTCTGTTTATATTACTAGATATGCAGACTGCATTGCCTATTTACTTGAGAGTGAAGTTTTGTCTTCAGAGGATAGTGTAGCTTGTTTGATCTACCACACATTTAAGTACAAGTGTACATGTGTACAGGCAATTGTTTGATTAGGCCTGTGTATCAATGCGTTATCCTTTCAAAAAAAAAAAAATTTTCGTGCATGTATGTAGGTTCTGGTGAGTAAATAGGTGTAGGAGGAAAATTATGAACAAGTAGAACATTGGTAATTGTATTGCATTTTTTTTTAGGTCGAGGACAGAAAGGCTAATGTGGCCAGAGAGTAAGTAAATGTGTATAAAAGACAATCATGAACAAAAAGAATATTGTCAAATATATTGCATTTTATGTGATCAGAGTGCTCAAATGTTCACTAGATCAGGAAAGTAAAGCAAAGCAAAGTACTGTATTATACTTTAATTATTTGCAGTGAATTTTCAGGGGTGGTTAACTCCTTGATACAGTCGGCCCTCTTCGTTTAATGAGGGCAACCAGACCCGACACAGTTTTGTTAATTATAATTATCTCTGTTTAGAGTTTCATTATATTGAAGAACAAATGAGATTGGTCGATAGTGCATGTAAATACTGTATATTGTATGTTTTGCAAGCAAAAGTCAGAAATTACCTTTTTTGTGTTTGTGTGTGTATTAGTGGCTATGATGCATGAAACTGATCTATCTGTCATTCCTTTTCAATGTGAACTTGCAGTAATTATATGATGTGGCCAGTTTCTCTTAATCCCTTTGTGACTCAAGTACTGTAGAGTATCAGTTGTGGAAGAACAAATGAGATAGACTGACAGTAAATACATGTAAATTGTTCACTTTGCACACAAAAGTCAGAAAATGACCTCTTTGCGCATTAATTCCAAAGTGCATAAAAGTGGAACTGATCTTATTCTTACTGTCATTCCATTTTGCCTATGAACTTGTTACCATTTTATGGCCTGTTTTTCCTAATCCCTTTGCAATGTAAGGTACAAGGCTATTATGGAGTTTAAGTAGTGTTTTGCTCTGCTGTTGGTATGGATTAATTATGAAGTGAATGAAATGTGCCGAACATTGCATGTTGAATAGGCCAAAGCCAACTGTCCTACTTACTCTCAGAATCAGCATGATGACACTCAGGACATTCCCATATCTTCCTCAGTTCCTGTTTCAGTAGCTGTCCATGCATGATGCCTGTGCTCATTCTCCCTTGTGATTATTTCATCATCAGACAATGAGAATTATTTAAACTGGCTTATGATTTTCAGTAGTCTGTGATCATTCACATGAAACAGTAATGAAGGTGTTTTTATTAACCTTGCGGGGTTGGGTGTGAATGCCTGTTGTGAGTAAGTGATATGTATGAAAGTGAGGTGTGTTTATAGACGTGTAAGGATGTAATTAATGTCTAAATTTTGTGTGTTAAGCAGCGCCATAGAGCACTTTTCTCAGGTGAATATGTGCGCTATAGAAATTTATTATTATTATTATTATTTTCTGAGGACACAGCGGCTGTCCTCCCTTTCTCTTCTTTTCCTTGTGTCTTTGTTTTCTGTTTTCTCTCTATCTCTCTCCCTCTTCCTGTCTTTGTCTGTCTCTCTCTGGACTTCATGCTTGAGCTTTGACATCAGTTGCTTAAAATTTCTTAGGGATTTATCAGTTCAAGAGTAGCAGGACAATATTAACGTATTCTCAAGAGTGTAACAAATTGTTTGTGTTAATGTGATCATAATCCACAAATTAGATCAGATGCAAGTTTATTATAACACCATTTTGTTCAGAATTACACTGTATAAAGCCAGTGCTGATGACACCATTGGAATGAATGGATGGGCTGAAGACCTAAAAATCTAAAGATTTTAGGAAGAATTTGGTCTCTCTACCAACATGTGTATGATCATATTTTTCTCCAGATCTTTTTTTTCTTATTTCATTTCTATGTGTAGAGTAGGTTAAGTTTAAATTATGTGTGAACCGGGAATTCATGATGTCTTCCACAACTTTAAAGAAACAGATGTGTTTGTCTTCAAAGGATTGATGACTTGTCATGTACATATACAAGGGTGGATCAGATAGTTTGTGGTCTCGCCCTGAAAACATGTGAATCTTGCCAGACTGAATTCATCAGGATCTTTTACGGTATCCTTCATGACACTGCACCAAATTTTATCATGATACAATGTTTGCCTTGCTAGTGACAGGATTCTGTATTATAATCAGTTGAGGCGATAATGTACCATTGTCAAAGATCTCAGTAGAAAGGAGTTGAGCTTGTTTCATGAAAATGAAGCTGCACTGGAAGGGAGAGTTTGGGACCAAGAACATTTATATTTGAACAAGAAACTGAAACGCTGACCCACTTCGAGTAAACTGAAAACCATTGATTAGACTGTACATGATAGTGTGGAATTGAATGTCATGTGAGCTTCTGTGAGGGAAAGTTGGGAAAACACTGTGTTTTGGGCGAGAAATATGCACTTTGTGCAGACTGAAAACCATCGGGCTGTACCGTACATACAGTGTAAAAGTGAAGTCATCATGTCATGTAGTATGACCAGCTGTGAAGGGGAGTTGGGAGAACTCTTTGTGTTTTAGGAAGAAATATAGGTCCACTTTATCCAGAATGAAAACCATCGGTTTTGCTATACTTGAAGCCATTATGTCATCGGCTGCGCGAGGGATATTAGAGCCAAAAATACTCCTGTTGGAACAATAAACTGAAAGGTAGCCATTCTACTTTATGCAGGCTGAAAACCCATGTGTCTTGGCTGAAAACCATGTGTCTTGGTGTGAAAGTGAAGCTGTCACGCTGTCCCCCGTAACTGAGCTCGAATCAGAATGACTGTGGGCTTAGTTAATGCAGACTGAAAGTCCTCGGTTTTACGGTATATATCATACATCACAAGAGTGAAATTTACGTTGTCATGTCAGCTAATGGGAGGGAGAAAGAAGGCAGGAGAATATCTGTAAAGGAGCAATAAATGTAGGCTATTTTATGCAGACTGGACACTATCACTTACACTGTGCATCGTATAATGTTATAGTGTGCAAGTGAAGACATGTTAGCGCCTGTGACAGGGAGTCTAGAAGCACATGAGTTCGAACAAGAAAGTGAAATGTAGGCCTGCTTTATAAATCATGCAGACTGAAAACCATCCTATGTACCGGTAGGCCTACTGTACATCTTACGTAGTGTGAAAGTGAAGTTGTAACCGGCACAAGGAAAGAATACACAGGGCTGTCACTCACACAGTTTAGGCCTTTCGTTATCTTTGCGAACTTCCTGAAATGCCGGTCCTTGTGATAGTGATAGTGATAGCGAGATACATGTATGTCACATTGTCAGAATCTGTTATCCCCTGTCATTGGTCGCGTACCACACTTGTTATCAACATTAAACCTGGTTATGTTCAAGATAACGTGTTTTATGACCAGTTGTCTCCAAGCTACAGGAATGTTAAGTGCATGTCTTCACGTTGATGTTGTCGGGTCGACCCCACTTAATCGTCATCCCTCGAGTCTCAACATCCGCCTATTATCAACCGTTTTCAGATTAAAAAGTATAATTGTTTTCTTCATATGAAGCCACTGGATGACTTTTAGTCTCAGTGTTTTCCATTATCTCGAGAAGTTGTGATTAAGTGGAGTTGACCTAATGTGGACTGTTGTATGTGATTGGTTGGTCGGAAGGGGGGAGGGGGGGAGATCTCCTCTCTTGCCCGAATGAAATGGGAATGATTTTCTTGCTATTGTGCGTCAATTTTAAAATGGGAAACAGAACCTCGAGAACTCATCTGCTCTTCAGACACAGTTCTTGACAGTGTATCAGTAAAACCAGAAAGATGTGTAATCTTAACTTCTTCATATGCTGTACATGTTGCAGTCAGTCAAAAGTAAGATGTATTGTATGTCACCTAACAAGGAAAGGAGGTATCAGGTCCATTTTATATATTGATCCATCCGGTATCAGATATTTCTTTGTGGCGGATATGCAGTGTAAAACCATTCCTCTACAGAAATAAGTGATTTTATGGGCACATGGCAAATAATTATGGATAAATTTGAGCTTTTGTGAGGCATAGCTGATAAATTCTATAGAATATAATTGTTCTTCAATCACAATCTTGTCCACTACACGGAATGACCCCACTGACACTTCAAACAAGTCTTTATCTCGGACCGAAATAATGCTTAGTCATTTTGTTTTTTTCACTTAATGAACGTACACACATTTAGTTCTCGTGTCATACCAGTAACCTGATTGAGCCAAAACACGACTTATGCCTCATTTTGACAGGCTGCAAAGCATATAAATAACAAAAGAGAACTTTGTAGTCGAGACGGTCTCATTTTCGTCAAATGAGTAAGAGGGAGAGGCGGGTATCAAGAAGGGCATGCTCAGTGAATCATGTTTCTGTCCACGAGATTCCACAAACTGACAGGAAAGAAAAATTATATACTTGTACAACAATAATAGAAGCAGCACTCAAAAGTGTATTGAAACGTTTTCAATTTTTTGTTTTCTGAGATGAGCAATAAAATCACATCACTGAATTACTGTTTCTATGAAACAACAAACTGCATTTGACAGAGCAAATACTGTCATTTTTACCACAAGACTGAGTGCCCAATCCATATAATTATATTCAAATACGATCAGCACCTGAAAAGTTTTAAAAGTGCCAGAACTAGATACATACAGTCATACAGTAGTTCAATTGTGAGGATCGCTGGATCGAGCACATACACTCTCCGCAGACCGACTACATTAAGAGTTGAACAACCCCGCATAATCACCTAAAGTTACATACATAAATCCTATGACATGGGATCATTTGAATAATAATAATAATGCGGTTTGTTAAGTCTGGTAACTAGATTAATGCTGCACATGCGACTTCACACTTTTATTATCCGAGCAGGCCTGACCATTCTAGGACTTTATCAACTTCTTGGGGAGCATACAGTGCCACTGCCATTTACAGGCGCTGATCACTAGCATAAGGCAGAGCATTGAGCTCTCTGGTAAACTCAGCAACATTAGGCTAGGGCTTGGCCTAATGTTAGAGACAAACAGGGGAAGTAATCATTTTTAAAGGGACAAGACTAACACCTCATTTTACATACGGGCAGGCAGGCAACGCACCAGCGGCGAAAGAATACCTAGCGCACCGAAAGGCATCATAGACGAATGCATTAGACTCCGTGAAAAAGTTGGACGATTGGAGAATCGGGCGGATTGAAAAGATCTATCGGAGATCGTATTTCGTTGCTATACACATTCTTTTTTTTTAAAAGGTAAAAAAAAATAAAGATGATGTGTGTAGTTACTTTTTGTGTATTTTTCTACGAATTTAGGTGAAAACCGCATGTTTTTACGTTACGTAGTTCTCAAGAAATCTGTGAGACAAATTTGGCTGAAGCGTTTTTTATTACTATAGAAGATAATTCTTCGATGTTCACGGCCTAAAGCCTTGTCATTTGGTGCTCGATAGGTGTAGAGGACAAAAAATGTTATGGAACATGCGTTCAGTTTATACATGACGCTGGCCGGCATAGTCTACATACATGTAGTATCTTTTATTAATAGTTTGCTATTCAAAACGGCGATTTAATGCGTTGCAACAGAACAAAGATTGTGGACTCGGTGTATAAACAACTTTAGTAATACTGTATTATAGCAATAATATCACAGCAGAAATGTAAACACAGACTATGTTTGTACATTTACAGAATAAAATCAACTGTAGTGTTACAAAAAAAAAAAACAAACCTGTCAAGTTTTACCTCCGCACATCCATTGTAGAGCGACACTACATTTTCAATTTCATGTTCCATGTTTGGGTCAGGTGTAAGAAAAAAAAAAATCAATATAGTTACAGGAAGTGGATGCAGCAAATGTCACACCTCCATGTTGCAAGACAGTAGAGAAATCATGTTTTACACCATGGTAGTGTATATTAAACGGGCGCAATAATCCAGTCCACATGCGCATCTGTTTTTCTCCTCTTAATCTCTTCTCTACAAACTAGCTCACAGTGACTGCGGTCGTTGATACCAATACTATGATAAGAACATTATCACTTTATTGTAAATCTACCAGCAGCGGTGTTGTTGACGATAAACCTGTCCCTGCGAAAATTGCATTTCGAAACCCCAAAATTTGCACCAGGAAGCACAAAATTTGCATGCAAAAATGTGGACAATTTGCACCAGAATGTGCCAAAACAGGTTCCTAACTTCATTAGATTTATCAGCATGTTGCAGGGTTTACTAACGCACCATCGCAAAGTTGCAGGAATGAAGCACATGCAATGCAGAAAAAGAGTGTTATTCAGCCCAAATCAGCAAAATTTGAGCCAAATTTGCAGAAAATGTCTAAATTTGCAGTAATTTGCAGAATTGCAGCAAAGTTCCAAAACCACGGCAATATATGGTAATTTGCGACCGCGGTTTTTTAGAGGGACACATAAACTTCTATAATAAATATCTGAAATGTAATAAAGAGACATTTGTCCTAGCACACAAAATAAACTAGAGGGTATTTCAGTCCGCTGATGTCGGCGCCGGAACGGTGGCAAAGTCCGGGCCGTACCTGTTGAGGACATTTGGCACAGGCGGAGATTTTTTCCTGTTGTAAGGTGGGTACACCTTGTGATCGCCATGGAAGGAATACTTCCAGCGGTTATGACCCAGGAATGGCTGCTGCGACACTGCTAGCACGTGCATTGGGGTGCGGAATGGCGAGTTCAGCCATGACGTTGTCTTCGTTCGAGACTCTGATGACTGTGAAGAAAAATAAATTCGGATGAATTGGTACAATAGTAGAAGTGTTGCAGAAACTGGCTATTAGTAGTATGGGGTTAAGCCTATCCACATAAGAAACTCTTAAATGTGAAAAGCGAAACGACAAACTTTCATAGAAGACCACTTCGGTCTCCCATCCAAAAATCTGAACAGGTGTTTTGACTTTTGGCTCCCTACCAGTTTTCGCTGTTCTACTCCACAGTCATGTCTTTTTGCCACATATCCATAGTCGCCCACGATGGAATTGCAATAAAACTTCCAATTTTCTTCAATATGTAAATCTTCTAAGCCACATTCTGATTCCATTGCTCACTGACGTACATGGCAGGACTCTAAATTCCAGGAGTGTTATGGTATCTTACAGTGGAGTGTGGATAATGTTTACACCTTGCGACCGATCAAAAGTGTACTTACAAACAGAAATACGTATTGACTATACACGTACTGTTAAAGAAGAAAAATTCGGACCAAAAATATTGTACTCAATATCCGTGATTTACGTACTAAGCGTGTCCGTATTAAGCTAGCTCCACTGTGGGATGATGACTGGTTGATTGGATGAAAAATCTAGGCATGCTCACCTCAGATTGTTTGTAAATTCTTGGGAACCGTCTCCGCGTGATAGGCTCCGTGGGTCCTGGGGTCCTGTACGATGCTGCTGTGATGGTGTTGTAGTCATGAAGGGTGGGATTCCGACTGTGATGGTGCAGGAAGTTGTCGTCTGTGTGGTGCAGACGGCGATCGATAGGAAGGAGACGTCGGCCTAGCGTACGAGTGTCCTTGCCCTGTGATGGAGCACAGAGTGCATTATTATATTATAAACCAAGAAGTAGGAATAGATCTTCTCTGAGACTGCCTATGAATGAAATGGAACTCGGTACTAACTGGACAGCAAATACTTTCCAAATTTTACCGCCGTTCCCGTGCTAGAGTGTTCCCGAGTCGGTGTAGGAAACCAGGAAAGTAATCTCAACTGCATTCCAATGGTTCATGTGTAGAAATGCAGACTTCGTATTGATGCAATAATTGTCAATCGCCTAGGATAGTTCCTGGTAATCAGCCTGTTAAAACTGACAGAAACGATTTCACCCTTGCACCAGCTTCCAAATTAACCAACTAATGTAAAAAAGTGTGCACAGGTGAGATAGTTATGCCGCAACAGCCGAATTTTAGATCTACCAATCCCGTTATGAAAAGATTTTTTGAACAATATCTGTAATAAAAGCGGAAAAAGGAGGGGGTGATCTGGCATTGAGACTTGACTTTGCCCGATAAATTCAGAATTCATAACGTTTTTAAGGCAATGACCTCCCCCTCCCACAAAATAGCTGGCTCAAAACCACAAATCACGAGGAATACAACAACAACAACAACAACAACAACAAAAATGCTCTGCCTGTGTAGTAAATGGGTATCACAGTATTAAGAAATCTGACTGAGCATTGACTATTGCAGTCTGAAGCACAGCATATTATTTATTGACTCGTATTTCTGAATATGCCATCCGGGGGACACCCAGAACCACAAGTGAACTTATCGAAGAATGTGACTGGATTGCTGCGATCTGAAACATTTGATTTCATTGGCTAACACAGATCTCTCACCTCAAGGTTTATTTATTTTATGAAATTGTCTGAATTTGTGATACGACTTCCATAAGAAAGTCACAGACATACTACTAGTTACTACTCAGTATATCCAATATGTCAGTGGAAATTATAAGTTTTCTAGCTTTTCGATGCCTTTGATAATACGTAGGAACACGACCATCGTCCACCCCACACCCCACCCCCGCCCCACAAGGGAGATCTTTGGCTTTAAATTAGGCACTAATTAATACACACCGCCAAAGAGTATGTTGAAAGTGATGAAGATCTTATTTTCATTGGAAATTATGACACTAAGTTATGAGATCTTGATGACAAGGATGTTAAAATCAGTGATGAGATTGATAGCAATGACGACGGTAACAGTGGTCAATATGATTTTCCCGTCGTTAATTTCATCCGCCCACCCCCACCCTGCCAAGCCCTTAATTCATCCCTTCCTCAGTTAGTGGCGCCTTTGAATATCCTCCCTGATCTGTACTGACTCTTTTGAACACTCGACCTTCGCTTAAAAGCTTGAGGAGTTGATGATATTAAGTTAATCTTTTCATGCTGAACTTTTTTTCAGATCTTGTTTTGTTTACCTTCCTTCTCGTATGAAGTTGCCTTTATCCAGTATTCATTTTCTCTTCCTGACTACTGACAAAGTTCTTAGAGCCGAAATGTTTAGATTTGTGATGAAAAATCTGTAGCTCTATAACTTTTCATTAAAGTAAAGATATTGATGGATGAAGTAAAGTTTTAAAAGTTGGCCTTTTTGAACAATCTAGTGACGATGGTAATGACACTGACGGTTTTATATTTAACCTGATGAAGAATCACATCTTTGATGCGAAAATTCGTAATTATTTTATATCATTATATAAGTCCATTTTGAATTTTAAGTATTAAAGTGTATTTCTCAATCCTTCGCTGGTTTGGAAAAAAAAATTAATTTGTTTTAATGTGTTCCAAGTGATGATACTGATGGTGGTGGTGGCGGTGATAATGATGAATGTCACGGTGATATATAAAATAAT
Organism: Ellobium chinense; assembly: GCA_033807755.1. Lineage (NCBI taxonomy): Eukaryota > Metazoa > Mollusca > Gastropoda > Ellobiida > Ellobiidae > Ellobium > Ellobium chinense. The sequence continues at coordinate 8,773,110 of JAWQUT010000001.1, forward strand.
GATAAATTATAATGATGGTGATGATGATGATGCCGATGGCAGGGGTGATGATGATAATGACGACCACTAAAATGACGACTTAAACGCTGGTAGTCTAGTAGTGCCGTCAATAATGATGATGGTGGTGATGGTGATGGTAATGCTGACTACGTACATTTCCTAAATACTCCCCATGCTCCTGAAAGTAGTGTCTGTTATCGTGCTGTGTGAAGGGGTAGGTGTTCTTAAAGATACCCTGAGGACAAAAGAGCAAAAACTGGGATTAAGACGATCTTAGCCCGTTCGCTACGGATGGCGTATATGTATGTCCAACGTCCTTTTAAGATAAGATAAGATAGACTTTATTGATCCATGCATGGAAATTTGTTTTTTTATTCAAATACCTCTTAATGGACTTCTGGTTATACTGTGGCTTGCTTCTTTAGACTGAAGACTCAAGCAAATGGCGGTATCTTCCAGGCAATGCAAAATATCACTAGTAAATATAGAGAGATAAGAACCTCTACTTAGTTTATATCTGCACCCTGCGAAAGATTAAAATTTGATCCAGGTGTTTATATTTAGTGAAGAAAATAATGAGAAAGCCGTGGTCAGTTTTTGAGATGATTTGAGCGTTGATGTTAACGGGCCAATGGAAGGGAGGATTGAATGAAGGTTGCACACCACAAACAGGTTTTGTCCTCCTTTAAAGCTGATGTTTCCCCACACTCTGTGTACCGGTATCCTCTTCCTCCTCAGGAGCCTGTGGCCGTATGCATAATCCTTACGTTAGTTAACGCATTGCGGTAACCACGGGAAACTCCTAAAACATTAGTAGTGTTCACTGTGGTTAACGCAATACAGGTTAACGCAAGGATTATGCATACCGCGCCTAGTCTGTAACAGACATTGCCGATCATGCCCCATCATTCACCCTTCCGAACCCCTCCAGAATAATTCCTGTTCTCAGCTGCTGTTCTCATAAATTGTTCTTCATTCTGCCATTGTTTGTCCAGGTGTTCAGGTATTTCATGTATTATTTTTATCTTCCGTTGTCTCCCTTTCCCTCTATTTTTCCACAGATATCCAATTACTCTGTTCCTCCTGTTCTGTTGAGTATTTCCAGAAAATTCCGACTCTCTTTGATGGTTTCCAGGAATGATATTCCTCCCCTCTCATTTTGATAACTTTTTCCTTAGTTTTCTTCAGATCCAGAATATTCTTACTGTTCTTCTAAAAAAAATGTTATTTCTACTGCTGTGAGTTTCTTCTCACATTTTCAAGCATAAATAGCAAAAAATCAAAGAAAAATGAGTAATGTTTGGAAAGGTGAAGGAAAAGAGAAAGTGAAAAAAGTGTTGATAGGTGGATCAGACATATAGACTATGTGCTCCAGGAAAATAGAACTGTGGAAACATATTACAATGAATGAGAAAATCACATGTATCAATAATAAAACTGATAGACAGGGAGGGAGAGAGAGAGAGAGAGAGAGAGAGAGAGAGAGAGAGAGAGAGAGAGAGAGAAGACAGAAAGAGAGACATGTATTTATATAGAAAGATAGATGGATGTTATCGGGAGAAGGATAGAATAACAGAGAAAAAGAGAGAAACAAATGATAACGAGAGGTAAGAGGAATGTGACATGAACGCTTGAAAGAGAGAGGTTTGTCATTGCTTCACAGAATAAAAATCCAGACAGGCACTAATGTTTAAATCCATTATGCCTCCATGTGAATCACATTATTTTCCACCATAGAACAATGGCGGTCGCGCTTGTTGCAGACTCCTTGCTAGTCACTGCGTTTTGAGAATATGGGTTTCCAGCTAAAAATGGTTTATTGCAACTTCGAGAAAATGACTAGCTGTAGATATTTCACTCTGTGCTTTGCGATTGCTCTTACCTCTTCCCGGTGTTTGAAAGGTAGGGGAGGGCTTCTGGGGTGGGGTGGGGCTGAGAAAGGCGCCTCAAGCATCTCACGTGTACTGGTGACGTCACGAAGTCGACCTTCTACATCACCGGGTTCACCTCGATGACGAAACTGATGACGTAGATAGGTAAGAACCATGAAAGATATGGGGCTGACAATAAGGTATAAACTATAAAACTTATCCATCCATCCATCCAATCACCCATCCATCCATCCATCCATGTATCTGTACACATCCATTCCTCCATCCTTCCATTGATCCACCCATGTTCATCTGCTTATCAATCAGTCCCCATATCCATCCATCCATACAAAGGATATATTCAGGTACCGGTAGGGGAAAGAAGAGTTTGCTGGGGGGGTAAGAGTGCGTATTCCTAGCCCTGAAGTGTCAATGTAACTTTGAATTATTCCCCCACCCCACATTCTCAATTTCCACCTTTTCCCCTGAGTATGTATTCTCTATCACCTTTGATCTTGGTGTCGCTACAACTACCATTTCTCCTATTGCTCCACTTTTCGCTGCCTATGCAATCGATTCATAGACGCCGGAGTCAAAAGAGTGATTGATTGATCGATCGATCTGTATAGTAATGTAAACTTTGCGTAGTCTTTCCACTAACACCTTTCAAATCCAGCATTCTTTGCTTACGAGAAACGGAAACCTGTAGGTCAACATAATTAGCAGTTTGAACAACTTTGAACCACTAGCCCACGCCGACAGCGTAAAACCACCGACCATAAAGTTTCGTTCTTTTTCGTACTTGCGTCATTTCGCATAATACTGTATATTAGTGTATGGGTGGGGGACGTGGTGCCAGCAGGAAGCGGTTAGGAGGAATGGTGGGATAGAGGGGAACAAACTTTTCTCCACCCCTCCCCCACTTTCAGATCCGACACTGGCTTGACCGAGCCCTTTGTGCGGGAGCCCCTCTCCAGAACTTTATTCCACTTTCAATAGATTCAACTCACCCCTCCGCCAATACCTTTCCTGATGTTAAAATCCCTTAGCCGCCCATGACACTTTACAAGATGTAAATCGTGTGGCACGAGCGCGCTTAACCAGACCATGATCAATCGGAATCAATAAATCACTCATCGATAATATCAGTGATCTCTCTTGATACTTTATAGCGGCAAGTTTGACGACTGGAGAGTTCACGAGAGCTGATATGTATTCAGAAGGACCCAGAGAAGGCATGTTCAACATTTTCATACTTTTTATTCATTTTTTTCGTAACTGTTAAGCCAATACGACCCACGAAAGATCTTCGTCAAACCTTTTGAGTGGATCTTAATAGATTTAGATGTGGTAGGAATATGATAGTCTAGTATTCAGATTGATTGTTTGAGAAAGCCGAAAGGGTAAACGGGGCCTGATATGATTGTATTCGCAAGGATGAGGGGAAGCCAAAAAAAAAAAAATTGACAACAGTTAGGCCAATAAAGCCCAGTTAAAACTTCTTAAGTGCTTTCGGGTCTCAAGGAGTACTTTGTTGAGGTATTCAGAATTTATCTTAGAACGAGGTTCAACAATACATTTACTGATACCCCCCTCCCCCTCCCCCAAAAGTGTTCCTATAATGCAGTCAGAAATACATGTATGTAAGAACAGAGCGACCTGCTAAATAATCAGTTATACGAGCATTAGACACCTGATCAATCCTCACATAAATAAATTTTAAAATATAAATAAATAGACGGATGGACGGACGGACGAACAGGTAGGCAGGCAGGCAAGTAAGTAGGTAGGTTGGTAGGTAGATAGATAGATAGGTAGGTAGATAGGTAGGTAGGTAGATAGATAGTTAGGTAGGTAGATAGATAGGTAGGTAGGTTAGTAGGTAGACAGGTGGATAGATAGATAGATAGATAGATAGATAGATAGATAGATAGATAGATAGATAGATAGATAGATAGATAGATAGATAGATAGGTAGGTAGGTAGGTAGGTAGGTAGGTAGGTATATAGGTAGGTAAGTAGGTAAGTAGATGTAACTAATTTTACACTCAAACTATAATTACCCAATCGTCGACTGATCAGATATTCATCAGCTAATCAGTCAATGTAATCATCGAATCAATCACTCGATCCCTAGACTGATCGATAGATTAATCAATTGGTCGGGCAAGCAAGCAAACCAACGGCCCACCAACTGATTAACCGATTTATCAATCGATCTTGACTGACCGAACGACCGATCGACCGATCAACCAACCAACCAACCCATATATCAATCATAAAACCAAAAAAAATTAACATTATCAAACCATAACCAGGTGCGCTGATCCTAGGAGGGATCGATCAAAACCAGTTGATCAATAGTTCTCCAGTGATCACAAAACCATAAACGAGTTCAAGGTTAGTACAGTGTTTCCCAAAGTTTCAAAACTAAAGGACCCTCTAAGCCTTTACAACAACATTTAGCATACCACAGACGACAAAATACTGTTAAAGTGAAATAGAGAACAATGGGAAATATTCCTGGCCCCGAGAGATTTCTCTAACTTTATGAAAGGAATCATGAACCATCAGATATCAGGTGCCACATGGAACAAACCTTAACAAACGCTATCATTTAAAATTCATAATCANTTCCCCCCCCCCCCCCCCCTCCTCACCCCAAACTTGTTCCTATAATGCAGTCAGAAATACATGTATGTAAGAACAGAGTGACCAGCTGAATAACCAGTTATACGGGCATTAGACACCTGATCAATCCTCACATACATACATACATAAATAGATAAATAAATAAATAAATAAATAAATAAATAAATAAATAAATAAATAGACGGATAGACGGACAGGTAGACAGGTAGGCAGGCAGGCAAGTAGGTAGATAGGTAGGTAGATAGATAGATAGATAGATAGATAGATAGATAGATAGATAGATAGATAGGTAGGTAGGTAGGTAGGTAGGTAGGTAGGTTGGTAGGTTGGTTGGTAGGCAGATGTAACTATTTTGACACTCAAACTATAATTACCCAATCGTCGACTGATCAGATATGCATCAGTCAATGTAATCATCGAATCAATCACTCGATCCCTAGACTGATCGACAGATTAATCAATGGTCGGGCAAGCAAGCAAACCAACGGCCCACCAACTGATTAACCGATTTATCAATCGATCTTGACTGACCGAACGACCGATCGACCGATCAACCAACCAACCAACCCATATATCAATCATAAAACCAAAAAAAATTAACATTATCAAACCATAACCAGGTGCGCTGATCCTAGGAGGGATCGATCAAAACCAGTTGATCAATAGTTCTCCAGTGATCACAAAACCATAAACGAGTTCAAAGGTTAGTGCAGTGGTTCTCAAAGTTTCAAAACTGAAGGACCCTTTAAACCTTTACAATAACATGTAGTATACCATAGCCGACAAAATACTGTGAAAGTGAAATAGAGAACAATGGGAAATATCCCTGGGCCCCGAGAGACTTCTCTAAGTGTGTAACTTCACAGGCATTTTATGAATCATGAATCATCATCAAGATATCAGGTGCCATATGGTACAAACATTGACAAAAGCTGTAATTTGATATTGATGATTAAATTTGCACATTCACTATTTTCAAACATTTGACTGAAATGAAATCATTATTTGGTTGTGGTACACAGAATGAGAACTGCGATAAAAAATATGGCAAATTTTGATGAAATATTGATCAGAAAGAATATTATGCTCTGTGCACTACACGGAAGTTACCGAAGGATACAAAAATTAAAATATATTTGGATTAAGCGTCCCCGTTCCTCTTGCCCCCAACTCAGTGAGTTGTGCATTTAAAAGAATCACAGAAGTGTTAGTTTTACAGCAGCAACAACCAGTGTTAATCTAATCCAGATTTTTTTTTGTGCCGATGTTATGAGCACAAAACATGTAGGCATACACACGTATTTATAATTGACGAGAAGATTCAAAGACAACACCACCACCACCACCACCACCACCACAACAACAAAAAAAATCCCAAATTTTTCAATCTTATACACAATCAGCGGTGGTCCCTCACAAAGCCTGAAAACCGCTGGGCAGGTGCCAACCCCTCTAACGGTGCCGGCCTCAGGTAATCACGACCATGTCTTCAGCGAACCCACAGGCCTACTTGATCTTAATTAATCCATGCAGGGATTAAGCTTACCAGATCTACCATAACGGAGTAAGCCTGGGTAGGCTGAAAGTAGGCTCTTTGTTAAGAGCTGCCTAAAACAGAGAGGCATTCTTTATGTGATAGATAGAGGAGAATGCAGGCTTTATTAAGCATGTCAGTATGATGTGTATATATGAAAATAATACTTGATGAATGCTTTAATACACAATAGTCCTCTGTAGTCCCCTACCACTCAGCCTTACACACCTCTTGTACCGCCTTGTATTAACCCTTTAAAACCAAAGCCCTGTTATAACGGGAGATTTCACCTTTGTTTATATCTCATAGATTAATACGTATCATGAAAAGTATCAGAAGTTTATGGTAGACATATTATGCTAATACCTAACATAAATATCTGAAAAATAATGGCAAATTATTCCTTTGCAAGTCATTTCGTACTGTTCTCTGCCGCACATCAGTTCTATTACCATTGCCACTTATCGTCTTTTATTTGGTGCGCACAGCTCGTCTATCACTTTCTTTCTCACACAGCTATAAAATTGTTCTTTCTTTCTTTCTTTCTTTCTTTCTTTCTTTCTTTCTTTCTTTCTTTCTTTTTTTCTTTCTTTCTTTCTTTCTCCTTCTCTTCACAGGCTATTCGTCCGTGCACGCTTTCAGGCATCCTGATCATTTACAATATGAAGAAACAAATGGTCAAAAATAGATGCTCTACTTAGTAATAAGTTAGTGTACACTGTGATGTACGCCCAAGTCTCCCCTCCTTCTCGCTCGTTTTCTGTGAACTCCTTAACGCATGACCTATTACAACGACAGGTTCCTTTATTGTTTCCCTGAAATACCAATACTAAAAAAAAAAGAATTCATTTCATAGATCAAACATATTTCTCAAGAAGTTGAAATTATGAATGAATGAATGGTTATTGTCACATGACGAGAGAAATGACACAATTTGAGTTACATATGAGTGTAGATTTTCATTCATATGATTTCTTCTGCTTCGGTAGATTCAGTGACAAAGGAAAGTAAAAGATGAGGTTAAATGGGTCATAGGAAAAAGACTGTAGCCGACGTTCGTATTCAATATCGCATGTAAAATATATGTATGGCCTTCTTGTTGTTATTTTGCCATATCCACTATAACATTCACTATTCCACGACTACATTCTGAGGGGATTGTCCAAAGGAACCATGAAGTTATTTCGAGTTTGGCAATGGCTCAAGGTTGAGGTTACCCATGATGTTGTGAATGAAAACACAGTAAAACATAGACTATATTATACCGCCCGCTATTAAAAATTCCTCACTATTTTGCATTGGAGCAAGCGGTTGTAACATTCCCTGTTTAACTTTCCTTAGGAAAACAGACCTTCCCACCCTCTTTACCAACGCCTCCTATTACAAAACCTGCGTATTTCTTCAATCACACATTACGCAACCCTACTATAATACAGTGTATAGTAGCAATAATGTGCATGTGGAAAGGGGAGAGGGTGCAAAAAAGGAGGCACAGAAATTGTTTAAGAGACTCTTACGATGAGGAAAATAAAAATACGTTATTCATGGGCCGCACCTAGTATTGGGAAGGGAGAGGGGGTTCTGTTGGGAGGTCGCAGCCCCTCAGCCCCTTTTCCGACGCAGATGATTGCATAAATCATGTGTTTCTTCAATTAAGCACAGCCCTACATGCAATATTAAAAGTTAATCCTGTATTCATGGCCAGAACGTGACTTTAAGGGGAAAAGAACCCAATCTTAATTGTTATATTATATGCACCTGTACAGTTAGCTATTGAGCAGCGCTGAAAACGCTCAGATAATGTGTACACACACCAGCACTAGACTAATATACGTGCATGTATATAATATGTGATCCAGGAGTGTGCGAAATCCAAGTGACAATGTTAAGTAAACACGCCAAGGCGCTCCAACCTTCTACCGAGGTGTTGAGAACAATTGGTCTGGGCTTTAGCCCAAACCGAAATGTAGGGAGACCAAGGGGCAAAAATCAATAGTGGTCTTGGACTTCTGATTTGTCTCCCCACCCCTTTCCCCTTAACATACCCACTGACTGGACAATATTGTTATAGACACCCAATACTGTACCATAATGAACTTGACATATTATATTTAACCGTCGATTCGGGTAAGTGGGTATGACACTGGACTCTCATAAACGACTGTTATTATGTCAAGTTTTGGTGCCTGGTAAATACCATTCGACGATATCTGGTGCCCTTTCGATTTACGTACGAACTAGTACTATTAATTATTATAGCAAAGACCGAAATTGTACTAAAATAACCACCCCCCTCCCTTCCATTTATGAGTAGGACTAAAGAATACACAAATTCTTTTGAAAACAATTTAACCAACCAACCAACCAACCAACCAACCAACCAACCAACCAACCAACCAACCAACCAACCAACCAATCAACCAACCAACTAACCAACCAACCAACCGAACAGCCAGTCAGCTAGCCAGCCAGTCGGTCAACCAGCCAGCCAACCAGCAAACCAGCTAATCAACCAACTAACCAACAAATCAACCTGCCAGCCAGCTAGCCAACCAACCAATCAATCAACCAGCCAGCCAAACAACCAACCAACCAACCAACCAACCATCCAACCAACCAAGCGACCAACCAAACAGCTAGCCAGCCGGTCAGCCAGCCAGCCAACCAGCCAACCAACCAACCAACCAGCAAGCCAGCTAATCAATCAATCAACCAACCAACCAACCAACCAACCAACCAACCAACCAACCAACCAACCAAACAACCAACCAACCAACCAACCAACCAGCCAGTCAGCCAGCCAGCCAGTCGGTCAACCAGCCAGCCAACCAGCTAATCAACCACCTAACCAACAAATCAACCTGCCAGCCAGCTAGCCAACCAACCAATCAATCAGCCAGCCAGCCAAACAACTAACCAACCAACCAACCAACCAATAATCAACTAACCAACCATCCACCCAACCAAGCGACCAACCAAACAGCTAGCCAGCCGTTCAGTCGGTCAACCAGCCAGCCAACCAGCAAGCCACCTAATCAACCAACCAACCAATCAACCAGTCAGCTAGCCAGCCAACCAACCAACCAGCCAGCCCTCCAGCCAACCAACCAACCAACTAACCAACCAACCAACCAACCAACCAACCAACCAACCCACCAACCCACCAACCAACCAACCAGTTACCAGGCCAGCCAGCTAGCCAAGCAAGAAGCAAGAAACCAACAAATCAGTCATCAAAATAACCAAGCAAGCAACCAACCAACCAAAAGCAGACAAACATTATCTATAATAGTTCCATGATCATGCTGAATCAACTTACCTTTAACTTGCTCAAGTCATGACATACAAAGTTTATGAAACTTGAAGTTTATTGGTTTTCTCACAGTTCAACTGATAGACTGTTAGTTACTAGCGTCCGACTTAACAATTAAAGTAATGCACACACACACACACACACACACACACACACACACACACACACACACACACTCCTTACCCAGTTGCCTTCACTGGCAGCGGACGGGACAAAGTTTCGCCCTTTTGTCATGTCGGCCACTGGAAGTTTAATCCTTCATAGAAGAAACAAGGTCTACTGATAACAGGGCCGACAATCTACAGCTCAGTAGTACCAGTCCCACGGTCTCTTAACACCTTCACCGTCCAACTAGCATCTTGATTTCCCGTCCGCCTGTAATTTAAATCACAGAAATTGTTCAGGGCCACACGCAATTTTTAATGTTTCATTCACCTTTGCCTAACTTCCTACAAATGTAATGGCATAGCATACAAATCGCTATATTGAGATGCCTTTTCATCAGACTGAATTGTTGCTTCCGGCAGAGGTAACGGTCTCAATACTTTCTTTATTCCTTTTTACGTCATATACTATTAAATTCTAACACACATCTAGTCTATTCATAAAATTAAAATGCCGCTTCCGACATAATTTGTAGCGGTATTGACACTTCCTTCATTATTACTTACGTCACGCACATTCATTCATTCAATCAGTTAATAAAGCATAAATTTATCGAAATGTTAGATACAGACAGAATTCTTGGCTCAGAAAAGAGTCTTAGTATTACCTACACAAGTGTGGCCGTTGCCGTAAAAAGTAGATGAATCGGCGTCAAGTTAGAAGAATACAGAGCCTAGTCACTGCGGTGACAAGCAATGGTGTTATGTGTAGGCTCAACTCCGTTTGTAACAACGCCTCAAAGGTATTAAATCTGTTAACGTTCCACCATATCTCCTGTCTTACCTCGGAGAGTAACTAAGCCAAGAAGACCGCGATATGACTGTGGCACTGGGCAAGACATCAGGCTTGGGTTCGATTACTGCGATACACGATACAATGAACCCAAACCCGAACCCGGTTATTGGACACTCAGGGATTCGATATTTCATTAAGAAAGGCTAAGAATAATATTCGCCATGTATATCACATTCTCGAAATAATTATTTTGCTGAAGAAGTGCAGAAAACAAAAAATAAAACAACAAAAAAGTGTTAATGCGACAATTTGTGTCCAGTTTTTTCCACTAATGAAATGGAAACACATGAAAATGCATTTAAAGTAAGTTAAAACACATACGAATATCAATACGTCCATAATGATGAGTCATTTGAGAGCTTACGCATTAACGATTGGGATCTCTTATCATCATAAAAATGACTTAATTGCATCAGTGCTGAATGCATCCCGTATGACAACAACCGCAACGACCAGCAGAAAGAATCCTCACTAGAGTTTGAATCTAGAACCTGAACACATATGGAGCTATTCAGAGTGCAAAAGATGCTGTTTCCCTTAAGGCGTTAAATAGTTTCTGTAAGGAGGCCTACCTAATAGGTACAAAAAAAAAAGTTATGAATTTAAATGGCAGATTTGAATCTATCGAATCTTATCATTGGATTCAAGTCCAGTTTCGATTATAATCAATCACTCATTATATTCGCCCACCACTGGCAATCGTTGAATGAAGTCGTCCCATTGTTAAGGGCCATAATGCAAGCTTTGGCTGGTCGCTCAGGTCCAAACAAAAGGTTCTTATCCGCAGAGAGCAAGACGATCTGAAAGGCATGGGCGACTTAATCTGACTGTGGTCACTCAGTAGCCAATAAGGACATAACATGAGGTAATACCACAATGCCAATTCCTCTAATGTTTTATCAAAATCCCCACAATGTGTTACTTATGAAAATTATAAGGAAGAAATACATGTATTGTCAATTATTAATACCCTTCACACTCAATACGATACGATGTAGTACTGAATTGAACCATATAATTTTATGAGCAGTATGAGTGTCGGGACAAAAAAAGTGCTTCCTTTGTCAGTTTCTCTCTAATGTGATTGGAGAACTATCACATAACCAAGTTATATCCACAATTAACGTCATTGAAGAAATTTAAAATTAGGAACTTGGAACAGATGTAAAAACTGTTTTCACGGATAAATAAAAAATGATTTAATAATGCAAATTTTCCACCTGAGAAGGTCTTCAGGTATAATAATATGATTCTACGCACACAATGAACTGGTCAAACTCAGTCAACGTCATCATTATTATCTGCTCTTCCGTGATTAGCAAGAATATTGTGATCACTGTTTGTTTACGTCTTCCTTTTCGCTTATTGTATAGGTGTATTGACAACCACTGTTTCTTCCATAGGCTAATAAAATCTTAAACAACTAGCAGTGTTCTCAACAAAACACAACCGAAACTTTTTTGAGCCACTCAAAGAGACATAAAGAGGACGCGATCTGTGCTTAGTTTGTTACACATTAATATGGTTTATGTCGGTACTTCTATACTTCTAATCAGTCCGAGCTGTACATTTAAAAAATCTATACAATCGGTGAAAGGCACATGTGATATAAATATATTTGCATTTAAATGAAACTTCAACCCATATTTTGTATAATGATTTCTGTTTTTCTCTTTTTTTTTTTTTTAGAGCGAGGGTGGACTTCACCTCTGTCTTGTACTGACATGTGACAAGACAGTTTAGATATCTCCGTACAAAAACTTGTTGTCCTGTAACCTTTTGATAGTGTCAAAACTCAGTGCGTTGTCACTCTGTCTGTTCTGGAGTGTCTCAGGTACGATGACGCCAGACCTAGTGATAATCCTATAGGGAAGTCACAATCTAGCTTTCTGGAAAGGAGAGCCGGCGTCTAGTCTGCACGGATAAGGACGACAAACTAGGACTTCCCGTGTGCACATTGCGCACGTTAAATGTCCCTTGACAGTTTTTTTAAATCCTAGTAGAGTAAGCCTGACAGTTGCTGTACGGGCAGAATTGATAGGAGATTTCTACCCCGTACTTGAGTCTTCCAATCAGATAGGTGCACTATGGTCGTAATCGTGCTGATGCGCCGTAAAACCCAACGTCAAACAAACGACCAAGTCTGACTGCGTAACCTAGTCATTTTGCCGAATCTGTAGCTTGAAGTACGTAACATAATATATACATTGATAGTTCTGTACAGAATTAAGTGTTTTTCTATTACGTTTGCGAAGTCACACTGGAGCAAATTTCAAGTGAAACAGATCTAGTATTCCACCACTTATCAATGCTGAAATGACAGTAATGGAACTGTACATGTCTTATGCTGCTAGAGGAACTGAGTATCGGTAGATGCCAACCCCCCACCCTCTTGCAGTTTGAAATACATTCTACAGGTAACTGAGTAACAGTGTTAACGTCTTGAATTCAAAGGACAAAATAATTATTTTACCCGGCAATGTCCCGTAACTCTCCCACGTACCTAGCGTTTGGTTTAGAGTTAGGGGCAAAGTTATCTTAAGATTAGAGAAAAAAAAAACAAAAACGCACTCTAGGGAACAGTGCCTAGACATATCATTACTCAGACACTCGACCATTATTGTGTGCTTTCTCTTAACCAGGGGCGTAACGTCCATGTAATATATGAATCTGAGATTACCAACATGTTATGTGTTTATCTTCAATGCTTTCTAAAATGTTCAAACATCACCTCCTTCCTATTTCACCTATGAGCCATTTACAAGCATTGGCAATACGATTTTGTCAATGTTAGCTGATTTTCTTCGCCGATAATCTGAAAGCCTATACATTGTCTCACAGATTCAGTGCTCCCATTGTCTTAGTGCAGTGCATCCAAAGGCACGATAAAGAGAGAAACGTTTAAAAGAAATAGGCAATAATCTGGGAGAAAAATTGCTTACCCGCTGTTCTGATGGTGTTGTTTCTTTTTTACGCAAGATCCTTGCAGTGCACGACTTCCCGGGTTTTTTTCCCCTATCGGCGATGAGGCTGGTAGTCTAGATCGTACCATGATTGCCAGATCTGTCTCTTTTAGAGCCAAATACCAATTTTTCGACTTCTTAAAAGACATTAACTCCCACCAATAAAACAAATGATAGGATCTAAATGCTAGATTACCCCAAAAAATCACCCTCGCTACGCCCCTGCTCTTAACTAACATTGCAACTAACCCTAGACCAAGCACTAGAAGATGGGTCCCAGCTTTTCATCTGTTCGAGATCTATGGATAGCATTTATTTAGTTCTGAATGACCAGTACCAACTTACGAACTTGAGTTGATTGGCTGCCTCATTCTTTGTCAACAGTTTGGTCGAGTCAGGGTATAGAGCAGTTCACATTTCCTTTTGCATTTCTTCTATCCATACATATCCGTTCTCTCTCTCTCTCTCTCTCTCTCTCTCTCACACACACACACACACACACACACACACACACACACACA
>JAWQUT010000001.1:8786975-8797851 GCA_033807755.1 Ellobium chinense
ATATATATATTCAGTCGCGTTTTCTTCAAAACGTTTAACAACATAAGCATGTATCTCGCCCCATTATTTTCCTTCCCCCCTGCCAAAGTTTCTAGATCCTCTCCAGACCAAGGCGCCAGACCATGCCAGCGTATGTGGATAGAAGCCTCAAAAGTTAATGCTTTGAAGGAGTCCAACTGTCGTATACTCGTAACCACGAAACAATACGGCAGTCTCCACGGAGAGAGTTACTGTACGTTATTGTTGTAAACTGCACCGCAGTGCGTTACAGTGCTTCAGTAAAGTCATAGTCAGACTGGCTGTTTTTTTTTTGTAATGAGATTACCATACCGTCTAAGAGGGCAAGGCCCATGTTTGCATGTTTGAACAAAAAAAAAGCGCCAGTATTTCCCCGTCATCATTGCAGGCAAAGATACACGCCGACTCTGTTTCTGCCACCCCCCCCCCAAAAAAAAAACAACAACAACAACAACAACAAAAACCGTTCTTCCGTGTTCTGTCAGCATTTTTAAAAGAGCAGCGACGATTTTGATTAAAGGAATGCAGAGTTGTTGTTGCTACACAGATCAGGTCTGATGAACGTTAGCCATATCGTCATCCAACATACAACGGGAAGGCCCGCAACCAAACATAGTAAAACAAATCGAACAGTTCTTATCGCCCTTCTCTGGCTGATTGGTAAGTATAGTCCTTTCCACTCCATCACCTCATTGAACAAAATGATCTCATACCACGCGAAGTTAAGCTAAAATAATCCCAAGAGTTTATTTGTGGAAACACTGTAAATTCTTCACCAGAATTGAACGCAATTATAGATCATTTGTCTTCAAGTTCGAATCTCTTGTGGGCCGTAATGGCTGAGGTAGGCATGCGCATTGTGTTATGCTCATACAACACATTATGAAATAGGTGTAAATTCACATCTAATTTTAAGGCATAACGTATGAACTGAACGTAATACCAGGAGGCCACAAGGGCATGCCCACCTCTGCCCGTAATAGATCCAAACGTTAAAAAAACAAAACAACAACATAGGCACTCTTCTAGTCTACATCACCAGTAACTCTAGCCAAAAGCTGTAGAATGAAATCAGCAATATTGTTTCTTCCTATTTATTCTTCCTACAACATGGCGGACGCCACAGCTCAGCCCACAGTACTCCTGCATTGGATGAGGAAATTTGCTGCAGAGCGTCAGCCTACATACTATAAAAAAAAATATACAGTTGGCACTCACAACTTAGAATCAGCCAAATGCCGTAGAATGGAAGCATCAGTATTATTTCTTCCTATTTGCCCCTCTGACAATATGGTGGACGCCGCAGCTCAAACTATTGCACTCCTGCATTGGATGAGGAAATTTGCTGCAGAGCGTCAGCCTACATACTATAAAAAAATATATACAGTTGGCACTCACAACTTAGAACCAGCCAAATGCCGTAGAATGGAAGCATCCGTATTATTTCTTCCTATTTGCTCTTCTGACAATATGGTGGACGCCGCAGCTCAAACTATTGCACTCCTGCACTGGATGAGGAAATTTGTTGCAGAGCGTTTGCCAAAATACTATAAATAAAATTTTAAATATAGTTGGCACTTATTTCTCACAACTTAGAACCTTATGATTTCGTGTTGTGTTGTAATGATCTTATTCCATGGCCGCGTGGTTTGTGAGTCCTACTCAGAAACTCAAGACTGTCAAGTCTAAGGTTTGTGTGTTTGCCTCACGGGCCGAGCGGTTTACGTTGTTGTGTCCTTGGGAAAGATTATACTTCACTTCCCTTTCCCTACTCAACTCAGGTGTAAATGAATACCTGGCTTTAGAGCTGAGGGGACCAGGGCACCGTACCGCGGGGGACCAGCAATGACTTTGTTATGTATTTAATCCGTAATAACATGGATTTTACATGTATGATGTGTATTGTTCCATGTGATTGTATTATGAATGAGATGTATAACAGGCTGACATTTTAAATCAACTTCCCTGAGGCGAAAAGAAAAATCGTATTTTCATTTTTTTTCCCCGTGTCCCTTATGTCTAAACTAAATTCTAAAATTCTCGAAAATTTCACTACTATAACTCCATCTTATCTACTGGTTTGCCTGGAGGTCGCTTTGGTGAGGTCCACTGTATGTTCAGTATGATCATATCCATAATATGCTCTTTGGTATCACTGTGTATGCATCATCACATCTTCCCATCCCACAAAGAACTTGACCAGGTTGGAGAGAGAGCATGATCCCTCTCATGACCCTCTGTCAGATCTGTAGCCAAGATCATGATCATCATCACCATGATCGTCATCGTTATGATCATCATTATAATCATCATCATTATCAACATCATCGTCAAAAAAAAACAGCAGCAGCAGCAGCAGCAACAACAACAACAACAACAACAACAACAACAACAACAACAACAACAACAACAACAACAACAACAACTACTACTACTACTACTACTACTTCAGCTTCTGCTAGTAATAAGAGCAACAACGTCGACGACAACAATAACAACAACAACAACGACGACGACGATAACAATAACAACAACGACGCCACAAGAACACCAGCAACAACAGTAATAACAACAATAGCTTAAAGCTTTAAAAAGTTCAACAAACAAGATTCAGTAAGGACTAGATACTGATTGTCAACCTACTGTATTTAAGGATCAGCAACATTGTCACTTTGCCTTGTTTTATAATCTTACAAACGTGCAACATATATGTATTACTCATACATTATAAACATTTTTTTCAGTTGAATGGATATTAATGACAACACTTTAATTTCATGTTATTATTAGTCAATACCCATCTGTAAAATGGGTACCTGGCTATAGGCAGTGGAAGATATTGTCAGAATGTTAGTGATCAGCGCTTACAAATGGCAACGGCACTGTATGCTCCCCAGGGAGTTGAGAAAGTCCTAGAATGATCCGGCCTGCTGGGGATAATGATAGTGTGAAGTCGCATGAGCGGGCATTAACCTGGATATGAGACTTATAAACTGCATTATTATTATTATTACAAGACAAACACCCAATTTTACAAATGGGCAGACAGGCAACGCACCAGCGGCGAAAGAATATCTAGCGCACCGAAAGGCATCATAGACGAATGCATTAGACTCCGTGAAAAAGTTGGACGATTGGCGAATCGGGCGGATTGAAAAGATCTATCGGAGATTGTATTTCGTNGAAAGTCCTAGAATGATCAGGCCTGCTGAGGTAATAATAGTGTGAAGTCGCATGAGCGGGCATTAGCCTGGATATGAGACTTACAAACCGCATTATTATTATAATACTGTTCTCTCCATCCGACTTCATAAATACAAAGGGTTCACTTGATCTCATAATCCTTTTTCAAAGTCAAGGCCAGGCTACAGAGGATGCTACTGGAAGTATCTTTACAATGAAATCACACATTAAGTGAATTATTGGCAAGTTATACAGGTGTATAAAATATGGCAACAGCTTATCAACACGTCAGGACAGTGCAATACCTAGTATAGCTGTTTGAAAAAAACACGATCTCACTGGCGAGCATTAGTAAATCTATCTCTGGAATCTTGTCACAGTTGGCGGAACTGCTTTTAAAAAAGTTACTCTGCATACTCACCGGAAGTCAGAGATACAAAAGAGAATTAATAATTTTTCATGTTTTCAATGCACTGGTCCTTTGATAACACCAAGAAACAATCTAAGGTTTCTGCAACCACCCAAGCTTACTGGTCGGTGCGGCATGGCGAGTTTAGGTTAACCCCTGCTTTGCCATTCGCCCCCTTAATCTTAACTCGACTTCATATTATAGGGGGTTGGGTTGGATTGGGTGATTGGAAAGATGTATGATGAAATAGATTTCAGATTACCTCGTGGGTAGCATGTAGGTAATTTCAAATTATTCTCTCAAAACATTAGTTTATTTATATCTATTTAGATACTTATTTCATGGTTACACATACAGTATATAAAACGACAATGACGACAACAACAAATAATAATAATAATAATAATATTGGTGATAATACTGATAACAATAAATAATAATATGACAAACAATAGGAGTGATGATGAATCTCACTATAGTAAAAATGATCAGTGCCATCGTCTTATACTGTATTTAAAAGTCAAGCCACAATAAGGTTGAGTTCCCGAATCATCTAAGCGAAAGCCCCTAACAAGGGACTAACTTGAACAAGGAGGGGGGGTGGGTTAAGGGAGAATATCAGGTACACGTCGCTCTCAAGATAATATGAAACTGATTTCAGATAAATGGGATAACTACAGACATACGTTCAAAAATATCATAATGTCTCTTGGAGGTAACTTGAGTTACACAACAAAACAAAAAAAAAGGAGGGGGGATAGGGAACAGCTTAAAGCGTTTACACCGGAAGCTGGAGCAAGAGACTTACTAATTTTCAAGACTTTTCGAGGCACTGCCCCTGTTTATTATTACTGACAACTGTATGGATCATAACAGCGGACATTTATCAGTGTATATTATATGTAGTAAGAAGGAAAATGATTGGCAACGATGCTTTAGACACATTCACCGCCTACTTCGGCAGCTTCGGTTACAATGCTTTCTTGTTGGTTGAATGCAAGTAACGTCATAAACAGTGCCTATGTGTTGAGCATGAGCCCTGAAGCATGTTGATCGAAACGTAAATCAGTCATCTGCAATGGAGGTTGGACCCCATCGCTAGTACTTAGTAGTAGTACTGTTGTCGAATGTCCAAGACACGGTCGCATATGGGTTGTGGTGAGGCTCCCAGCATCTTTGACGTCTTCGTGAAGAATTTCATTCGCCGAGCTACAGGTAGGGTCCGTCCAGAACTGCATTTTTTTGGGTTTTTTTTTAAAATGCCGAGACACGGATAATTCCACTCATTCATGTGTGGTCGGCCGCGGCTGAGACTGATGGTCCGGACTGCATGCATTTTTTTTTCTTAATGCTCTACGTAACGTTCGGATTAGTGGCAGCCATAGTGCAGTTTTGAGGGACTTGTCTGATAAAGCTCTTCTCAGAGCATTGTGGTAACATTAACAAGTGAAGACCTACTGGCCGCGGTTGGCACTGACAAAGCAGTCGGGTGCACAATGCCCAGACACTTGCCATGAGTGAAATCGTCCTGCTCATCCCATATTTGCCTAAGTCATCATTGTTTTGATGATCTGAGTTGTTTATATTACTATGGTCTTCCATTTATCTTCTTTTTCCTATTAAAACAAAGAACAGTTTTGACCCGATATTATATCCCAATTTTACAGGCCAAACCACATCTGCCACATTGTTTTGCTTCAAACAACAGTTTGAGAACGATAAATTTCTCAAAACCTCAAAAATTGACTTGCGCAAATGTGAAATGGGCGTGACGGAATGTTCTATATTAGTATCTTAACTTCAAATATCATGTCCACAAGAGCAATGCTGGCACCTTTTCTGTTTTGTCAACTGGATTCGGCGGTGTACTGCTGACAGAAATAAATATAATACAGGCTGTCCTTGGTCATCCACGATGATCTTGATGATACTTTACCGACGTTGAACCAGTTTTTTTTCAACCCGCAGTTACAGTAGGGGAAAAAAAAAGCCAAAGCCGGACGTTCTTCAAGTTTTGAAATGTTCACGACTGGGTGTTTTTTTTTTGACAAGAACACAGACGGACCGCACCCTTGCCGGATCCATACAAATGGAATTCTACTCTGGTCGCCTGCGACCGATTTTAACGACCCATGTAACATGTGAATGGAAATATAGATGAATATCAGCATGTATATTATACAATCTTGCAAACCTGTGGCCATATGCATAATCCTTGCATTGATTAACGCATTGCGGTAACCACAGGAAACCCTCAAAACATTAGTAGGTTTCGCTTTAGTTTACGCAATGCATTTGTAACCGGGTGGAAAGGCAATATACAGTAGTATGGTATTCTTTATTCTTTCTCTTATATTTAAGGGGGAGGAAGGTGAGCTTAGTCTGATAATTTTTCAGATGTTACATATTATTTTAGGGAAGTGTGTCACCAGGGATTTTTACCAATTACTGTGAATGATAATTTTTGAGAAGAATGGCCGAAAAAACCTACTCTATAAATTTTTGTCCCTGCCGGGGATCGAACCAGGGTCTCTCAGCTTGCAAGTCCGAGCGTGTTGCCAACTACACTACAGGGACGCTAACTTCACAGCAATTTAATTCCTAAATACCTACTGCCTGAATCGGTCCCTAACTTCCACGTGCGAACCTAGAGTTCACCCATGACCCAAACACACTTCCCGACTGCTCACACATTAATTAACGCACGGATTATACATACGGCTACTGACCGTGAAGACGGCACAGATTTGCTGAGCACCTGGGAAGCAGACAAAATCAACGAATTCATACATGCAAATAAATAATTACAAACAAATGGACAAACAGCGCAGCATTATGACCTCGTGCTTCAGTTGTTCCACGCTCATCCGAAAGACTCATTTTGAAATCCAGAGCTCCAGATGTGTGGAAGTCTTGAGGTTTCGTCGGACAACTGACCGCTCAAAAAACAGCCATCCATGCAAGTCCACCTTGGTTGCATTAACGCCTAAATTAGCAGGGGCGTGTATGTGTGAGGTCACGACTTCCCCTAGTATCAACAGTCGAATCTTAGCAAGTCTTGTGATACTTCGTTGATCTCTTACTAACGGAGACAAGTTAGTAACCAGAAGGTGCAGCTACTGGAGTTGTTGAAAAAATGTGAGCAAACTGGCAGATTTTCCTGAACGTTATCTTCTCTATCCTGGCGTAGCCGCAGGTAGCCAGGGCGCAGTATATTATGGCGTCTAGCTCCGGCCGTATGCATAATCTTTACGTTAGTTAACGCACTGCGATAACCACTGGAAACATTAGCATTGTTCATTGTGGTTAACACATTACATTAACTAAACTATGGATTATGCTACGGCCACTGGACACGTATTCAATAAGATGATTGCCTAGAGTGACCAGTCTTGTTACTTCTGTAGTCATTGTTAGCACCATCTTTATAAGGTCAGGTGCGTTCATGTTCAAAGAAAGCTGTGATGGCCCACCACTGTTTGACCCATATCGTTTAACATACTAGCGAACGAGGCGGCACTAGTAGTGTAAGTGGTAATACTGTATGAGCTTGTAGACTAAAATTTCGAGCTCTTGTCAACGGGAGACTCGAATGTGACAATGCCCTTCTTTGCAGGGGTGTTTTCTAATCCGAAAGGATGAAGCGCAGTATGGTCCACGTGTATGACGTGAATTTTTGGCACCGAAGAAGCTTTGCCGGAGTTCCCAGGCTTGTGAACTCCATTGGCTTTGGGCGTTTGCTTGGAGTGTCCGTTGACTGTCAGATGATAAGTTGACAGTGTGTGCGGCTTGTGCACATAGTCTGGAGGCACCGCCGTGAGAATATGAGCTGTGGGGAAAGATTGGAAAGCGTCAAATAAAAAAACAAAACTGTAGTGATATTCATAATGATTAGCTAAAGCTCCCATTCTTCGCATATGATTGCCGTGTCTGTACAGCGAATTTGTAATACTAGTACGTGACATACAGCACAGCTTCAGTAGGGTTAGAACCTCACCAAGGAAATGTCCGTAAACAATAAATCGGGCTTAGGATTCCTCATATCTTCCAGACTGTGGGTCAATAAACAGCCTGCCTTTTATTCAGATTTCTGATATTTTTGCTGTGTTTTTTGGGGGGCAAAAAATAAACGGGTTGTTATCAAACCCTTCAGTGACATTGATGATTGACTAAATGCATCTCCATGAGCTATATTCTTCTTTGTCAATTCGAAACAAGACTCACATTTACGTTATATGATTAGGAATTTGAAAAAAACAACACAGACACAGAGAGAGAGAGAGAGAGAGAGAGAGAGAGAGAGAGAGAGAGAGAGTGAGAGAGAGAGAATGAGAGAGATAGAGACAATGAGAATGAGAGAGAGAGAGAATGAGAGAGAGAATGAGAGAGAGAGACAATGAGAGTGAGAGAGAGACAGAATGAGAGAGAATGAGAGAGAGAGACAATGAGAGTGAGAGAGAGAATGAGAGAGAGTGAATAAGAGAGAGAGAATGAGAGAGAGAGAGAGAGACAATGAGAGTGTGAGAGAGAGAGAGAGAGAACCGAACGAATAATAAGGAATCATGACATGAAACATTATAGAACCGAGTTTGAGGCAGATGGAGAAATAATGTATGTCGTGAGTTCCAGGCTGGATCTGGATCGCAATTCAATTCAATATTTACGGCTTTCTTGGTCAGTTCAAAAGGTATACAGCTGGTATATTGATCGCAACTCCTCGAGAGATTTTAAGAGTTGTGATTAAAAGGAGTTACACTTATCCCATGACCTCTTTTTTTATAGGAATGCAACATTTTGTACGGTGGGAAATAACAATATAAAGAGTCCTCATACGCTACACAAAAGAGAACGTAACAAACTAAAAGATAGTGACAAGAAGAATATGGCATTAGATACTATGAAAAGGATTTGAGAAACGGAGAATGTCTTGGGCATCGTATAGGCCAAGTGCAGCAATAATTTAACCGCCCTTGCAAACACTACTCACCGAAAGCTGAAGACACTCAAGCGAGATAATCATTAATCATTAAAAATGAAATAACTTTTTGATTTAGTCACCCAAGAGAGCGTATGATACATTAGGGAGGAGGTTACAGTAGTAGAAAAGCGCTGAGGACAAACAGAGGCATAGAAAGAAGGCTACACATGCGCATTAATTTGAGGCCACTTGAGTTTGACTTACTTGTATGGGTAATCTAAATTAATCACATCATTTTTTTTCTCTCTCCCAGGGGCCCAGTGACCTTAACTGTGGCCTGTTCTAATGTATTTGTCATTTCCCTGGCCAGTTTAGGTTAAATTAAAGCTGCACTATTTCGGATCAGAGGTTTGAAAAGATAGGCGCTGCCAGTGATCCTGTTCTTTTGAAATAGCCTGAGGGTGGGTCAACCGAAGAGACACTGCAGAAACCTTTTGTTTGTCTTGGGCTATTAAAAGTAATGTTTTTTTTTCTTTAGGTCAGATGCTTATATCCATTACTGGTGGGTGGGAATAGCCAACAAGAATTAGGGCTGGAGTGGCAGCAGTCGACATTTAGCAAAAAGAATTGGGCATGTGTAACCTAGAGAAGTAAAGACAGGAGCAAAAGAACTGGAATAGAGAAAGACAAAAGAGAGAATATTTACATGGTTGTAATGGAGCGATCTTCCAGTCAGTGGCTCGTCTTTTGGGGTCATACGCAACTTTTCCTGTAGTTGTCTTGCAGCAATTGCAGTTACATTTTATATTTTGGGAAGCAAGCGCTTCTTTAAATGCCGCCGCAAAAAGACCCAGGAACATGATCAAAGTCAGCCTGCAAGTAAACACGGTACGAAATTTCAAAGTGTTGAAAATCTGAGTCGTCATCAATTTCTCTCAGCCCAGTTACATATAAAGGGAACTTTCTTGTCCTCCCTTCCTCCCTTTCTCTCTCCCTTCCTTACTCACTCACTCACTCACTCACTCACTCACTCACTCACTCACTCACTCACACTCACTCACTCACACACACACACACACACACACACACACACACACACACAAACACACACACACGCGCACACACGCAAACACACATTCGAATTATACGGAAATGTTTGGCATTGAAGATCAGAAGGGGCTTTAAAAAAATTGATACAGCCTCAGAGAATGTGACTTCTTCACACAAAAATGTCGTTATTTCTTTTATTATGTGGATGAGTTAAAAAGAAACATTTTCGATGTATTAAACTAATGCTAGAAAGAAAGTATAGAACTTAAAGGTGCACAAGTTTCATTTGCCCACTTCATTTCTGTAGTGTGCTTTCAGCGAGCAAGAATCTTTAAAACAAATAATGTAAGTGATAGGTTTCTTAGAACCAGAGGCACAGGAAGGATGATATTTTTGGTAATCTAGCATTTTTTCTTTGTTATTTTGGTCAAGGTCAAATGCTTTTAAAAAATCTAAATTTGGTAATTGGCTCCAAAAGAGCCAGAACTGGCAACCCTGATATGGTCTAGACCACTAACCTATCGTCGCCGAAAGTTTAAAAAAAAAAACAAGAAAACTTCGGGAAGTCGTGGACTGAAAGGATTTTGCATGAAAAGAAACAACAAAACACCGTCAGAATAGCGAGTAACCATTTTTTTTTCTCCCAGATTGGCCACTTTTGTGTGTGTGTGTGTGTGTGTGTGTGTGTGTGTGTGTGTGTGTGTGTGTGTGTGTGTGTGTGTGTGTGTGTGTGTGTGTGTGTGTGTGTAAAGTTTCTCTCTCTACACTACCTTTGGGTGCATTTGCACTGAGGATATGAGAGCATTGAATCTGTGAGGCAGTGTATAGGCTCTCAGATTATCGGCGAGGAAAACTAGCTAACGTTGACAAAAAAATTATTGCCAATGCTTGTAAATGATTCGTAAGTGAAATATGACGGAGGTGATGTTTAATTAGTTTAGAAAACATTGAAGATTGATTAAACTGTATAAGACAAATTTAATAGATAACATATTGGTAATCTCAAATTCGTAGATTACATGGATGCTACACCCCTGCTTAAGAACAATTCAATGGATACTGCGAAACACGCCCAATACCAAAGCATTTAAGGTATTTCACAATAATTTAATAGGTGTGTTTCTACCAAAAGAATGTGAAGGCATTTTGTCTTGAATACTGCTCTAAGAAATATATCGATACCTACCAGAACCACCAGGCTGCATAAACTTGATCAGTGTCATCTGTGCCGCATTCCACGACCTGTGGAGAAAGTGGTCAAAAGAAGATGATGTCAGGCAGTCGATTCTCGACGACTT
>JAWQUT010000001.1:8798289-8843326 GCA_033807755.1 Ellobium chinense
CCCCCCCCCCCCCTCTCTCTCTCTCTCTTTCTCACACACACAAACACACACAACCACAAATAAGGCGATAACCGTGATGCAGATTACTCCCAAGTACCATGACTGGCAGGGTGGTGAAAGCTCATATACATGTATATAATTGTATGTCCCTACGCGAGTTATTCGAATGTTAAAAACTGTTATTTATCAGAACTGGCCTGGGTTAGGTCTCTGACCTATGTGTGTCCGATGAGCAGAAGCGAATGTAAAAAAAAAAGGGAGGGGGGGGGGGNGGGGGGGGGGCTAAAAAAAAACCCAACCACAACAAACTAATGAAACAAAGTGACGCAGAATTATGAATCCTCTTTAATTTGTAACCACACATGTAATGAAACTAGCTTTGTGTCATTGCAGTGCAAATGAAAACGGAAAACAGCTACGTCATCAGTTGGGAGAATATCCCCTTCTTAGCATTATTGTGGAAGGGCGAATGATCATTGTGAATGTAGCGAGAAGAACTTGAGTAAATCATCCATGCTTTACGCGTAATAGTCACAGACTCTCAATGTATCTTGAGGGAGAGTGGATACTCGTATGAAAGCAGAGTGGCTGAAATGCTCAAAAAAAACCAACAAAAAACCACTGTGGTTCATTTACTCTTTGGGACATTCTGGCGTCACAGGAAATGACATTACTGAAAGGTTGACGGGAACACACAGATGTCTCGGATCAGACAAGAGTTGGCTACAAATTTAGAGAACAAAAGAACAAGGAAGAGGATGGATGAAAAAAAGAGCATTACTATCCACAAAGATAGTCAAAAATGGACAGATGTATGGGCGAGGGAACTGGTGATGAGGCTCAATGAGTTTAGATCTACGCCATAAGATAACAGAAAAGATTAGTAGATCTTGACCTAGACTCTCCCCTGGGCGTTGAATCGTATAACAGAGCAGCTTTCCGGAGTGCAGAGATGCTGTTTCTATGAACAAGTAAATAACTTTTGTTTCTAGACCAAGTGCTGGTAGGTTTGGAGTGTTTGCAGAGTGGTCGCAGTCGTGATTGTGCTGTTGTTGATTTTGCTTTTAATGATGATGATGATATTGACGAGAATGGTGACAACCAGCAATGACTACCTCCAATTTGTTTACATAAAATTAATGAGAGATGATAGGATACAAGAACCATTACGACGGACAGTAGGACAGACGGATGTATGAACAGGCCGACGTATCAATAGACGGACAGACAGATGGAGAGGCAGGAAGACAGGCAGATAGATAGACAGACAGACAGACAGACAAAAAGAAATAAAAACCAGAAAGACAGATACGAAAACAGACTGTGAGCGGGTCAAAGGGGAAGAGGAAAACAGACAGACATATCAACATACAGAAAGATGAACAGATGGAACTGACAGACAAGCATACAACGAGACATTAATATAGACAGAGGATGGCCAAACTGGTAGAGGGACAAGTTGGGAATAGAAAAGATCGCAGAAAAAGAGAAGGTCAAATTTTGTCAACAGAAAACTGCAATGAATAGACTATTTTGAATACAAATCGTCCATGTTTACGTTGAACTGTGTAACATCGTATTCCAAAATAAGTTGAAATGCAAACTTTCGTATCATATAGTACAGAATTTGGGACGGTTCTGATAAGAGTATCCAAATCCATGTGCCAGCGAAAAAAAAAAAAGGTTAGACGTACGCACATAACAAGATCTCCTCATGCCAATAATAAAATGTCTACGCAAGATACATTATTGGTTTTTCCCCGAAATTCATTCATATAGAGAATGTTATCCGTCAACACGGATGAAATTACCAAATTTGTTTCAGGCTGATCATTAAGATAACATACTTGGGTTTTCGCTTTCGTTGAAATATCAACAACACGACTTGAGCCATTCATTGATGAAAATTCCATAGACAACAATCAAAGATATTTATGTGAGGCGATGCGGGATCAAAATCACCGAATAATTGTACAGAATACATGCTCTCTAGTCTAGAATCAACTTTAGCCTCTTGGAAAGCACTCAAAAAAATTCATGGAGAAGTTTACCGTGGAAAAATCATCGGACTCATCGCAAAAGTGTAGGATATACAGAATTCATACAGAATTTATCCACCATAAATGTTACTATATTTATTAGCAAAAGACAGATATCGTGTTTAGCATCCTTCATTTTTGCAGGCCTACCTGAAGGTCCACCAGTAGAATCAACAGAATATGCTGTGGCCATTCATTCATTTTCATCTCTGAATGCAGCGGAAGTACGAACTACTCTTGGTGGACACGACATGAGTGACCCTTTGACTAATCACAGTAATCAGTCAGTAACCCTAGGAGCACTGAATATTATTTGTCAGGGCACCCGAAAAGACCTTGGAACTTTGTGTGAAAGAAACGGGTCTCATGGCTTATGACGTCGGCGCTTCATGTTTTCCCATGCAATAGGTATACATCCGGCGGTATAATGACTAAAACCAACGCTACTTATTGATCGCCTGACTGCCTTCCGCTGCATTAGGATTATGATTATTAATTTATACCGTTGTAGGTCTTTTTCTTATGTCGCAATCATAGCACCATGGTCTACAAAGCTTTATAATAGGCTAAACGGATTTTGTCATGACACGCACTGCGGATTTAGTCCAGATTAATATTGTACTGAAGTCTACCGTTCGGGAATTAAGATCCATTGATTCAGGCGGGATGTTCTCTGACCGTTTTAAATATCGCGATACTGAAGTCATAATCTAAGAATCAGAACTATCGAATTTATTACTATTTCAAGACTGGGAAGTGTCTTACAATTTCGATGTTTTCTACATACACAGACAGACCTGATACAGAGAGTTGGAAGGGGATTGTTTTTAAACCAATTTTCATTGTATTTACAATCACTTCTAGTTGAAATTCTGTATTACAGTTTAGATGTTCTTCAGTGAGGCATTGTATGCTAACGGACAACTTCAGTAAGAACTACTGACAGTTTTTATTATACAGTTCTTGTTCATTATTCTTTTATTTCATGCCAAATCTATATAGTTGTCTTTCAGCCAGAACTCAGTGTCGGATAGGGTCCGAGGACCATGGGCCTGGAGAAAGGTGTGGAAGGAAACGCCCTTTCTTCTCTTGGCAGAGTAGACTGGACAATGTTTGGGGGCCAGTACCCAGTTGCGTTTGTTTGGTCCCTGCGGCTGCGCGATAGAGACGGTCCTTTTATTCTGTGGGCGGTCCTGTGTAAAGGAAGTATCAGTCTCTAGCAGGGTTGCGCAGAACTGAGATCATATGAACGCAGTTCGGCAATCTAAGTTCAGATCACTTGAACTTGATCTTTGCTTACCATCTGTTTTGGACGAACTGACCTGAATCTGAAATGTAGCTAATTTGAGTTCTTTACCTGAAATTTGATTTTCTACCTAAGTTTCAGTTCAGTTCACATCTAACTCGAAAGTCGGTGCCGAATGGCAATCTAAATTTAAAAAAAAATATATAAGAAGAACTTATCAGATCTGAAAACTCCTGTGCTTATAGAACTGAGCTAAACTTGATCTCACGGCTTTTTTTTTCCTTAGTGAACGGAGCTTGATCTGAACTAATTTTCTCATGAATTTGTCGAACCTTGGTCTCTAAGCAAGTCAAGATGGCTGGAACTAGTGGGTAGTCTTGCCTGCTGCAGAATGACTGTTTTGTAGAACATAGTCCTGAGTGGCATGACCAAGTGTCTGTTTGAAAAATCCCATGTCAACTGTGCGAAAGAAACACAACATGAAACTATGGCTAAGTCTGATATTTCTAAAGAGTTTTCTGTTCGATCCGTAACCTTCATTCACCATTCTAAATAGCTGAAAAAGACAAAAAAAACCAAACTTCCCAGTGGCCAAACCAGACCAGCCAGTGCCATTTTTTAATTTAGTTCGCAGTGGTGTTTACCAATCATAATACTGTACTTGCATACCAAAAACTATAAGCATTATTTAGCCATTCACGATTTTGGGTCTCATTTTTAGGCACTGGCAAAAATGGGATTGTCTG
This sequence comes from Ellobium chinense, assembly GCA_033807755.1. NCBI lineage: Eukaryota > Metazoa > Mollusca > Gastropoda > Ellobiida > Ellobiidae > Ellobium > Ellobium chinense. The sequence continues at coordinate 8,802,321 of JAWQUT010000001.1, forward strand.
TCCTGACTAGCTGATTCGAAAAAGTGAATTATGGTGGCTTCTCAAGGGGATTTTGCTCAGCGCCAGCCGATACCATAAGCAGCCATGTTTGAGGAAAGCCTTGCTTATAACAAATAGCAATCGCATTTAAAATAGCACAAAAATGTTCATTCGTCCAACTCTTCCCCATTTCCTCTCTCCCCTCTCTTTCCCTATCCTTTTTTTTTACCGTAAACAATTTCGTTCGTGTCTAAGATTGAGACACTCACATCTCACCATAGCACATGCTCTGTTTAAATGTTTAGAATTCACGGATGCCCTAAAAGTATTCTTTTAACCTATCTTCTCTCAAACATATAGAACTCTATGGTAAAATAAATTATAGTAACATCTATCTAATGAGACAGTTTTAGATATCTCTATATACCAACTTGTTATCCTATATATATAATTATTCGATAATGTCAAAACTCTACGCGTTGTCATTCTGTATATTTTGGGGGTGTGCCTCTGTAACAGTGATAATCCCAAAGGGAAGTCATACTTTGGCTTTCAGTCTTCTCAGATAAGGACCAAAAACTAGGTGGTCCCGTATGCACGTTGCGCAATTTTAAAATCCCCTGACAGTTTTAAAGTCGTGGAATACTGGGAAATTTTCTACCCGGTATATTTAGTCTTACAAGCAGAACGGCACAACATGGCTCTAAGCTAGCTGACGCGTCGGAAAACCCTAATCAAGCAAACAAACAAACAATCAAAAAAACAAATATCTCCTCAAAAGGGTGGTATCCTGGGGTATGGCCCATTCAACTCATACCTAAATGCGTCGCTGCCTGCAGTGGTAGGCCTACTAGCATCGAAATCATTCACAAGCTTTAAGATCGAAATTCCAATTTTCCTTTTTCTTTCTCTAGTGTATACCCACACCAAAAATGCTGAGTATAATAGAATCGATATTCAGATACGCCCTAGCCTTTGTTCTTAGTCTGTCCAATAGTAGGCTAAGTCTGCCAAGGAAATCCCTTTCTGTCCTTCCAGGCAGTGTTGCCACTGGTAGGGATTTTCTCGTACGGTTGGGGAAATTATTCTTTTTTCGTAGGGAGTAGGGAATATCTACGAGTAAAACTGTAAAATGTAGGATAACCTAGTAGGAAAAATTCCTTTCTTGCTAACCTCCAGGAAAAAACAAAAGTTTTGTTTTACAAAATCAGCTTTTTTTTTGGGGGGGGGGNNNNGGGGGGGGGGGGGGGGGAAATCTGTTTAATTTCGTTTATTTCTTACTGCTCACAACTATGAAGAGCACAGCACAATTTAAGCCATATTAAAGGCACGGATGCTAATTCTATGAATTTGGTGCTTGTTTTCAGAAATCTAGTGGTTTAAAAAATGTTTGACAACATTTTATTCGCAATTGTACCACTGTGTAATGTCAAATAAGGTTTGCCAATTTTTTTTTTCCAGGAGGGGGAGGGGGAGTGTTGGGAAGAGAGCATTTTTTGTGTTCTGCGTTTGACACTCCAACATTGATTTACCCTAAAAGACAAGAATTTTATTGCTCGTGGAATTGGAGACTAGACTGTGAAGAATGGCCAACGATACACATGGGGCGAATGGGGAAATATAGGCGAAAAAAATCACCCTCGCTGTAAAGTAAAGGCATTAGTCCAGAATGACAACACCGCGGTCAGGCTCAGTGATGTCAATATCTGCCAGACTTTCTGATAAAGACCATTGGACCTTTGTAGAGATCATACATAACTACATGTAGTGCAGTCCAGCACCGGATTAACCTGTTAGCAAGAATAGCATGTTATGGTAACGGCCCCGCACTAAATCACTAAATGCATGCTTGCAAACTCTCTGGTAAAATGAGAAATGCTAGACCAGATTGCTTGTCCACATAATGCGAATGTCCGCGATGTGAAATTTACATCACCCCCCTTCCCCCCTCCTTCCCCAAATAGCCCCCAAAATCAATACCATTAATACGATATGAATGGAACCCATAATTTCTTTACTTTTAGTAACAAACTGATAACTTGAAAAAGCTTACTTAGACTTTCATTCATTTGCGGTACTTTCCTACAACTGTACGTTATAGTATTTGAAAAGATCGTGTGATTGGCCTAGACGAGCTTCAGAGGTAGCTGCTGTCGTGTCTAGTTTTTTTTTCCATTAATGAACCGAACTTGATCTGAACTGATTCTTTGGGTTGTTTTTTTTTTTTGTTTGTAACTTGCCCAACCATGACTACTACTAAGCCCTAACCCTCATAGAACGAAAAATATTCTTAGCTCAAGAGGGAAGCTAAATCAACCGTAAAGACCAATCTGCTAATCAGTTTGTTTTGTTTCCTACATGTCCCGTGTACTAAAAACCGCCAAGGTCAAAAGACGTTTGCAGTTAACGAGCTATTTTTAGTCTACAAATTACAAGGACTTGCACTATGCATGTACCAAGCCAAGGCAAGTCACTCTTCCTAGATCCACCATGTGGTTAATGAGCAAGATGGTATCAAGATGACCACGGAAAAGATTAAATTCAAAGAAATCAGGAAATGATAATAGTAATGATGACAATGATAGTAATAATAATGAAAATAATAATAATAATAATAAAATAATAATTATAATCCTCGCTGTAGAAAATATTAGGAATATGCCTTGGAAAATCAGAAGACTCCTTCAGTGCCATTATATTTATAACGAGAACGTGCAAACAAATCCAATATTCAGCGTCAGAGCAGAATTGCGATGAACCGGTACCCTACAATCGATTGTCGGAAAAAAATAAGGAACAAAAGAAAGTCTGCATTTCATATATCATCGTAAACAGACTATGCCACTGAATGAACTTACATCACTTTTGAGTGTCTGCTTACGATCGTTTGAGTGAAGGGCAATAATGATACTTCTGATAACCGTCACTTCACATCCGAAAGAAGACACGCAGGCACCTAACTACACCATGACAACCAACTACAACTGTTCTTCGGAAAATGCGGATACTAACAGTCATACCTCTGATAGAGACCACATTGTCCCGAGCGGTCACTTCAAGCAACAATGATTGGGTCGTGATGGTCAAGTATCGGATGAACGAATGTGGAAATATTTTGATTAGTGGACCGGACTCCGACTCGTTCACCGATAGTCACTACAGCCATAAACATCAAACTTCAAAGTAAGTCTAAATCACAAGGCTTAAAAACAGCATGTCGTCTCAAGTCGCTAGGTTGCGAGTTGCAGGAGTAGTTTAGTCGTCAGTTTTTAGTGATTCTCAAATCGCTGTGATCACAAGTCGCCAGTCTTGAGTCTGCAACAATGGAAATTGCATGACGTCCAGAAAAGTGATCTCCTAAAAGAATTTAATCACGCACAGTTCGATTGCTGAGGGAGCAGCAAAACACTTGTCCCTAACCGGATTTGTGACACCATTATGATCATCGCACTATCTGGCAATGACCTGAGGCCTGTCTTGCAGGCCCTTTCTTGATGGAGAATCAGTGCGTCATCAGCGAGACTCACTGTTCTCTTTGGATTCAGTCTTTGTGTGAAGATAAGTTCTCCTGATCGCGGAGATCAAATAAACATAACTAACAACAAGGTTTTTGGTCCCCGCGGATGTAACTGCAGGGAATGCCGATTACCGAAAAGGGATGGTGCTTTTATTCTGTGGGTGCTCCTGGGAAGATTCTAAGTTCTATATGTTAGTCTCCAGGCAAGCAAAGACGGCTGCGACTGATGCAGAAAAGTTGGAAAAGAGTGTGCTGATTTGCAGGTGGCGTTTGTTATTCTTATGTCATTGCCTCATTTACTAGCATACATAATACTGCTGTTTCTTGCCACATCCTCCCCCAAGACTAGACCGATGATAAAAGTTCGACTAACAAATTTAAGACCGTAGATGGTGGTTGTCTATATTGCCAAGCTCCTACTTCCGGTGCAAATCAAGAAATTCCAGATTCTCTAATTAACATCTAAGCTGCGCCCATTTCCCCGCGAAGATAATCGACAACTTGAGCAACTGCATTCGTTATTAGACAACGTGCGCAACCGCGTTGGTTATTTTGATTTGACGTTAGTCTTCTTTCAGTCGTGCGCATGAACAGACCCCCTTTTTTTACCAAAAGACCGTGAAAACAGCTAATGTTGGTCTGAAAAGAGAAGCTTACGGTCGTACGACTCTGGAGCCTGATTGTGCGAACGGTAAGCAGAATACATACCTCCCATCGCACCGCATGTGCTATGTTGAACCTGCGATGAATAACACGGTAAAACTTTGACGTCATGAAGTTACTTTGCTAAGCTTGGCAGGTCTTCACTTAGCCAGTGAGGTTATAACTAGACTTGATCTAGATGTAGATCTAGACTAGATATAACCTCCTTGCATCTGGCGCGTCACCGACGATACATTTCTCAGTCAGGCTTTTAGCCAGCCGAAATGGCCAGTCGCAGATCCCAAACTAAGCTGTAAGTTAGAAAATCAGAAAAGGGCTGCGTTTCTGTCTTCTTCGAGATGAAATTACGTCACTGTGAATATGAAAGGGCGGTCCGTGGGCGTTCCTCGGAGATCGCATGAAACAGGCGGAAGTTGTTATCAATAGGCGAGCCAAGATGGCTGCGACTAATGCGGAAGCGACAGGAGACATGCACTGACTTGCAAGTGGTCTTTCCTTTACTCACTTCTCTGCCTCATGCATTAGCATTCAGATCACCGTTGATTCTTGCCACATCCTCCTCCGACACAAAGAGGGTCTCTTGGAAATTGCATGTAATAGAAAGTTAATTTGTGTCAACGGTAAATTTAAACCCACAAATGAGTGCCACTATTGTGTGAGCTTCCGACAGCGGGGCCAAAACGCATATGAAAAAGAGCCCCCCCCCCCCCAAAAAAAANCCCCCCCCCCCCCCAAAAAAAAGAGCCAAACCATGTCTGGAAAGTTACAGAGAAGTGCAGGCACTTCTTGTAGAAGAAAGTCAATTTTGACCTAAAGTCTGTTGGAGCCCAAAAGGACCCAAAGAGCCAAGATAGTTATTTGGGAGCCAAAGGCTTTTAAAAAGAACCAAAAATGTGAAAGAGCCAATGCAAGTCTGGCAACCCATTGATCGGCACTTGTACATTGAGTTACTCTAAGAAACGTCTAAGCTCCACCCATAGATCGTCTGGACTCCGCTATTGGTTGTCTGAGATTAGCAAGACGAATATGGAAACGCACCCAAGTTCTCCGAGTAGAACATGTTCCTCACCTTTTCAACACCTAGATGACTTAATGAAGGAGCTAAAAGTGATTGGATCATTGCCAAGAGATAGGGATAGTAAATTGTGCCCAGTCTCTTGTTAAGTTAATAAATCTCTTCATATTGTACTAATTTTCTAACTTTGCTTTCCTTCCCATATTTCCTTTGTCATTATCTTCATTGTTTTCTCTGCACCTCAGTATTGATATTTCTGGCAAACATCTACGAGCAAGAACTAATATTAAGGGAGGAATTTCGAAAAAGACACTGATGCTCGTCTCGATGGATATCGGGGTTAGGGACTCCCCTCGACTGACCCACCTGTCTCAATCCGCATTAGGGTTAAAGCTAAGGGTAAGGTTTTGGTTAAGGGATAGGGATGGGGTAAGGTTGGGGTTATATTAGTAGCCATGAGTTTAGCTTTCTTTCCATATTTTCTTCTCCACTCTCCCTCACTGTCATCTCTGCACCTCACGACAGCGACAGTACATTGATAATCGCAACGAGGTCTTCACATACATTCCACACGCAAGAAACAGTATTCTTGGGCTACGTTTCCTTCAGCTCCTTCGGTTAAGAAGAGGAGGAATGATGGATCTAAAGCTCTTTGGCGACGACGTAAGGCTTGCTGTGTCGGAAGGCAGAGATAATAACTAGGTTGAGGCTGAGAAATTGCTAGCCCGGTCTCGAAATGGCAGATTACTACTTTGTCTGTCAGTCTAGGGCTTGTGGGCAGCACTGAATGTTGTATTATTCTTCCTGAGGAAGTTTGGTCTGTAAGTTCTATATAAATTGTGAGTGCGCTGAGTAAGGGCAGAGAGAACGGAGGAACTGCCCCCCCCCTCNCCCCCCACCACAAGTCTTAAAGGCCGGCACATTTCGCTCCAGTGACATGATGCTACACGATGTTTATCATTTCTACTTTTCTACTCTTATGCTGCACAGTCATTAAAGATTTGGTAAATTAAAGGAAAGTTGCATCGTCCTACAGACCATATTAAATCATACGATACCGTATTATTCCAATAAAACAGTCTTTCAAGCGTCTGTCATAATGATATATAACGCCTCTGTCGGCCCCAGATAACCCACAGGATTACGTTATCCAAAGTTACATTTGTTACATCCACTGCGCGGGTAGCGGCCATAAGCTAACGTCAAATACGTTCTAGCCACATGACCAAGCTGTCTAGCCAGTGCTCTGCAGACGGGTGATAGCATGTTGGTATGAATGTTTTAATTCCTCTGTGAACAGTAGATATGTCAAACAAAATCATTCTGAGGCAATAAAAATGCAGAATACTGTACTTTATCCGGCTGACACTATGAAACTTTACGTTAAATTTGGATGACCAGAACCTTAATTAAAAGCAGAATAATATATTGTCAGATAAAGATGTTTGTAGCTGCTGGAGCTTAAGTGACGTCATTGTTTTTCCACAAGCCGCTGCTGATCGAGGAAGGGGACTAATTCTGGACGCAAGGGCCAAACCCGCAATTCTGGCTCTCCTAATTGCATCATATTATTACGCACACGGTAACAAAACGATGCTTTTTCTTCGCAAAATTGACTCGGTGGGCACCATAGATAATTTTCAGAGAGGAAAAATTTTGGAAAACGGAAAATTATTTTTGATGTGCGTGTCTTCCTTTAACCTCAGAAATCGGGAAACTGACGACAGGTCAACAGACTAAATTAAACGTATAGTCTGGTCCATTTCGCGAATGTCAGACTAGATCTAGACATTAAGTATGTTTCTGGGGGGAGGAGGAGAGGAACCCAAGTTTTCGGGAAATCAGTTCTTTATTTATCTTGCGATTTTCCAAACTATTACCAACAGTGCATATTATGCACCAAATAATGAAACAACTGGTTTCAGTGATATTTTTTTTTCAACATATTCTGAACAGTTTCAGTCCTTTTTCTCTCTTTGTGTACTGCATAGTGAAGTCTCCGCATATATTTAGCAATCTTACAGTCTAGAATTGTGTAGAATATTTACAAACTTATCACCATCCTACGTTTCATATTTGTTAGTGGAACTTTCTATCCATGGCATTGTGTAAGAGAAGGATGAGGCAAGAATCAACGGTGGCATGTTGCTAATTAATGAAACAAAGATATATGTATAGCAAACACCACTCACCACACTGTTTTATAGCTCTTCCGCATCAGCCATAGCCATCTTGGCTTACCTGTAGACAGATACTTCCTTTGCTTGGGCCGCCCACAGCATAAAGGGACTCCTGTTTTCGCGCACTCAAGGGGACCAAACAAGTGTAGTCTAGCCCTACTCAGCCACACCTCACATAAATGAAGTGTAGAACTCTACTTTAGATCCCTGTGGAGCAGTGTAGCGGTATCCAAAAGGCTTTGGCACTGGACCTATGATATAATGGCTGCGATATGTTTTCCAACTATGCATAGACCGTAGATATGGTCGTGTTGTAAGTGCCTTGGGAAAGCATCTTATTCACAGTTTCCTCGGTCCACCCGTCTGTAAAATGGGCACCTGGTTATAGGCTGGGGAGAATCATGTCAGAATGTTAGTGATCAGCGCCAGTGAATGGTAGCGGTACTGCATGTTTCCCAGGAAGCTGAGAAAGTTATAGAGTGATCAGGCCTGTTGGGGTAATAATAGTGTGGAGTCTTGTGTGGAGTCTTAATCTGGATACAAGACTTATACATTGCATTATTATTATTATTGGTGGGGAGGGTATTAGTTTTCTGTTATATATATGTGTCTGTTGAAAAGGGATGTTGGGAAGTTGTAACTGTTAACATTAGATGGGGAGAGCGAGGGAGTGAGAGAGAGAGGGTGTGTGTAAGATAATGAAAGAGAAAGTTAGTGGGAGAGTGAGACAGAGAGAGTGAGACAGATAGAAAGAGACTAAATGTAATTTAGTAATAGTTATGTATCTGTCTCTCTCTCTCTCTTTCTCTCTCTCTTTATATATATTTTTCTTTTTTTTTTCATTTGTTCCTTTGCATTGATGTGACGTTACAATATATGCGGTTGGCTTACGCCTAGATAAATAAACTCGAAACTTGAACCTTGAATTACTGTATTTCAATTCAGTGTCATCTCACATGCAACATTTAAAGACGATAAAACTATCTCCCCAAAACGCCGTTCCTTCCATGAAACATACTGTGCGGTTCTACTGACTTAAAAAAATATTATTAATACTGGAGATGTTAAACCTGTGACCTGTGAATTCCCTTCTTTGCGACTCTCTCATAGCCTCAGTTCTTTTCAAGCTTGTGTCGTAGAAATTACGCGGTTTATATGACGTCATGAAAGGTTTCCACCAAACCACGCATCTCAAGTCGTTCTGTGCGAGATCAAACGCTATTTTCTTTGACCAATGAAATTAGGACTTGGAAACCGTCATGGCCGACGCTGTATCAGTGTAAACACAAACCGAAAATGTAGAGTAGGTTGGCAAATTTAGCCCTGAAAGTGAAAGACATCTGTAAATAAGAGAGAAAACGTGCGAAACGTGCGAAATGACACAGGTAAAATGTAGAAACATGTAGCGAAATGCATCGCCATGTTTACTTACAGGCAAATTTTGTGTTCGTGTGTGGAAACTATGGACGCCACAAGTTGACAACACGTTGACCAGAGGCTTTAAATACCAAAGTTTATTATTGAAACTTTTACTTTATTAATATTTTCTTAAAGTGTTATCTGGACCGTTCCTAATGGCATTAATTCATGTGAGCACAAAACAAAAAGGACATCAGTATGCGTGAAAAACTGCAAATTTGATTCAAACATTTTGAAACATGGTAATCATGGCATTCTGGTCGTTGTTTTTGAGTCTTGTTATGTGTACAAGCTGCGTGAGCGCTGGCTTGTGCTAATGGCCTCAGTTATCACCTGTACCTGGATACAAACACATTTGTCTGAAGCCTTCAGGCTGGCAGTCAAATGTCAGTCAGGGTTGAGGAGTTTACTAGACTGGATGTTTGCAAGAATAGCTGATGTAGTCTAATTGCACATTATGAAAGCAGCATGTAGTCCTTTCTTAAAACATTTATTGCCATTTTGCATAAAACTTATTCTTAGAGCTAGGCTATTGTGTATAATAAATGAGAAACTCCTTTCTGTACATACTGAAATGGAAAGGTTTTCAAATGTGCCTCCAAAGATCTAGATCCAATCCTAAAGTCTATTGAGACAGAATCTCCAACCTTAATGTCCATGAGGATGGGATGCCTCTTCTATTGCCTATCAAAACGAGGATATCAGTCGAGACGTGTGAAGCATGTTCAGGAAGTCCTCCCACTGAAAGTATTACCAGAACCACTTTTTGAGGGTTTCTTTGGGTCATGTGACTACTAAATTTTTCTGAGCCACTACCCCCTACTTCTGCTGATTCATCACGCTGTTGCTAACACACACAGGCATGTGCATAATGTTTTGAAACAGTCAACTCATGTATCATCATAACAAGGTGTTAGGAGTTCTCTTGAAAATGATGCTAAGATTTTTAACAATTTTATCCCTAATCCTAACCTGTTGCCTAGGGGGCCCTAACTCTAATGCCTATGGAAACATGAGTATCAGTGTAAGCAGGTTCCTAACCCTAATGCCCAATAAGACAGGAGTATCAGTCAAGGTGGATGTAACTGCAATTGAATATATTAGAGTAGTTGGATCAATATGAGAGTGAGCCATCCTAATTGGAAAACATCAGGTAGGTCCCATTTTGTATTAACTCTCGCAGCGCGAGACTACTTGGGTCCACCCTCCCTGGAGACTGAGAAAAGCTCTCAGAATTGAAATGTCTTATGACAGTGTTGATTTGGTCATGGGTAAGATTCCTCCGTAGTTAATCAACTCTGCAGAAAGCAGAGCTGTTCCTGAGTAATAGCTGACAGTACATAAGTTGCAAAAGCGCTGGACAAGATTGTGCACATGAGTCAAGTGCACTTTTAAAACAAGAGCAATACAACATGTACCTAGAGTTTGTCAGGTCTGTTAGGGCTCTTCACTGTTCAAAAAAAAGGGAAAAATAGTAATTTAATAAGCTTAAAATTTAGAGAGGGAAAAGAAGCTCATGGTATGTATTCATACGAGTCTTAGTCTGTGACAAGCATAAATCCCCATGGTTGCCTCTGTGTCTCTGTATTCATCTGCCTGGGGGATAATCACATAGGATCTCTTTACCTCAAAGCTTTTCTTTAGCTTATTTCCTGTTTTAATACCTTTTTTCTCTCTACACAGTCAAATTAACAAGAGACCGTCTATTTTCACACACGCCATGTCAATAACGGATGATGAGGCCATAACTTTCAGCAATGCTGTCAGAACAGCTGTGTCATATCTGGACAAGTATGAGCGTTATGACAGCCAGGAGCTGCTTTCATTTAGCACAGCCCATTGGTTGCTGTCCAGTGATGTGTTCAGGCTGCCCACTGACCAGCTGCAAGGAGTTGTCTCCAGTATTAGTCCAAAGGATAATACTGCTGTCATTATGTTCCCTGTAGATGGGACTGTACCTCCTTTGTGTTACAGGTAAAATATGTAAATGTGTATGTGGTATTTGAACTATGCCTGTTGTAAAGTGACAGTAATGTTTGATTCCTGCAGTAGAATGTAGAAGTTTGGAAGCAAGATGCTACATTTAGTCATTGTTGTTAGGTAAAATGAAACTCAAGTCTGTTTTATTCTGTGGATGAAGGTAAACACTGCATTATGCTATAGATGAAGGCAAACTCTATTTCATGTTATGGGTGAAGTTAAACACTGCTTTATAATATGGCTGTAGAACTGTTTTTGTCCCATAGTATAATTAAATGCAAATAATTCACTTCATGCAATTATGCTGACACTGTGGTTATCAGTTTCCGTCTTGAGAAGAACCTTTTCTAAAGCTTGGATTATTTCTTTGAATTGATCACACTATCATGTGTTTGTGTGTTTTGTATATTTCAGTAAACTTTGCGAACAGGTTGTTCACATTCTGTAATCAAAATTTTGCCCCATGGGATATCTCAGAATCAACCTATCTAACATACAATAAATAAACACAGGATCTGTGCCATAAACACACATGCACACACCAACACATTTAAAAACCAGACAGAAACAGTACATACTTATGAAAATAAAGTGTATAACAGGACAGTATATATATTTTTACAGGGAACTTCACACCATTGTCCGTGAACTGACATTAGGTATATATGTGCTGCATCAGACACCCTTCATCTCCTTAGAGGCGAATTATGACCAGGCAACTGCAATTAACATTCCGCCTGGTTACCATGACACACGTGTAGGCCAGCTTCTGATTGCTGTAGACTACATGATGAAAGGCCTCTGGCATGGGGCCTACTTTCCCAAAGACAAACGCACCAAATTTTCTGAACGCTGGCGGGGAAATCTAGACGTCAACTCTGCTGGCAAACCTGAGACCAAAAAACCATTGCTCACAGAGTTTCTAAGCGCAGGTGAGACATAGAAGAACAAACATCATGTGTTCTTTTTTCTTTTCCTTGCAAGACACAGATTCAAAATTGCTTTTTTTTTTTCAGAAGTAAGGTTTTCAACATGCATAATATCCAGAGTGTCAAAAATATCCTGTGCCCAGTATCATATGGGTAATGAAAGGCTTAAATGAAAGGGATAGTGACACATTTACATTAAATTGATCTTACCTGGGAATATCACACATTGCTGCCTAGTCAGTGAACAAAACTTTTGACACACACTTTGCTTTTACATGAGAAAAGACCATGAACACCATTTTAGGGTAAGTACACCTTTTGCACTTTTACTTACAGCATCATGTTCTCTATCTTCCCATCCAGGTAATTTTTTCATAGTTTTTGTACTTTTTTTGGATAATCCAAATGTATGAGCCAGTGATTTGTTGATTAAGAGAGGCACAACATGAACATTATTTTTTGTCTTCTGTAAAATTATGATTTTGACACATTTTATCTTTTCCTGCGAATAGATGCGAAAGTAGGTGCAAACATCATTTACAAACATTTTTCTTCTGAAAGGGCTCATGGACATCACAAAAGATCCAGACTTCACCAATGTGTATGACAGTATGCCGGCCGACATACCTGGGGATGCAGAGATGGCTGAGGAACGGCGCTTTTTCATGAGTAATGTTGACAACTTGAGCATGCGACTGACTCTTTCACAGGAAGAAGTGGCCTATCATCAGAATGTTTATGTTGTTGAGTAAGAATGACTGGTTTTCAGGTTTTTTTTGTTTTTGTTTTGCATGTTTTTTCTTTATCCACAGCGAGAATGATCTTATTAATAATAATTACACATTTATATTAAAGACCAGTAGAAAATATTCTACAATGATAATGATGATAATACTGGTGATGATGATAATGATGCTGATGTGATAGTTATAAGGAGAAGGATGGGATATTGGGGTCTGCCTTTTGTTCATGACAGGTCGTCACATAACACTGAATACTTTCTAATGACATTTTGTACATTATATGTACAGACTTCATTACAGAGTGCTGTACCATATCATGTACAATACAGGCTTAAAGTAACTTACACAAATGCAGAAATATGTGTCCACATACATATTATTCTGATATGGTGGCTTTGAATTTTTCTGAAAAAAATTTCTATGTTTATTCTTGAAAATACTGATACAGCATGTTTATAAGTTGGTTACAGATTCTTTAATCAATGCTTGAGCACCTCATTGTCAGACTATTACACTTGGTTTCTCATATGTCTGTGTGTATCTCTTTCCCTTTTAGTGCAAATTATCATGTCTCCAGTATCGTCCGTCTGATGGATACACAGATTGATCACACTGGATATGAACGCCTGAAGACAAGACTGCAGATGCACGAAGATGTTATCCAGGTGTGCTACTGCTCTGTTTTGTCCTTAACTAATCTTGAGACCTCTGCTCTTTGAGTGCACACATATACCAGTGCTGAGTGTGTATGTGTGAGTGAATATGAGTGTGTATGTGTTTATATGCTGTGTGTGTAAGCTTGGATGTTTATGGAACTGTGCATTTGTATTTGAGTATATCGTCATTGCGCTAGCAGAATGGCATATCTCAGAGATATGCATTATGACTCTAGCATATCATTGTATTCATAAGAACATTGCCCATCTTATGGTCAAGAAAAAAATAAAATGCGCTGATCCATTTTCGTGTTATTTCAAAAAAAAAAAAAAAGATTATTATTGCACATCTCAGCCCATGAGTTATGCCATTCTGGTTCTACAGTCACTCTGGCACATCTCAGAGATATGTCAAAATGATAGTGGTGCAAAAATAGCATATCTCATTGCCATACCAATGTCATTTTGGCACATCTCCACTCATCACACAGAGGATGGCTAATACTCTTAATTAAAAACAAGTTGCAGAATAGCAGATCTCAAAGTAGCTGAGCAAATTTTGGCATAACTCATGTTGTGACCAACTGCAAAATGGCACAACTGATTTTAGAACAAAATCAAAAAGGCACAACTCATAATGAGCCCAGTTTCAAAACGACATATCTCAAAAAAGGCACTGTAACAAAAAGGCACATCTCATATACATCCCATAATTTTAATGTTACGCAATTTATACGAGCAGTGTTTTAGTGTCCCTGAACGTTAAAGTGCCCTACAGGTTTTCGGTGTAATTGAAGCAAAAATATGGAAATACAGTGGAACCCGCTTAAGCGGGACGGCTCCGTTCCCGACGAATCGTCCCCCTTAAGCGGGCGTCCCGCTTAGGCGGACTATCCATTATGAAGTGATTTCTTAGCTAGTTTGTGCGTTTCATTCAAGTTAAAGGATATCTTTACTTGTTGCTAGTGAGGTGTGACAACGGAGTCAGATTTAAATTGTATCTGTACTGTTTAAATATACTTATTGCAGTCTAACTCCATTTTCAGAGCAGAGCATATCATTGGTCATTCTTTGCGGGGAATGGGATTTTTGGTTGGCTTCAAAGAAACACCTAAGCCTTCTCACCACTCTCCTTTGAAAATTAAAAAAACACAATTTCTTTTAAAGACCGGGACATGTCTACATAGAGGGAAAGAAATAATACATGTTAAAATAAAACTGGAGAGAATATGAAAGGTCTAACATCTCTGAAGTCGAGATGTTCACCGTCCCCACGTGAGCGAAGTGTGTCAAAAAGCCTTTATGCAACACGAATGATGGTCATGCCTTGGTCAACGACACCGTGGCTGAGTGTTGTGCAGATAGCGCAGGTAAGGCTCGTAAGTGTCAATCACTGCCTAAGCTGAAGAAAGGATAAAGTGTGGCTGACAGGAGGCGGGGCTTACTTAATCTTGATTTGTTAATGCTTGTGCGGGTTAAATGACCAGTGGCTAGGATGTCCTCTCTGATTCGTCCATGCGTGCGCAGAAGGGTCAACTGCCTGACAGAAGGCTATGGGGAGGTAGTGTCAATCACTTCTCACGTAACGTAAAGGGGGGTAATCAGGGCAGTCGGTAAAAGCTTCTTTGTTGGTCTCAGGTTTTCAGCTGATGGGCAAAGGTAAACAAGCACTAAGACACAGTACGATAGTGACAATTTACAGCATTCCTGTCAAAAACAGCGAGTATATTAGGGAAATCTGGCTCCAAGTCGTCTCGCTTAAGCGGGTTGCCGTCCCGCTCACATGTATAGATTTAAATAGCATAAATTCCGTTCCCCAGGCATTCGTCTCACTTAAGCGGGCGTCCCGCTCACGCATGTCCCGCTTAAGCGGGTTCCACTGTAAATCACTTTTTTCTTATTAGCTCCAAACTGTGAAAAATGAGATATGCCATTCTGCTAGCCCAGTGACGATATGTAATTGTGGCTGTAAAGGGCTTTTAGCCTTCTAGGGGTATCATTAATCAAAAATTTATTCATAATAAAATTTATCATGCCTTTTTTGTAGCTGGCTATACCTAAGGTTACATCTATCTCCACCTCTTTGCAGAAGAACCTTGCAGCCAAGCAAGAAACCCGCAGGCAGCTGGAACTTCTCAAGCTTATCAGTTACCTTGTGCCTTTCTTGCTAGGCATGCGAAAACGAATGAAGATTCCGGACATTACCAGACTCATGCCACCATTTTCCAGTGAGACAAATAAAAAATATGTAGTAGATATACTATATACATATAATTTAAGCTGAAATGAAGTTTTAGGAACATTGAGAGACTATTCTCATATAGAGCAGTGATTTGTTTCTCACAGTAAGTCTTTACTGAGGACTCCTGAACGAGCCAGAATGTGTATGTTACAGTCTATTTGTCGACAGTGTGAGCAGGACAATGTATAGTGCAGGCTTGTGAGAAATTGTTGTCACAGAATCTTTAACACTTGTTGCGCGAGATGGGTTGGGGCTTGCCTCTCACAGGCCGTGTGATCATTGTTACGGATAATGACCATTGCATGTGTTATCTTGTTTTACCATCGCAACAACAGGTGACAATACCTTATCAGTCTCTACTCTTTTTTGTCATCCATTTTGATCAAACAGTCTAAGAAGGAGTCTTAAATAACAGAAATGAAAGCCTTTGAAGAATGGGAATTGAATAATATCTAATGCATGTTAGTGGCATCATAATTATAGATGTGAATTTGAAGTACTGAAGCTTTCTGATAGAGGAATATTTCTAGAAATTCAGAAACGTCAAATAAATACACAGAAGGATACAGGTTGAGGGATTATTTCAGACTCAATGGAACTAAATTATGGCAAAGATTTAATAGTTTTTTAGAAGCATCATACTCCAGCACGTCTAAAGTTTTTGACGTAGGTTGTTTTACTTAGATTAGGTCATGTACAGATTGTGGTATCATTTGAAACTGAATTTGAAATCTATTGGATTTGAAATAATTTATTGGATTTCATATACAAGCTCAGTACCTTAGGGGCACAACAAATTTACGAGGAATTAGATCTGCTTTTGCTATTGAAATGCTTGCATTTGATCCTGCTATTTGAGAAATATTTTTTTCTGTGTAGTGTATGATGTTTATATGATGTTTTACATCAACACACATGATTTTTTTTTACAGCTTTCTTTTCTTTTAACGACAAAATCATAAAATAGTGCTGATGGAATTATCTACAAATTTGATGTCTATAAATGCAGGTGATGAGTGCCGCACAGAAAGAGAACTTCCACCTCTGATTATTGGTCCAGAGTTCAAGTGCAAAAATTTTACATTCAGTGACCACTACTGTCATCTCCACGGAGGTGAGGCCTTCTGATTGGAAGTGTTGTCTCAAGTGTGTGTTAAAGTAATGGATAAGTGCAGGATAGAGGCATTTGAAATGACAGTTTGAAAAGACAGAAGGACCTCATGAGCTGATATTTAATGGGACAGTTCATAACTTGGTTAGGTGTTTGAGGTGATGAATAAAATCAGAAAATGAAATTAGGGATCTTTGAATTACAAAGACCATTATAAGAAGTAGGTGGTTGTTTCAAGTATGTAAGCTTCAAGATTGTGAAGTTCTTCTGTATATTTGTATTATCTCTTGTAATGCTATGCCTCCTTGTGGATGAGAGCCCTTGACTCGATCAGTGCCATGTTATTAGTCCACTATGAATTATGATCACTTTGAACAGTAGGACTCTGCTTGACAAGATAAAATGACATTTGCATCACCTTAGATAGTAATTAGAAGTACTAAATCTGGCCCCAGCATCAGAAGGTTGATTTAGATATGGGTAGCAATTTATTAATTGCACATCCTGAACCTAGATAGCTTAGTTAGGGCATATCACTGCATTTAAAAATTCTGCACTATATTACATTCCTGGTAGACTGTTAGTAGGGTTCAGTATGTTAGGAATATTCACAAAGCTGGTCCTTGGCTGTTGCTAACCAAATGAGAGACTGGTACAAGTTTGCAGTATTATTTCTTCATTCCTAGGTATCACTATAGACTTGGAAACAGATCAGATGAAGGATGCTGCCGATATCTTTTCCAAAGAACACTCGCACATCAATGAAATTGCAACCAAGGAGCTCAGCCATCATCTGTCCTGTGACCAGCCTCCTAAAGAACATTACAACATTCCTGTCTACACAGTAGGGGGAAGATCGTAAGTTTCTCTGATAAACACCATACTGCTGAAATTGATGCCTCACACCAGAATAGTGCTGCTTCTGCTGTCAAAAAAACTTATATTCAACTAAAGCTGTGCCTTAATTGAAATTCTCAGATATCTATTAACTCTTGTAGGGTGAGACGCCTCTAGTCCAGCCCCTGCTGGGTGCTTGATCATTATTATGGATAATGACTGTGGCACATGTTGTCTGTCGGCCGAACAACTGACACTGGGCTGCAGATTTGACTATCGCACCCCGTGCTCAGCAAGGAGATGCTTAAATATGATACTGCTGCTTTAAAAGGTAGTGAGCGCATGGGAAAATTAATTCTTTCATAGCATCATGAGGGTTAATGTGAGTCTTCTCAGCTCTAGTACTGGTGAAAGCTGATATTGGCACAATGACGGCACAGGGTGGACTGGCTGCTGAAATCAAAGACCAAAAAAATACTTTGTTGAGCAATAGTCTAGCATTAATGTAGGCATAAAGTAATTTTGCCCTTTTTTTTTTACTTCTTTTCTTTTCCTTTCTTTATATTTCCAAAGCAGCAAAAAAGTGTTAAAGAAGCACAAATCGAAGTAAATAATAGCAAAATAAAAACGGAGGGCAGTATCTCCTATTTTCAACTTACCTGGATTTTTATTGTCTTGGAAGTGAGTACAGTCAGTCTATCAAACTGTGAAGTGGGTACCAGAGAAAGCTGTAGTCAAATTTTAGCAAATAGCTCCTGTAAAATGATAGCAGCACTATGTGCTTCTCAGGATGTTGAGAAGTTCCCTGAATGATAAGGCTTAGTAAGCATTACTATGATAGAGAGCCTTTGAACTTCATTATTGTTATTTACATGTTGTATATTCTATTTGTTGCAGCTATTACGCCTTTGTGATAGAATTTGAGACATTTTATGGAGCAACCCCGCAGAGACCCATGTGGGTGAGGGCTTTTTGTGAGGAGATTGACAAGCTCAAACCAAAACGTTTGCCGATTCCCGATTCTCATATTCATGAACAATTTAAAAAGAACTTTGGATATAAGAAGGCCTTGAAATACAAGGTAAGACTGAGAGTTCAATTTTCAGCCATGAATTGTTGAGTTAAACTTTTTATTCTCATTACATGTTGCAAGTTTCAGCAGCAGAGTTGCAACTGTTCAGAAAATTCTCTGATTTCAGAGAATGTTGTCTTCAGGTCGAGTAGGCTATTTCCCATCAGTCCAGCCCACTAGTGAGATTTGTATACTTCCAACCATTCTTCCAGTGCATGCTTTGGCTCTTCTCTTTCTGTATTTGTGCATATTTAATGAGCATACTGTTCTATTTCAAATACAACAGTTTTTGTCTGATGTAAATTGTTACTAGTGTGGGCAGTGTTTCTCCAGGTCATAAGCAACGGGGGAGACATTCCCCTTGTGTCATAAATTTGGTGGGGGAGTGACACGTTTTTAGAGGGATTTAGGTTTTCTCCAGAAATGCAGACTTTGGAGTGTAGGAAAGAAAGGGACATTGTTACACAATCAGTGTATTTTCAGAAAAGGATTTTGAATTTTAAGGGGTGAATCACATGATCATGTGGTCTGGAGAAAACACTGAATATGGACATGTTTTATAAAATTATGTAACCTATGGAAATTGCAGAGAGATCAGAGGATTTTATGGGAATTAAAGTGGTAGCTCTGCATGGAGGAATGATGCATTTGTTTGAAGCTGTTGCTTTGCATGTTGTTGATGCCATTGGACAGTTTTATAAGCTAATGCCTTAAGAGTACATGCAGTTTCGAGTGATGCCTGTGTAAGAATTGCTTTTACATATGAAAAAATCTTGTGAAATGTACTACTACGAATGTCTGAATAATCGTACATGTATGATTATTTTTGCGCTGGTCATTTTCCACCTTGTATGATGCTTATTTGGGCCTGTATGATTATAAATTGTCACCCTCCGACTAAAGCCTCAGGAAAAAGATCAGCGAGAGAGAGATACAGAGAGAGAGAGAGAGAGAGAGAGAGAGAAAGAATGAAATTATAAATGTGAAAGCATCACAGACAACATTGATCTTCAACACAGACCGGAGCTAAACTTCTTTAAATGAGAGTTCATTAACAAACAAGATCTAAAGGGATTTGCACGCATAAGATAGTCTTTAAATAATAAATTAATTTGCTTACAGTAAAGGAAAGAAAAGGCGGGGGGGTGCATATGCTATTTTTTCCAAATTTTGGCACAGCATTATTGTGCCGAATATACAACATAAGGCAGTTTCTGCCATACTTATATCAGTTCAAGGACACTTTCATCATTATTACAGTTCTCTATGCTTCCACTTTGTAGTTTTATTCCAGCCTGTACTATTATTAAAATTCTCCATCTTTCCACCCTGTACTATTATTCTACGCTGTACAATTATTTGGACATTCATAGTTTATAAAGATTCACATTGTAGTAACTAGCTGGCAACCTGTTTTCAAGTATGCTTGGTAATAGTCTGCCAAAAACATTGTGAGCCTGCTTTATGTTGCTTATAGTTTAATGAAAGTAGAGTGTTTGAATATTTTGAAACATTGCAGTGTTGGTAATGGCCTTGCCTGGTGGATACTACCGTGATGGTTTTAGTTAGAGCAGTCCCATGTAGTGTCTCATTTAGATCTAGATGGTGATGGATAAGAAACATTTTGAAAAATAATGAAATTAAAGAAAATGGAAGCAAATCAGTAATTATATGATGTGTTATTTTATTTACTTTTGGCAAGCTGCAAGACTAAAAAATACTGTAAAAGCTGCCTGATAAGAGTTTGGTAATTATTTCGTCAGAATCTTCAGCCACATTTTGATTGATACATTGACTTATGGATTCTTTGTATGATATTAAGTAGTAGGCAAGCTGAAAGTGAAAGTCAGTTCCAGTCCCTCTGTCAGTTCCCTCAAGCTGTATGAGAAGATTATTTTATTCCATGTTTTTTTTTTGTATTACTTTCTTTTGAATCATTAGGAAGAAAAGGTATAGTGTTGTGATCTGTTTTGATTTTAGAAGTTCATTTCTTTACGTGGTTAAAAAATGGCCTAGCTTGTAACTTAAATGTGTGGGAGTGACCTTTTCCAAGATAGCCTTTCATTTTCTTTTATAGATGTTTCCACCCGATGTGCTCATTTTTTCTTTTTGCGGTTTATTTTGCACTATTCAAGTGGGATGTTCTGATGAATTTCACGTAGCAATTCCAGCTTGAGACATACTTCTTCAGTTAAGAAATTCTGATTTTATGGCCATCATGAATAGATTATGCACTGACTTCAACATTTACTTTGAACTTACAGCAGGACATAATTTTCTAATGATGACATTTATGATATGAGCAATAGCATGATGTGAGTTTGTAGCATAAAGTATTTAATTGTCATAGTTGCGTCTACAATTGACAAGAAATTTACCATGTAGATGTTGCTTCTGAGAAAGTAGGGATTGTAGAAGTAAGTCTTTGGTGTCTGTATTTTTAATTTTATCACAAGCTTTTGAACTAAGTCCACATGAAAAATTACTTTCTTTGATTTTCAACCATCACAACTTACTTAATACCATTCAAGTGATGTAGAAATAGCTTATGGTATGTATACAGTATATATAAGCATTCAACTTGGATTATCACAACACTTGGGGAATCTGAAAAAGTTGTAATTAAAGGAGTTGGGATTATCCAGTGTCTATCCATAGTAGAAATATAGAATTTTGTTTTGTGGAAAATGTTGCGATTAAGAAGTACTTGTGATTATCCAGATTGCAATGGAGCAAAATCAACTATACCCGTAGGCCAAAGAAGACTTTACTTAATTCAAATTCCAGGAACGCCAGAAGTTTCAATGAACTGAAATGACACTATGTAATCATCAACAGATAGACATAATCTATACTCACTACAATTTTCAGTGACCTAGAGACTGATAGTTTTTGTCACAATAAAAAAAAATAAAAATGTCTAGAAATACCTGTCATGTAGACTTTCAATGATGTAAGTTGTTGGTATGAAGTGTGATTACATTTCAGGTTGTTTTGAGTCTCAAAGAGTACACTTCCTTTCACATATGCTCATCCTGCCCCTTCACTTTGATGGTCATCCAGACCTTTCTATTTCAAACACCCATTATCACAAACATTAGCCTGTAGTGTTTCTATCTGTGTGATGAATATTCTTCATTTTCACGTAGATGTGAAAACAATTCAGTTTTTTTGTGAGCCTAGGAAAGATGGAAAACAAGCAGAGCATTGGAAAATATATTTTATGCAGTAAGGGAAATGAGTTTTGTGTTGGTAACAGGCCACCTGTTCTGTGGTCTAAATACTGAATAGTTTGTTAAAAAAAATTAGTTTTAAGACATATTGTTTGGATTAGAATGAAATGGTGAACTTGAGATTTCTTGAATAAAATTAAAATAAAGTGAAGATACCATCTTAATGAAATTTGATTGATTTTGTTTGGTTGTATTACATGCTGAATTAAAAGGACATCTGTTAGAGAAAGGTATAAATAATATCCATGTTAATCTTCACAACTGTGATAGTGTAAAGAGACTGACTTCTTTTACTGACTGCAAAATTGGAGAGTTTTTCATTATTTGAGAACACTTTCAGTGAATGTAAGGATAGAGCAACACTAAGACATTCCTATATATCAAAGTTTTTCGAAGAAAAGTTGGGGAACAGGGCTTGAAACAAAAGCAAAAGGAACAAAAATGGAAAAGAATGATGAAAATGTGAAATGAGTTGTACCTTTTATCTTTCTGGTGACACATATATTGTTACCATCCTTTAATAAATTTTTCTGTTCTTCTCTTTAAATCTGTCATTCAAGTCTTCCCTCCCCACCATCTCCCCCTACTCTTCCATGAACAAAGACTGTATGTATGTTGATTTCCTACTTTAAGTATGCAACATCACTGAAACTATAGTTCACCCTTCTAAACCACATCTGAGTATAGATAAATTTGAGATAAAAGGAACTGCAATCAGGTGGTGACTTAAAATTAGAAAATACAGGATTTGGTTGCCTGAAAATTGTTGCAGTTGAACTGAAGTTAAGCAGATTGGATTACACTTTTCCTGTGAATGTGATTTCTTCTTTGTGATTCCTTATGAGTTCACATCAACGAATGTTGAACTTTGTGTAGATTCTTTGCTGTTTGGTGAGGCCTTCTATTGTAGACTGTAAATTTGACAATTTTTGAATTTAAAATTCACAGCATGCTCTTCTTCCACTGGAGTTCTGTTGCCACTACTGTATATCAGCGTCTTGAGATTGTCTGTCTTTTCATTGTGTTACTCATAGTCATGTTCACGATTTCTTTTGCTGTCAGTCCATTTCATAAATGAGCCTCATCAACAGAAAAAAAAAAGGAAACCCTTGGCACTTGACCTAGGGCTTCATCATTAAGAACATAAATTTCAAACAGAAAAGGAAGATTTCCCACAATTAGCCTGGGCTATTATGAATTCTGTATGAAGTTCTCAACACTTTACACACTGTGGCAGCCTGGTATGTTAGTTTACTCTTGGAGGCCAACTGTTGTAGAAATGTTTCTTTTTTGTGAGGATCTTTATTTTTGTGAATTTTGCAAGTTAGGTTTGACTTAAGCAAATTGTATCCCCTGAAAAGAAATTTCATTCAAAATTTTCAAAGGGCTTATATTAGCAACTTTTCAAGGAGGTGGTACTCCTCAAGGGTAATGCTAATTCAGTTATTTCTAGTTACTACACTTCATTATTTGGATGTTATTGATTGTAGTGGAAACATATGATTTTCTCTCAGTACAAAGCAGGGTTGCCAATTTGTTGGTGCCGTACGGTCACTCCATATTATTCAAGAGTCATGAGAAAACCATAACTTGGGGCATATGAAAATTAATTTCCTGCATAAAGTCATTATCAAGTTATTGTAAAAATTGGATCACATGGGAAAAAAGCCCACTTCTGCAGTATAGTTCCATCTGAATTGGCCATAATCAAGTCCCATCTGCGCCACCCATCTGATGAACATCTGTTAGGCAGCCTTGTATGGACCTACAATAAATCAGTCTGCCTCTGTCTACACTCTTTTCTTCTGCCTATTTCTCATTTCTCATTGTTTTCAACTTTGTCAGCGGTTCAGAAATTTCTTACCCCCCACCCTTACCATTCCTTAATATTGCTTTTGTGAATAGACGTTTGTGAAATGTCATTTGCGTTAGACATAATAGGCAATAAGAGAATCGGAATTTTACTGATGTTGCTTTTAGGTTTTTAAGCTTTCTGAACATCACCCATGGACATTACCCATCTCCAGATTTCAGCAGCCATGGTAATAATTTATTGTCCATTTCTTCATTGTACATGTTAATAAGTGAATATGCAAGCTATGTATAGATAACAGGGTGAAGGAGTGAAAGTTAACATTCACATATTACTGCTGAATGGTAAATTTCACCTAGATCTAGATCATATCTACACATAAGTTATTCACATAAGTGTCAGTAATTTGTTGATTATTTAGAATATTTCTGGAGGTATCTCTTACCAGTGATTTCATTTATTCTCCAGACACCCCTTGTGGGCATCAGGATTTGTGCCCAGCGAGGATTGGTGGCTATGTTCAATGCCCTGGCCCGCAAAGTTTCCACTGCAAGAATCGGTAAGCAGGATGAGCAAGGGCTATCCTTACTCCATCATGCGGCCATTTATAACAGGCCCCAGATCATTGCGCAACTACTACTCTGCTCAATAGATGTCAACGTGCGCAGGAACAACATCCTGGCCACAGGTAAATAGTGTGGAGCTGTCACTATTGATGTTATTGAAAGAACTGGTGTTGCATTAGTAATCACTCTTTAGCTGAGCATTCTGTTGTGAGACAAACACTGGTTTTGATAGCCGCTGAAATGCATTCATAAACTGCTTAAAAATAACATCTCCAGGAGGAAGAAGCAGGATGTTTTTAACATAACACAGCTATCACTGATGATGTTATTGAAGAGAACCGGTGTCACCCTAATAATAACTCTTCAGCTGGATGTTTTGTTGTGCTACAAACACTGGTTTGATAGCTGATGAAATGCTTTAAAAAAACTGCTTAAAAATAACAACATCATTGCTAGGAGGAAGAGGCAGTGTGTTTTTAATATTGGATAGTGCTGCACACAACAAAGTAGTAAGCACCAAATATTAGGAGTAATTAACACAGTCCATGCAAGTTTGCATGAATCTGTGTCAGTTATTCATTCGTCTTCAGGTTATGTTAATATTCAAACCACACTTACCCCATTCTGCAGTTCACAATGAAAATGGTAACTACAATATGCACTTTGTAATTTGTGCAGCATGCAGCAGCTCACTAGAAGTTGTCTTCGTAAAGTTATACCATACAAGGAATCTGATAGACAGAAACCCAGTGTTGATCAGTGAAACAAATTCTCTGCAAAATGCCACATATTGGTGGTTTTATGTTCCAACATGATTTAGAAAAATTTTGTGAGTAGAATGTGGAATTTAATGATTGCACAGTTAGTCCCATCAAAGACGAAAAAGAAGCATTCATCTGAAATTCCAAATTTGATGACGTCTACACTCTACTCTCTGCAAAGAATAAATTTGGAAAAGGATATGATTCAGTGAGTTGAGCATAGCCACATAGATGAAGCTTAAGTTGAATGACAGATTCTGCTGTAATACAATTGTTGTGTCTCTGATCATAGTGATGTTTCAAAGCAAAAGATGCATGAAAAGGGAAATTAGCTAATTATTTTACTATACAAATGACAACAACACCTTCCCGCTTTTGTTGGGGATGGGGGAGGTGGAGGGGAGGAGCAACTTCTCGTACTTTATTAAATTAGTCATAATGCAGCATTGTTGTGTATTTTGCCTCATGTCAGTCAAGACTCGAAATGGTAAGAGTGTGGCATGAAATTTTGCTTGAAGTCACTGCAGCATTGACATGATGTCAAGCACAACACCACAGCACTCCATTTTTGTTACCTCACTGGAAAAAAACTGGCACATTTTACATTTGAGGGCAGTTCATCCATGCACAAGACTGCAGTTTCATATGACTCTATATATGAACTGATGTACAGTATTTAATAATTTATTCTTTGCACTTGCAACCTACAATATTTCTTGAAAAAAATTGATCACAAGATGTAACTTAGGTGGTCTCCCATGAACATAGGTTGTTTATTTCCCTTGCACCTCTTTTGACCTATAGACTGCTTGCCTTGGCATGGTCACATGATCTATGTATTGCTCTTACATCTCTATAATAAATTATATCTTTTGAAATCTAATATGATAACATTTGCCACCATCATATAAACTCTCATAGTGCGAGGCACCTTGGGTCCAGTGTCCTGCTGACTGCATGACCATTGTTAAAGATAATGACCATTGCACGTGTTGTCTGCCACCTGATCACTGGGCTGCAAAATTTGACCATCGCACTCTGCACTTGGCAAGGAGATGTGAATATATTAGTTTGCGACATTCACGCTTAGTGAGTGGACAGGAGAATTGATTCTGCCGTAGCATCATAAGGGTTAAGCTCCAAACATGTTGGTGTTAAGTTGATTTCATGTACAAATGTTCTTCTTTGAGAAGTAGAAGTGATGTAAACAAATGAAATCTCGTATTGCATCAATACTAGTCAGTCTGAGCCAAAGCTCAGAAAAGTTGAATCATTGACTACTTATAATGTTAACTTTCTTTAGGGAGAGGAGAATGAGGGGTCTTACCCGCTTGATTTTTATGGGAGGGAGGAAAGTTTAACGGGTGAATGTTTTGATTGTCTTGTATTACACAAGAGTCATTTTGCCTGTCACAGTGATATATTATATCTTGACATGCACTTAAATCTCAGCCCCTTGCTCTGTGTTGTCATCAGATCCCCCCATTTATGCTCACATTAAATTTGCTGCCTGTGTTCTCTGTTGCTGTTTCTAACTATGAAGCCCAGCTGTCACCCCAACTCACTTTCTTTCTTGATGGGTTTGACCTCAGATGTTGGTTTTCTTTCATCAGGACATTCTCTGTTGTAGAAAGTGAAACATAATAGGAATTCTCACAGATAGGATCCCTGTTAGTCAAGCATTTTGACTCATTACTTCTGTACACCCTGAGGTGATTTAGGTCATACCTTGCACATGATCTTATGTGTTTTTGCTGTCGTTTATTTTTTAATATTCAGTTGTTTTTTTTTGTTTTTTTGGGGGGGAGGGGGGATGTGGAAGGGTTTGATTTAGTGTCTCCACATGAGTATGTTAAGAGATCACCTGGTTTACTTTCATCATTTCTTTTTACCTGTCATAAAATTTTTGGAGGGTCTCAAGGTATTAAAATTTCTCATTTTCAGTTAGATTTTATGTTTTTTTCCAAGAATTTAATCCTATTCTTCGTTTACAATGAGATTTCAGGAAATATTCCCCCTTCCCCACGACATGTCCTTTTTCCACCCTGAGGATGTATAATAGTTATACATAGAGTCTAAACAACCCCCATTGGTTTCTCTGTCCTAATTTGATTTAACATTTGGCACTTTAGTTTTGATGCCCATCTCCCTGACTGTACCAAGCCATATTCACCTTCCATTCCCATCTATGTGTTGTTGATATTTGAGCCTTTGTAATCCATATATCTTGTTGGTCATGTCATACCTTGTACAGTCAGTTTACTTAATTTAATCTGCATAATTGCTATTTTGTTTCAAGTGGCAGAGCATTATTTATACTAATTGATGAGTTGTGATAATCTCCATTCTTTGGTTAAGGGGGGGTGCGCCTTCTGAAAAGGGGGTCTAGGGGTTAAAATATCGAAATTGGGCTTTTGGTATTTTTAGACACTTTGACCTCTTCTGCTATGAGAAAAATAACCTTTGAAAGGGCACCTTTAGATGGTCATCTTAGCCTTGTATAAACGCGCTATCAAAACTTCAAATGCGTTTTTCTCAAAATGTTGTTTTTCTCCACTTTTTTCCCTAAGGCTTTTTTATTTCTGAACCGACTGACTTCAAATTTGGAATATATCTATCCCATAGAATATGTTTCAATAAAATGCATCCTTTTTTCTAGATTTAATTCACGTTTTTGAAAAAAAGTCGATTATCTGGTGGAAAATTGAGAAAAATACGCACCCGTCAACACACATATTTCAAAATTTTTTTACTGACATTGTATGAAAAATAAACAAAAAACAAATGCATTTTATTATTTTTATAGAGCCATATTATAAGTGTACAAAATTTGAAATGATCACATTCAAAACTCTAGGAGCCTTAGGCTTTTGAAAATAGCTCATTTTCAACACACGAAATCCAATATGGCGGCGTTGCCATGGCAACCGTACACAAAACAAAACAAAAATCCACATTTTTCCTCTAATTTGACCATGCTGAATCTGAATTTAAAGCTTAAAAAGTCCCTAGTCCAAGCATTCACGATTTCACTCCCAGGAGGCGCACCCCCCCTTAAAGCGAAGATGGACTTTACAAAACTCCTTAGGGCCCAAGAGGCCACCTGGGCCCTGAGATACATGTCTCTTTCCTCACCTCTTCTGAATGTCGTGCAGAATTTGAGATGTTTGTTTTAAATGATCTGGATTTTCATAGCAGATAAACACAACTGGCCAGCAACAAAGAAACAGATCCAGGTACAGATTTTTGGTTTTAATACATTAGATAAAAGTACCTGGAAAATCATATCACAACCTCTTTTATTTGCAACTTTTTTCATGCTCTTGAGGAATTGCAGTTAAGCAGAACTGACTGGGCCAACTCACACATAAATTTGAACCCTTCTCAATGTTTTATTTTCCTTCCCCTACTGACAGTAAGCCCCGAGGAGGCTGAAGGACCGGTTTATCAGGAATATGTTTCCAAGCACCCTTTACTTTACATGAGTAAATATGAGTGCTCATGGGTTGAAACTTTCCCTTTGATCTTTCTCCCTTTTTTCGATCCTCTGGAGTTCTCACACTTCTTTCATTTTCTTTCTTCACTTTACTCTGTGAGTGTTTTGATCTCTGCCTGTCTGTCTGTTCTTTGACTCTCTGATGTCTGGACTTGATTAACTTTCAAAATACATTAGGACACACTTATAAAATTCACAAAACTCTTCTTAGCTGTTTTGTGATATGCTTATTTTGCAATACATCAAATCCGGTTATTGCTTTCGGACTTGCAAAGCAGAGCGTGCAAAAGACATGACAGTATGTTGAAATAACTTATATTTGTATGAAGGGTTTGTTGTCATGATTATGGTTAAGGGTAAATCATCATGTGTCACTGAAATGATGCTATCTAAGCAAACTTTGTAAGTGGATATGTATTGTCCATTTTATTAACTGCATTAGATATAGCAAAGACACTGCCAGCTGAAAGTTTGGATCTGTAGTTCAAGTCAGTCGACAGACAATTCGGCATTTATGCTGGAATAGAGTTTTACAACTGTCTTTGTGAATCAGTATCCTACCACTGCTGAGTCAAACAAACTACCAGAGAAATCATACAAACAGAGCTTTGTGTTGACTTGAATCATGTGTGAATGCTGTACCTCAGTCTCTGTCTCTTTTGGGTGCTCTTCATTTTTCATGATATTTGGGTTGTGTGAAAGTAGATAACTTTGAGGGGTCAAACTGCAGGTGTTACATTTCTTGTAAAATACTTTCAAAGTAGTCTTTTTCTACAGTGAAAACTGTCTGGGATGATATTAACATGTGTCTGTTTTGTAAGATGGGATAGGCAAACAACAAGAGTCACTCTATTACAGAATGTGAAACTTGGAAGGGCCCACATCAAATATAACATTTGTGTTGTTTTATAATGTCGGATTCTATGTAAGTTAGAGAAAGCTGGGATTGTATGCTCCCTGTCTGTTGGCATTAAAAGACCTATAACTCCTTGTAATTGTAAAGTTGTTACATACTTAAATTTGTTAGCTTGACATGAATTTGAGTACTGCTGTCAAAGCTGTCCCAAAACTGTTAGCAAATGATATCAAAATTTGAATTTGACCTAATATGTGGACTAAGATGTTAAATTTCAACATGACCAATGTGTGTCAGTCATTGTCTTCCTGACATTCTTCTTGCTATTGGGTCACAGCGGGATTATGATCCCATTCTGTGAAGAAAGTGGGATGAAACTTACGTCTAGTGGACCCAGGGACCTTAATCTTACTGTCCTTCTGGACAGTCTCAGTTGAGTTGGATGTTGGATGGGGGGGAGGGGTCCCTTACCCTATTGCTTACCAAGGTATCTGCTAGAAGTGAGTTGGATCAAAAGTAGGAGGCTTTCAGCCACTGATTTGGATGTTTTTCTCCAATAGTTATAATATGGATCCTTTTCTGTCATGGTTCTTTCATTTCTGCTAAGATGACTCAATCCAGATCTATAGCTGTAACTCTGTCTAGAGGTCTAGCATGGCCATAACACTGTTTAGAGGCCTAGCTAAAACCTATGACTCATCTCAGAGATGTAGATATAGTTCTGTAAATAATGATTCCTTTTCTTGGGAAATAATTTCAGTTTGTCAGTGTGAGAACTAACTGTGATAATCCTGGGGACTTACGCTACAGTCTACAATATTAAAGCTTTGTAAAATAAAACAGCTTTTTAATACAGGTTTAGCTTGTCTTCATGTCCTGTATGATTCTTAAGCTTGATTGAATGCAGAGTGATGACTTAAAAGATATAGTATTTTATTCATATTCATTACATGTTTGCAGATCCCTAGTATTTAGTATCCATCTGTAAACACTGTTTTTAATTTAGAATGTTTTGGTGCGTGAGTTCTTCACCTCCTTGTGTGTCCTTGGTTAAGGGTTCTCTCTCTGATTTTGTTTACGTAATGCAAGCATCACAGCATGGTCTTTCAAGTCATGTACTATCTTTCCCACAGAATGTCATAGCATTAGAATAGGACCATTGCTAGGATAAGATTGACAGGCAGTTGTGTTAAATATATGTACACACATTGTATATATATCATGTCACATCTTATAATGCTCTCCAGTCTTTTCATTTATGTTTATGTGATATTTTTAGCCTGTGAGAACTGTCATGAAATAGCAAACAATATATTCACATTTAGTTTTATTTTTAAAACTCTAGAATACCAGAAAGCTCTGAATGCTCTTCCGGAACACAGCTCAAGCTCAGAGATTATATTGCCTAAAACCCTCAAAACGGCAAATCTCAAATACAGTGATGGTATTTCAGTATTTATTATGGCAAACTTTAGTGCTTTTTTCTGTGTATTTGGAATTCAGTATTTCAATTCAACTTTTTTGCAATTTAGTGTTTCTTTTTGATGACATTATTTCATTTAACTTTTTAAGATGTAAGCAATTTACACCACTTTTCAATCATTTCTTAATTGTAACATTTCATGCAGGCCTTTGTCATGGGGTTATTGCCAGATTTTTAGGCAGCCTTAGGCCAGCATATAATGACTAGTCAATCATTGATATTGAAATGGGGCCTCATATAATGATAGTCTTTGTAGATAGGTTATAGTAAGCCTTTGATTTGACCTGGTTTGATCACTGTGATGTCATGAATTTTGTTTGTCTCTGGTAAGAAGAGACAACCACATCTCTGCCACATGACCTATCCTATAATATTTGAATGATGTGTATTTGGAGCAAAAGATATATGATGTTTTAGTACTCTGTAGCTTGCCACAAACAATCCATTGTTGTTTCAGATCAAACCAAATTTTTATCAATGTCAAAAGCAAATTGTGCCATAACTTATATATTTATACTGAAGCATAATGATTTTGATTTGCTGTATGACAACATTTATCTGACATCTCATTATTTGAAAATATTAATAATTGCTTGGCTTCTTTCTTTATGTGTGAAATGCGAAAGAAATGTTGAAGAGGCAAGAAATCTAATGGCTAAAAAAGAAGTTTAAATAAAAAGAGAAAAATCCTAATCAGTTGAAGTTAAAAACAGAGTTGAAAAAAGAATAACATTTCTGCTTAATGTAACTCAGTATTTGTTGTCGTACTTGAATGTTTTCAGATGATAGCTTATATCCCCTTATATCAGATAACCAGCTTTATGTAGTTTAACACAGCAGTTAAACTCATTGATTTGTAGAGGGAAATGCATTCCCATGTATGCTTATTATTACTTATAACATATTAATACATGATTCTGCATAAATTCAGGTATTTATTATCTTCATTATAAACCAGAGCTTTATTCCTGACAGTTTTTGGTTACATGTACAAGTATTTTAAATTTGCTTTATTAGAATTCAATATGTATGCTGCAGTTGACAGCTTTTAGACTTATTCTTGCAGAATTTTTTTCAGCTTCCATGTTATTCTGTAGTACAGTTGGTGAACAAACAACAAAATGTAGCAATGTCAGCAGTGTCTTAGCAATCACCATCATCACCACCACTAGCAACATCATCAACAACAACAACAATAATTATAATGAAAACTAAAAAAATTAAGTCATCAAGAGAGCATTACTTGAAGACATTTGGGATCATTTGCAGCAAGCACCCATCCAGTCAACAGCTACAGCAACAACATTCTCAACATCAAAACAGAAAAACATCAACAGCAGCTTCTGTTGAGCAGCATCCACAATGGAAATTATATCAAAGACTCCAGATATGCAAAGTTTTCAAAAGCCCATAATGTTTCATGCAAGCACACTTCAGTCTTTTCCATAATGTTTCATACATGCACGCTACAATCTTTTTAGCAAGCAGTGAACCAACTCATACTAAACAAGTTAATTTCAATGTCCAGGCCCTACAGCTCTTCATATGGCTGCCCGCTGTGGATCATTGGATGCTGTCAGCTGCTTGTTGTCAAACTATGCCAACATTTTGGCCACTGACCAGCAGGGTTGGGCACCTATCCATCATGCTGCCTTCTTTGACCACAAGGCTGTTATTCGTCTAATGGTGCGCAAAAATGCTGGACTGCTAGAGCTGCCTACCAAGAATGAGTGAGTTTGCAACGTTGTAGAGCGTTGATTTGATTGTTAGGTATCCAGAGAAAACTTTGGTATGTAGGATGAGAAAGAAATGAATTCCAATGATTTACTAGAGCATTGAACTTATTTGATGAATGGTTTGGAGAGGTTTGCAACAGTGAGTAGATATAAAAATGTCAGTAAAGCAAAACTGTGATAGACTAATTTCTCCACCTAACCCCGCCTTAAAAAAAAAATCTACAGATTTGGGATATGTTAGATATCTGTAACCCTTTTGCTTTAAGATGCTTCACTATCATTCATGTTCGAATGGAACTTTACTGCTGTAGTCATATTTCTGGGTCTTGTTGGGGGAATGGGGAGGAGGCAGATGGGGAGAGGAAAAACACAAGTTAGAGGTGGCAAAATTATGAAATATTGTCTAAACAAACCATGTCATCCACAGACTGCGATCCACCCCTTTGCTGTTGTCAGCAAGCTCTGGAGGGTTGTCAGCTGTTAAGTGCTTGGTAGAGCTGGGTGCTGAGATCCGGACGGAGGATATTGAAGGCAACAACTTGATCATTCTCGCTGCGCTACGATTTCACACAAATGTATTGGAGTATTTGATTGATTTGAACAATCCAGATGCTCCAGTGTGGAATATCTTAGTTGGTAGGTATTTCAAGTTTCACTGGGATGAGACCAAATTCACTGCTTTGGCAGACAGTTTTCAGAGCAAAAAGATGCTGTCTGTGCTTGATGTAATCCTTGGGTACCAATACTAGAGGAAATGCCAATCTGTTCCTAAGTGTGCATTTCACTACGTATGATATTACATATTTGTCCTTATCCTCATCAGCAATATCCCAGACCCTCTTACTGAGTGCTTGGTTGTTAGGGGCAGCACGAGGGAGAGACTTCCCAGCTATTGCCAGCAGTGCTTAAATAACATTTAGGGATTTTAGTAGTCTACTGTGAAATTTAACTCAGTGATGCATTTGACACATTAGAGTTCAGGGGCATATTACTCTTTTTCACATATCTGGTTTAATATGCAGGCAGCTCCAGTAAGTTTTCAATAATGCCAGTACAAGGTAAAGATGCCCTCAGATTAGAAACTGCATTTCTATTGAAAAGGAATGTCACTAGAATATTCTAGAGAGCACTGGTTGATGTGAAAACATGAGCATTAGCTACAATCCGATGGATTTCCCCCAGATGTAAAATTTGATTGAAGACACTTTCATATAGTTGTATTAAACTGACCTGTTTTTTTCTGTCAGAAATGTTGAAAGATGAGAGCTTTGCCAAGAAAGACAGTGCAGTCAAATGCCTGGAAGTTTTGTCCACTTCAAAGCCTGATCATTGGAGGTGTATTCTAGATGCTGGTAAGTGGATCTTATACATCACAGTGGGCTACAGTGGAGACTTTTATGTACATGTAATTTCGTTGCTTAGATTTAGCAGTCCAGTAAATGCTTGTATCCTGACAGTCCTTGGGGAATTGCATAAGTCCAACAAGTTGTATGTATGTAAACATATATTTCATATGAAATAGAAATTTCATATAACAACGTTCTGATCTTTCCTTTATTCAAATATTTGGTAAGAAGGAGGGAGAGGGCAAGAAAGAAAGGAAGAAGGAGAAGGGTGGAGGAAGTGGAGGAAGAGAGTGAGAGATAATGCAAGTGAAATCTAAAGAACCAGTGGTGAAGGGAAGCTGAAGATGGAGTATTAGATTAGCACTGTATATAATATGTATATATATGCCAGTATCTTTACTTCTCCCAGGTGGAATCCCACCTCTTGTTAAGCTGCTGCACCTCGAGAGCGATGAGATCCAGTCAGTTGCAGCCTCAGTGCTGTGTAACACCTCGGAAAATGACAGTGTTCGTCAAGCCTTGTCCAAGGCTGAAGCTATTCCTATCCTCATCAGACTTCTGAGTTCACCCATTGATGACATCCAATCTCGGGCAGCAATTATTCTCTCAGACATTGCCTGTGTAGATCAGAACCAGGTCAGGACTATTCTTATGGGGTCTGTTAAGTATGAAATATAGTCATAACAATCATATTCATTATATGAAGTTAGTGAAGATGAAACATCCAGTGTTATGTTCTCAAGAATGGTGTTCTACAAATTGGTGAAATTCTTTGCTCATGAGCAAACTGCATTTCATTAGTTTTGGTAAATCACATTTTGAAAACCATTTTCCAGATATATCCTTTTGATTTTTAATCTATGTCAAGTCGGCAAATATTTTTTTATGCTTTTTTTTTTTTTTGGGGCTATTGATCATGGTTGAATGTGTTTTCAGCCTGGTGCAAGACAAACTTGCCATTTTCTCAAGATTTGAGGATGAGGGATGAGGGGATTCGGTACCTGTTCCATGGTGCATCAGCTCTTCTCTCAACCTGTGCAGGCACAAAATGCAACTGTGTTGTCTGTGTTGTTAACAACCACCCCTTGAAGTGGGCATTGTTTTACTCTACTAAACAGTACTGTATCCTGACTCTTACTACATTCTAATTCCTTCTCTGAGACTTCAGAGCTGACTGAAGAATGTTTTCCCCCAACAGAGCTTGATAGCAGAGAATGGTGGGATCCCACCCCTTGTCCACTTGATGGATTCTGAATTGGAAGATGTCCTAGTGAATGCTGTCAATGCTATCAGAGTCTTGTGCCTGGGCAGCCGGGTCAATCAAGATACTGTTGCTCAGTGTGGTGGCATTGAACCTCTGGTGGAATTCTTGGATGTGTCTTCAGGTAAGAAGATACAGAAGTCTAAAAGCAATGAATCTTCTTATTTTGTGTATTGCTCATTGACATGAAATGTTATTCTACTTGTAACCAGTGTTTATGTGTTGTCATGTGCATACCACTAACAAGACCACCCCTCCTCTTCTTGTCAGATTTTATTAGACAGAGGCATTTTCCAGTCATTCATAACAGTAGCATGCAGGGATTGATACTGTCTGTGCATTATTGGTCCTAAATCCAATAATGTTCTCAGTTGGCCATGTGTGGCAGTGTTAACTTATGCCTCTGTTCTTTCTTGTACAGAGGATCTACAAGCTGGTGCTGCTGCTGCCCTGGCAGCTGTTACAAGCAAGAACATGGATAATCAGAACTATGCTATCAGAGAGGGCGCTCATAAGTAAGTTCTCTTCACTGGTATAGAAATAATTATTTTAATGGCATGAAATGAGCTATGGTGTCGTGAATCATCCTTAGAAACGCAGAAAACTTACTGAATGAGGAAACGCTGGTAGATATGCTGTTATGATTTATAAAAGACAATGAAAAAAAGATGAAAGGTTTTAGATTTTTTTGTTTGTGTCTAGAAACAAAGTTACTTTATTTTATATCTAAAGTATGTTGCTGTTCCTCATAATTCTGCATCGAGACAGAAAATCCATGAAGTCTCCGTAAAATCATGCCTGATGCTGTCAGAAAGATATGGGTGCCATCTGGTGTCAAACAATTGGTGCTATCACAAATGGTGCTATTCCAAATGACAGTTATCGTAAGATCATCCTTGAGGGACAGAAATACACCATTCAGCACTTTGGTATGCAAGGTTTGCACAGAAATCCTCTACTCTCATGGTGATAAGTTTGGCTTTACAACCGCTGGAAATAGGTATTGCCTCCTCTTACTAAGCCACAACAGAATGCATAATTCTGTGACGTAGTTTTGAGTAAATATCTCATGAGGCTACCTCATCAGTTTGGAAGTCAGTAGTTTACTGACAGGTGTCTTCATGAAGCAGTTGAGTCTTCTCATTGGCAGCATGCTTCGTACTTTCTTTTTCTTACGCATTTTCCAGACCACTTGTTGAGCTTATACGGAGCAGTCGATGCACAACAGTCCAGGTGAAAGCAGCCAGTGCAATAGAGGCGCTTGCCAGTGCAAATCCACTTAGCCAGAAACGTTTCTTGGAACTGGATGCCCCAAAGGCTCTTATTAGATTATTAAAGGTAAAGGATTTCTCTAATCTTTTTCAAAGAGGGCTGCTGTTAATTGAATATCACAATTTAGTTAATTCTGTTTAATCGTAACTCTTCAGGAGCATACAAAGGGTTGCAGTTAAAAGGAATTGTATTTATTCAGTGACATTTATGTCACAAGAAAATTACAAGTTCATTAAAATGTCCAAAGAAAGAAAATCTTGCACCAACCTGATAAATGTAGTTACTTTTGCCTATCATCCCTTAGCCTTTGTGGCTTGTGTTAATCCTTTGTGAAGTCATGCTTTTGAATTGTCGCTCCAATGAATTGTTGCTTCTTTAAATCATCTTTCTTTTATTATGTCATTCATTTCACATTTTTTAATGTCTTTTGGTAATGTAACTCTTTTGATAACAGTGTTTATGTCACTCTTTTGTTATGTTGCTCTTTTGAGCCGTCTCTCTTTTGAACAGATCCTGATCTGAGCGTACAAAGTTCCTTATTTAAGGAGTAAATTGGTGCCATATAAATTCCACAGAATGTGTACGTTGAAGCTCGTGAGCAAGGTGCATGTACACTCTGGGCATTAGCAGGCAACACACGGACACAACAGAAATACATAGCAGACAGGATCTCCATCCCTCACATCATCCAGATGTTGCTGGAGCCCACAGAAAAACTACTTTATGTTGGTGAGTAGGCGATCTGCATCATTGAAATTATGCCCTGTTTCACATGGAATTTTACGTCTCTGCTTGTTATAGCATATACAAGCTGTACCCCAAAGCAGCCTGTGCTGTTTATTAATTCCGCTTTGTCAAAAATTCTAATTATCACATGTAATGTATGTGAAATGGATTCCTCTTTGTTCCACCTTTTTGAACTCCCTTCTGTTAGTTTAGAACTGTTTCTGCTTGATCAGAAGTAGTGAGTGAGCAGAGACAAACAAGGACTTAGACGTTGGGTATTGGGAGGTTGTAATCTGTTGGCAAACTCAATGGCTTAGGTCCATATTTGGTCACACCATTCCTGCATTGTCATTAACTTCTTTCATAAATTTCTTGTTACTGTATTTGTCTCTTGAGCACCTTTCTCCATTCTACTGCATACATACATTCATTTGTGTTTGCTTGTTCCATACGCTGATTAGAAAAATGGTCTCTGTCTGTTTTGGACTATGCCTATTGTATTTTTAGCTTGACCAGTATTTTTGTCCCACTGATATATACTGAAGTAATTAGTGTCCTCTATGCTGTGCTTTTCCCAGGCTGCATGACAGCAATTGCCCTTGGGACAGAAAATATGGCTAATCAGAACAAGTTGGCCCAAGCAGATGCATTTTCTCAGCTAGTCAGGCTGCTGAGGTCACCTAAGACTTCCCAGAAAGTCCTTCATATGGTTATTAAAGTACTTGGAATTCTGTGTGTTGGTGAGTTGTTGGGAAAGATTAACACAAGATAATGATTATAATGTATTTGTGTGATAGATAATAAAATGCATGTACCTTGAAAATTAAAGAAAAAAAAACAAAATGCTGGTTTATTATAGGTTGCCTGCAAAGCAGCAGTGTAGATGTCAAATAACTTTGAAAATTTTTTCCATATATTCTCGTTTGCATAACAGTAAGTCTGTGATTCTTCACTCCAAATTTTATATATATGGTTGTGGTGTTACGCTGACTATTTCAAAGCCTCATTTTTTCCCCCTTTTTCCACCAGGTGTTGCATACCGAAACAACAAAGTGACTCAGAGAAAGATTGCCGAGGAAGGTGGCATACCTGTGCTGGTGCATCTTCTGCAGCATCCTCCCAACGATGAGATTCAAGTGGAGGTGGCTATCTCCCTTGGCTGTGTCATTCTCAGCTTCAGGGAGAACCAGGAAAA
This sequence comes from Ellobium chinense, assembly GCA_033807755.1. Classification (NCBI taxonomy): domain Eukaryota; kingdom Metazoa; phylum Mollusca; class Gastropoda; order Ellobiida; family Ellobiidae; genus Ellobium; species Ellobium chinense. The sequence continues at coordinate 8,840,408 of JAWQUT010000001.1, forward strand.
GTTGGCAGAGGAACCTGGTTTTAAGTTCAATACACTTCTGAACCTGCTTAGATCTAAGGATCAGGTACCGTAGACATCTAGTTTTTGTGTTTGGCATAACTCTTATTATTTTTCACTGGTTTGAACAATGGACCCAGCTCTCTGTAGATTAAAGTGCATCTCGTGTATATGGAACGAGAGTCTTTAACTTGTACTTCCATGTTTTCCAATGGTGCCATGTGTGCTAAATAAGTACATACTTTCTTTTTATTTGTGTCACAGTTTAATTAATGTGCAGTTTCTCTGCAGTTGCAAAATTTTTCATACAACACATACCCTCTAAACAATTTATGTAACTGGAAGTCTAAAAATTTCAAGAATGAAGAAGATAGTGGAATGAATGTTTAGAACTGCCACAAATAGTATTGTTCAAGATGCTGTGTTTTCATCATAGCAAAGAAAAACATGTTTAAAAAGGATGTGCCATAGTCAGTATGTTAGATGCATGCTGGGGATGCTTTTGTTAGTCACATGTTTCTAATTTTTATAGCTGTGATATTATCATCCGATCTAGTCTAGATATTTTAAATTAACAATGTTAGCAAGAAAAAATATATGCCACATTTCATGCTAAAAAATTTTGAAATTTTTGAAGGTATCAAACTTGAAATTAAGTACAATTCGCATTGTGTCACTCAGTCTAAAGAAACAGAAAAATTAATTTCAACATCCTTCGCTAACTTGCAACATCTTCCATACTTTGATGAGACTGCAGTTTAGTTAAGCCCACTGTATTTGTTGGTAACGTTTTTTGTTTTTTTTTTGTTCTTCAGGAAATCCGATTGAGGGCAGGCATGGCTTTGACAATCTTTGCCTTCAACAACACACCTCAACAGTTCTCCATTAGGGAGGCAGGGGGAATCAAGTACTCTGTGTTCCAAAGATTTATAGAGTCTACAGATGAGTTCTACCAGTGTTATGCTGCATTTCAGGTCAGCACCTGTTGGGTGACTTTACCTCGGTTATAACTGGGCAACATGCGTGATAAAGCCAGACTAACTGAATGAATGTAATGCCAGTAACTATTAGATAAAATTAATTGTATGCTAGTAACTTCTTGATGAAAAAATCTCATGACAGTAACTATTTTTAATATTAATGTTATGCCAGTTACTGTCGTAAAATGAATCTTGTTCCTGTAACAAATTGAGTCAAATGAGTCTTGTTTCATTAATGTCCAGTAACTGGTAAAATGAATCTTCTTCCATTAATGTCCAATATAATCTTTAAAAAAAAAAGGATATTAAAATATTTTTTTTGGGGATCAAGGAGTTATTGAAATTTTGAATCACTAGAATTGGAATGAACAGCATTTCTCTCAGGTTACAGTTCTGATTGACCAGGACATACATAAAAATATCTCATTTCACTTAGATATAGCTTGTTCTCGTGTTTTCTTCAAAGATGTTTGTGAATGAGAATAGTTAGTGATGCCTCTGTGCACCTATTCCCCATTCATAACTCCTAGTTGCTTCTTTCATTAAATCACACACAACTTACTACAGTAGTAACACACCTATGGGAGCTTGACCCGAAGGTTGGTAGCATTAGCAGGTTCTAATGAACAAAATTTAGGAATACTTCTTTCCTTTTTCTGTGATCCACAGATTGTTGTGCTGGCACGTGTCATTGTTGACAGAGATCAGGTTAGCCTGACAGCCCAGGGCATTTCGCTCCTGGTCTCCAAAATTGCCTCACCGGAAGATAAGGTAGTGGTTCTTACCTGCAGCCTCTTGTCGTCTTTGGCACACACTCGAGCAGGACTCACCGATGCCATGATCACCGTCGGTGCTCTGGACCTGCTAGTCAAGAAACTCAACTCAGAGAATGATGTGGCAAGTATCCTGAGTTTTATGCTCTTGTTTGGTCCTATTAACCCAATGATAATCCCAATGTGCCTTCTTTTAGCTGTTTCACTGTTTTTCACAGTCATTTCTTTTGTCAGTTTCAGCCCAGTTTCGTATATCCTTTTATGCTGTAATGATTGATATAACTCTGAAGCAAAGTTGTAGTTTTTTTTTTGTTTTGAAAATTCAGTTATTATGATGTTCATTACTTTCTAAACATTCATAGTGCGGTGATTAATTTCTTATAATCTGTACACCTGTTGACTTTTATAAGTTTATTTTTCTTTTTCCGTTATAAATGGAGTGTGCATGATATAGAAAATGAAAAATATACATGTATATTCAAACTCTTGAACATGCTATCATTTCAAGAGCAGATATGCTTTGATAATATCACAATTTATGAGTGGAATGTATTCTCTTTCTTATAAGCCATTGATGAGCACTTTTTCAACAGGTGAGGAATGGAGCAGCCGTGACACTGGGCTACTTGACCTTCAACAAAACTGCTCACCGCCTTTTATTTTCTGTATGTCGCAACATGCCCGGACTGTATGACAAAATCATGGATAATATTGGGACTGAGCCTCAGGTCAACCCAGAATTTATCAGTAACTTCAAGCGTGCCATGCTGATAGGTCTTCCCTGTCAAAGGTGTGTCTCCTTTTGTTTTGTCTTTGATGGAGGACTAAAGAGACTCAAAATTACTGATTAAAGAATGTTTTTTGAAAAAAAGTGGAATCTGAAATTAAGTTGCATATCACAGTTAAATAATATAGCAAGATCAATCTAGGAAATTTGCAAAGTATGGTCAGTTGACAAAATAGACTGTCCAGTGACCTTTATGATAAGACTTTTGATTGTTCCTCCTTCATCTTGGAAGGGACCATTATTCCTGCTTTGTGGCGCTCGTTTTCAAACATCTTATATCCATTTGCTATAATCCTGGGACTCTGTCACGGTGTACTTACGTTAAAATTGGTATCAGGATTAGGGAAGGGAATGGTTTGCACAATATCTAGGGACCACCACC
>JAWQUT010000001.1:8853664-8872750 GCA_033807755.1 Ellobium chinense
GCGCAAGTCCTGGATTTTGTTTCAAAGCATACGCCGATGATTGGTAGCGTTTGGCCCCAAAATGACCCTGATCGCACTGCTATTCAAAAACGATATTTTAAATAATATCCGTGTAGAAAGAATGCCAGTAACCTTACAGGTTTAGGAGCAAGGATTAATACTGTTATAAAATCTAGGGTAAAGATATTCATGTCTTACTCGGTTTGCGGGAGATAAAAAAGAGATGTTAAAATACGCCGATGACTGGTACAGTCACTCTAGACTAACCGTGTCTGTCTAACCCATGCCAGCCCAGTCATAGGCATGGATGATTGGATCTGGTGGAGCTAGGATTTGGAAGGAGAAAAACTAGTCAGTGATTTATGCAGGGACATTAGTACAACATGAAAAACCATTATGTTAGGCTATGTCGAAGGACAGCACCGCAACGTTAATAATGATACAGTTCATTTAGACTAGTCATATCAAAGACAGGTCTCTAGACCTCTAGATCTAGATCGATATTTCGACTAAATTGGTGCTGTTGTTAGAGAAAGCCTTGTATTACAAGAAATCAAAACAAAGGAGAACTATAGTAGCAGCCACATCTGTTTACTTGGGCATTTGATCATCAGGAGGTGGCTTCCTCAACTTCCTGTGCTGTTCATTCCATGTTATTATTGTTATCTCACTTATCTGTCATAGAAGTGTGGCTCAATGGAAGTGTTGCAGGTTGCTCTCATTTTGTGCATAATTTAACTCATTGGCTACGCGCGGCCGCTGGCAGCGGCCGATAATTTTCCACGATCTGACGTCCGGCCGCTCTCAGCGGCCGGTGACCCTCGCTGTATTTTTTGTTTCCTATGAAATCCCGCTTTTTAGATTAACTTTTTATATAATTACCTTTAATTTAACATATAACATTAGGTATTTTTGCCCATATTATTTCCATACTGGCCATACAAAATCGCCACCTTACTCATTTTTATACACAGGCTAAAATAATTCCGTCCAGACGTGGAAAAACATTTCGTAGTCAATGAGTTAACAGCTGTCTGAGAGAAGGATAACAGGATGATCATTTGTAATTTGTCTTCCGATAAAAATGCATGGTTGCCTGTTTACTGAATAATGGGGTGCATAATGATAAAAGTTGTAATATGGCCCATAGTCTTTTAATAAAGACTAAGATGTGTGTAGCTTTAGGCTTCTGCGTATTTGAGTAATTAAGTGTTAGTGTAATTTCTCTCATTTGAAAAGTTATGTCATAAGGCTGGTTATTACTTGTTCCCTTTATGACCTAGTTACAATGCTCAGTGTAGCACTAAGAATCTAAGATAAATCAAAAGTGATTTTTTTTTTTTTTTATCACCATGCAGATAATTGCAACAGGTCCTGTGAAATAATCATAGCAGAGTTAGCAAATTTTCACATTAGAAATAAATTGCATGACGTTTAAAAGACAGGAAAAAATATGTGATTTTCTAAAAATTCATGATTAATATGTAATGTTGATTTCTTATCGTGAAACCACTGAAATCCACTGAAGAACATCTCCATGAAAACAGTGAACTAAGATGGAATGCAAAAAAAGTGCAATGCTGTATGCATGCATGAATACAAAAATTTAAATAGGATAGCTCCTCTGTACAGCATCAGATGCGGCAAAAAAGGCATACTTTGAAGATTCCATCACTATTATAGTGGTTTCAACTTCAATCAGTATTGGCTTAGCATGCTGTTGCACTTGCAAGGCTGGGGTAAAAGCCAAACCTATCTCTGAAAAATATTTTGTTTCAGCCCATAGTCTACCGACAGACTGTGGCTACCTCTTGGGGCAGCGTCATATTTGTATTGATACACTTCATTTGTAGAGAGTTTTATCATATAAACAGGGCCTATTTCTGCTGACATAAAAGTGTGTAATAATTTTTTGGTGTGACGCATACTACATAAATTTGACCTTTGTCTTGCTTACGAATACTTTGATTGGAAGCCTTGGCAGTCTCTAGGCGTATGAATATATTTTAAGTGACATCGTTTCTTTTGTAACTATGTTCACTGCCGTGGGTTTCCCTCTGTCTAGATTAACAAAAAAAATTATTTCAGTCTATCTTTCTTATCGCTTGTCGTCATTCTCTTCACATTTCAGTTTCAGTTCAGTTAAACATTTGAATTAAAAGTTCTTGAAATATCACAGTGTTTCTGTGGTCGAAAGTGTCAATGATTGTCAACTGTTTGGATCTACTTTGTGTCACGTAACTGTGTGGTTCAATTAATTCATTGTGATTGATGTGTCTCAAACAGGGTAAGGGCCATTTGGGGGTCCTTTTCATGTTTAAAAGTAAATTGTTTTAGTAGTTAGACTGTATATGATTAAGGATCTGAAACTTGTTGAAACTCATTACAGATCCTCTATAAAGTCTTAGACTAACAACCAGAATGGTGCCTTATTTATTAGAGGCATTATACATATTTTGAGTTAGACTTAGACATCTGTTCTTGCTGAGGAGGGAGTATCAGAAATAAGAGCAGTTTTCTTTACTGAAGTGCTATAGCCATGAACGGGCCAGACACACCTAAGAGGTTATTGCTTGAAACTAAGCTCACCCCCACCTCCCATCCATTTGATATTTGTACTTTATTTGTTTTTGTTTTGAAAGCCCCAAAATACATTATGTACAAGTCGTTGTTTTCACAGCGAATGGTTATATTCTCTCTAGAAACATGGCCATACTACATTGACCAAGATCTTCTCCTTCTAAGCAGAAAATTGAAAGATCTTATGGTTTTATTTTGTGAGTTTCCTTAGGCTCCAAGTAACAAAATTGGGGAAGAGAAATTATGGCAATAAGATAGCAAACAAGTCTCCTGTGCAATAATTTGTAGATGCACAGTGAGTGACCGAAAGTATAGGATCTGGTCAGGGAGCCAGCATTTTAGATCACATTGTTGCTCAAATATGTTAGTATAAGTAAGTTTTCTGTTAAAAACACAACTTGAAGTGCCAATAAAGCCGGTGGGAAATCCATGATTTCTGAGAGTTTCATGATTTCAGTCAAGAGTTTTAGACAAAAACTTGCCATTGTTGGTAAAATATGATATCTTGGAATGCATTTTGATTTATAACTTGAACATGTTGAAGTGTGAACATGTCGAACATCCGGAAGTTGTAAGAAAATAGCTAGGGTTATTTTTGCGAAATCTCCATAAAACATCTGAAAACCTGGAATATCATCAGATCTGAGTCTATTTCTAATAACAAACAGGCAGTATGTGATTATTTTAGATCCACAACAGCTTGAAGTAAAATCTTACTTGCGTAATCTCCCATTTCAGAACTGTCCTGCTTCTTCTCATGGGGGGAGTGGGGGGTCTTGCTGCTCATGAACATTGTAATAAAAAATTGTTGGAACAGCTTCAGAAATAAGCCGAAACTAACAAATGTAGGCTTGTTGACGCTCCCGAAGCTCTCAATGACAGAGGGCATAATGACAGATTAATGACATCTAAAGGTTGCTTTGTTTGTTCCCCTTCCTTCCTCCCGTTTTTATCCATGCAAAGAAATTAACTACGGTATTGCCTATTGTGAGAAAATTTCTGTCCGTTAGGTTTAAATGGTGGCTTGTGCATGTTATTATTATTTATGTTATTTCGATTATTTATCTCATCCTCAGCAGCTAAGCATTTTTGTGGGTAAAATTATGGGAGTTAAAGATGTAAAGAAATGTATCTGTTGTGTGTCAACTGTGTAATTGTAAAGAAGTATTTATAACACAAGATTGCTCAAAACGAAAGTCACTGGAAGCTGTTACAACACTGAACACTGATTTGTGTGCTGCTTTTTAATTCTTTCTTCAGGTATCCTGAAAGGTGCCGATCTTGACACTTTGTCTGCGAAAAAAGTGCGAAAGATGCTGGAGGAAAAATTTGATGCAGATTTCTCAGAGAGGTATGCTTGACCCATGGCACTTTCTGTATCTTGGTTCTTTTTTTTTTTGTACCATTTTGCTGTGAATTGCCTTTCTCATGCCCCTTCATTTGTCATAGTTTTGTTTTAGCTATCGTGTGTTTGGTGTCATTGTCTGAAGATCGGGGTCACTTTGCTTTCCCTAAATTTCCCAGACTCCTAAAACGGTTAAAACTTGTATGATTTCAGTAGAGTTATTTGTAGACGGCCTAACTGAAGTAAATTATTTCAGAAGAGCAATTTTGCCTTGAAATTTTTATTGCTGCCAAAATTTGCAGGTTGGAGCAGTCTTTTCTGCACTTCTAATGAAGTGTCAAGTCATGAGAAAAAGAGGTTTATATAAGTAAATAGAAAGTTTAGAGTTCAGTCTTGTCAGACAGACGAGGTATTTTTAGCTATTTCAAGCCTAAGACAAGTAATTCAAAGATTTATGTCTGAATTTTGGAGAGATGAAAAGAATGAAACGTTCCATAGTATAAGCATGTCACGTGATTTGGATAAATCATCCTTTGCTATGCTTTTTATTTCCAGGAAAAAAGAAATTGACAAGCTGGTCATGAAGATGATTGATGAAGATGAGGATGATGAAGAGGAAGAAGATGCAAAAGATTCAAGAAAGGATGATGCTGAGGATGATCAAAATGGAATGAGTGGTGGAGGAAGTGACGCTGGATCAGATGACGAAGTTCGTGATTGTCATGCTTAATTTACATGCTTATGTCATTTTACTGTGAAGTTCTATGGTTTGTTAATGGCCACTGAAACTGGTAGTTAGATTTCATGCGGTTGTTAAAATGAACCTCATTTGCTAGAAGTGGGAGGGTTTTTTTTTTGTTTGTTTTTTTTTTAACCTTAAGTTTAAACAGTTTTCAAATTAAATTTGGCTAGATGTTCAGTTTAGAAATGTTTCTATTTTATGTCTGTTTGAGAAGAACTGTACCATTGCTAGGCAACTGACCTATGTAATGTAAGTGAATGTCTAGAGATTTTAGAACATACTGGTGATAGATGATTATGATCTGTTCAGACCTATAGTTACTGTGGAGTAGATGAAGCTGTGCCATCAGTAACTGCATGTGAAACTGAATTGTGCATAATTTTCCTGCACATAGTTCATGCTGTTTTATGTGGATTTCTTTTTTTTTGTATGCTTTTACAGGTGCCAAAAAAGAAAGCCAAAACATCATCATCATCGTCATCAGCAGCAGCAGCAGCATCAAAAAAGCACAAGGTGAAGTCTTAATGTTTTGTATTACTACAGCTTCCTCAATGTCTTTTTGCTCAGAGTTTAGGAGTATTATTAAAGCTTGCAGCAGAATAATTAGTTTTAGAGTCCTAGCAGTGGTTTCTCCAGATCATGTGAAATAGAGGCAATATTCCCCCTTTGTTGTAAATTTGGACGCAGGATTTGTAAAATTTCAGTGGGATTTTAGATTTTTCTCAACTTCTTTTCAGTTTCTATTAGAAAGTAGAAGGAATTGGCCCACATTCAATGAATTTTTGAAGAGGATTTTAAAATTTAAAGAATGAATCATGCAGTCCAGAGAAAACAGTAGCCCTAGATCTTAGATTGTTTTGGTCATCAGATGAATAAGACCATGATATATGGAATGCTCTGCCTCTCCAAAAAGATACCTTTACAGTTCAATTTCAGCCACTAAAAGGTGACCATGTCAGTCTAGAATTATAACTTTTGTCTCCTTTTGCATGCATTACATAAACTAATTACATAAACTATGCTTTGGAGAAGATTTGTATGTAAGTGTTATTAGTGACAGTAAAGCAGAACAGTCCATCATCATATTTAAAGCAGTTGTGCTCAAAGCAGAAGGCAAAATACTCACATAAGAAGCATGGAAGATGCTGAAGTTGCAGTGGAAAGAATGGAAAGGACTGAGGAACAAACAAGCAGAAATCAACAGGAGTAGTGAACCAGCAAACACTAGGAATTGTTACAACAAGAGGCAGAGCGTGTATGGGAATGCCCTGAGTGCAGTGATGCATGTTCCAGGCCAAGTAAAGTAAAGTCTCACAATAGAGGTTATTACAGCAATAGCGGTGATATGGGTTAGGATTAATTCCTGAAGCCCCAGGTTATATATAGGTCTCAGCTTAATGTCTTCACCTTCAAGCCCCTGTCTTAACAGTTCTAGCATAGCATTGTTTATTGTCATCTTCTCTTAACCTTAACCAAGATTACTTAAAGACTGCAAACAGGCCTTTTCTAATAGTTGACATTGTCAGTGTTGTGTCATCTAACACCAACATTAGCTATTAACCTGTTTGTCATGACTTGTGTTGCACTACCTGGCTTGTTTTTACTAATCATGCATTTCTCTTAATGTCACTGTCACAACTGTGTTCTAGCTGTTACTGTTAATTATTTTCATATTGCTTTACTTCATCCAGAAAAGAAAGTCAGCCACCAAAGCAGATGACAGTGAAGATCCAGTAATGTCCAGCATCAAACAGGTTAGTTTTGATTTTTTGCCCTAGAATATATACAATAAAATGATTTTGAGCTCATTACTATTCACACTTTCAACATAACTGAAATTATGATACGCACACAGTCACCTTTTGTGTATGTTGACTTTGCATTTTACACAATTAATTTCAAAAGTATCCACAGTTTTGAAGAAACTGCACTCTTTGAGGGTCTCAGAAAATAATGGATGTATCTGAGTCAATGTTGTGCCGTTATTCTATGTGATAATATTCCTATCAGAATGAGCAGTCACGCTGCAGTGTTACATACTAGGTGGCCACAAAAAAAAAATAAAATAGTAAATATGACAGATACAATCTATAATTGCTGCAAGTTTCGATGATCGAAGTGTTCTCAATACTTTTGTCACAGCATGAACATTAAAAATACATGTTAAAAAGAGACATGCCGGGGCCAACATATTAGCCACACTTCAAACATATAACTGTTAAATATGTGCATTATTTTTTCAACTGTGGCGTAGCACTTTGATAAATCAACTTAACTGCAACTTCTTGTGAGCATGGGAAAATCTGTGATGACGATTTGTTGTGATTTTGTAAGGACTTTTACATGGATAGTGTTCTTTTGTCCGAAGATGTGAATTAGTAAAAGTTAAAATTAAATAAGGTCAACACTAAAGTGGATGCTGATTTCATGTCATAATATAAAGATGCAAACCATCATAACTTTTCACCCCATGTGCATGCTCTTAACTGCAAGAGTAGCAGCATTTATTTAAAATGATGATCTCATTCAAGTTCTCAAAACATGAAAACATCCAGGCAAGATCAGGAGATCACCACAACCCATGACAATTATCATTGATTGTACTGCATTGAAAAAATTATTATTATTTTTATGTCTCTTTTCTTTGTGTGTATGTATATATGTGCAGGGATGCCACTCAGAAATCCAAGAGTATTGGTGGCTCCGAGAATGCCATTCAAGGTCCGTCCGAGAACCCGTGACGACTCTCGGAAAAAGGAGATTCCCAAGATCCAAAATTTTATCAGAAGTTTTGGTATGGCCGCCGCACAGTTAGATCAGCATTCACAATAGACATAGGCGTTTCAGTACGGTTGGCCTATGGCTAGACAGATCAGAATTAATAAAAGGTCACTTCTGGCCTTAGTAAACGCATTCCATAAATTCCGAACTGTCGTCAAAGTGGTTATTTTGGTTTCGAAAATTCATTTGGAGAACGGAAACCATACATGACACACAAATTTCCAATGCTTCTGTGGAAATTGCCATGTACTTCTAGCTTCGGCAGCACTAGGACAGCTAATCGCCCATTGCTTTTGCTCAACTTCCTCAGGGGATGTGTGGGTTAGGCTGGTAGACTTCTCAGAACACGTAGATCTACATTGATTTACCGAGATAGTCTGAAAGATGATTGAAAGCAAGAGATCCAAGCTGCAAATCATTTATGGCTATCCTCATAGGGACATTCCAAATGAAGCTTTCTCTTATCAAATCACAGCCCCAGGCACTTGGAGAAACAAGATTTTGAAGCAGCCTGTCCTAACTTTTGTGTTTACAAAAAATTTCAGATATTGACAAAGAACATGTTTGAATGACTAGTCAGGAGAACCAAACTGCGTGACGAGTTTTATTCAAAAGCCTTATCTGCTGCCTGATCCATGATAATTACAGGTTGACAAGCCTGCTTTCAATTTCTCTACTGTATAATTATGTAGTAAGTTTAGACATCTTCATGTTTTAAAGAGATAGCTTTATTTTTTTATTGTTGAGAAACTTTATTTAGAGATTAAACATGAGTTGGTTCTTTGAAAGTAGAGGTTTCAGGTTAGAGACACTAAGTTCGCAGGATTTCCTGCGAAGCGGCAAAAGTTTGAGAGAATTTTATGAAATGTGAGTGGCGTCCCTGTATGTGGTTAAGGATGGTTGGACATGACACTTATTATGTATGTTCACAATTGTTGCAGTCCATTGAGAATGTATAGCTTTAGTGACATCCATATTTCATTATGTGTATGATAAAATGTGATTAAGGGTTGCCATACTCACTGTTTGCGGTTGTTTCACACATCTAGATGGATGATGAAGATCTTGCCAAGAAATTGCAGGAGGAAGAGTCAGGATTGCGCAGACGGCGAGCAGCTGCAGTATGTATTGTCATTGCTGTTTATTAGTACAGCTGACAATGGGAAAGAGGGCTATGAACCACACATTTTCTCACCATCCAGTTTTCATGGAAGCAAAAGATGATTTTGAATGTCACATCTATCACTTTTCTATGCCAAATTATCAGGAGATATTGGCTAAATTTCATTCCAAGGAGTGACAGTTTCAAGAGATAATTTTTCTGATATTTGCTGGAGGTGAAGTTTTGTCTCAGGAATACTATGCCCTTTATACTTACAGTTAATTAATCTACACTTGTGGTTAGGCATCTTTTATTCCAATTTTATTTTATTCTGAGAATGAAGTTGCATATTTTTTTGTCACATCTTTGTTCCATATTAATCATGTTATAACAACTCACAGAAATACTTGACAGCTTTGGTTTCGAAATCTTTGTCATTGTGGGGGTTATCTGCCACTAGCTGGCTTTTCTAGGCTTTGTCAGCAGGAGAAGAATAATCTGTACAATCAAATTATTTAATATTTTTGACAAAGCTATTCACCCATGGTTGATAAGACCCAAAAAAGAAATCTACTTCTTTTGACTATTCTTTCTACCCATCAGACAGAATTTAGAGAAATGAGTGCATTAGATTTCCACGTAGAATTGCATAAAAGGTGCTAAATGATGCATTTTGTTTTCTCAAGAGTGATGATTCTCTGACAAATATTTTTGCAGTATCACTAGTTGTTAGACACTTGATTTCATCCATATCTCTTAGATACCTATATTTGTGATCCCTATGGAGGCTTTTCAGTTTCTGTGTTAACTCATTGGAGTTGCGCCTTAATAAAATATTGCAACACCTGCGGTCGCACTATTTTTACCACTTTTTAGGTACCTGTATTTTGTAAAGTATTTGGAGGAACCTAGCATACCTATACATTTTTTGTGAGCTGGATATGTGATCTGCATGATGAGTACAGTGACTTTTGACATCATTTGCTGAGTTTTCAGTTATTAGCTGGGTTTAGGTACCTGTATGGGGTGATTTTTTATTTATTTTTTTTCACTCTTCCGCCACATTTCATCGTCACTGTTATCGATAATTTGTCTTCCATTATCTTCGCACAACAAATCGCTTTCCTCATCCGAACCTTCCTACATCACCAACTCTAGAACTTCGGTCGTTTTCAGTTTATGACTTCGCCCAGCCATCTTGTGTCAACAAAACGGAGTGGCAAAGGGCACGGCCGGGCACGCTAAAAAAATGTATTTTCCCCACCAAAACGAGTTCCAATTCACTAAGGGAACTCATTCTAATAACAATTAGGGCTATGGATCATAGTGTTATTCTTAGTTGCCGCCCATTAACCGCACAAGACACAAACGAGCGCTATAAATATTGCCGCATCCATACATGCGGCACGACGCCAAGAGCTGTAAGAAGTGCCGCAAACCGTTTTGCGGCACGGCTCCAATGAGTTAACATAGAATTACAAGGCTTTACCACAAACTTAGATGTAAAATGACGTAACTTTGTGCTTTGTGTCTAACCAGAAAATCCAAAAAAGCCTTCATAAGATAAAAGTGTCTTTGAGAAATGGGTGAAATCCCATGTCAAACAACTGGTGCTGTCACGAATGACAGTCGTCTTAAGATCATCACTCTTATTTGAGAAAATGCACTGTTTAACTCATTGGAGTCGAGCCTTAATAAAATATTGCAACACCTGCGGTCGCACTATTTTTACCACTTTTTAGGTACCTGTATTTTGTAAAGTATTTGGAGGAACCTAGCATACCTATACATTTTTTGTGAGCTGAATATGTGATCTGCATGATGAGTACAGTGATTTTTGACATCATTTGCTGAGTTTTCAGTTATTAGCTGGGTTTAGGTACCTGTATGGGGTGATTTTTTTTTTGTTTTTTTTTTGACTCTTCCGCCACATTTCATCGTCACTGTTATCGATAATTTGTCTTCCATTATCTTCGCACAACAAATCACTTTCCTCATCCGAACCTTCCTCCATCACCAACTCTAGAACTTCGGTCGTTTTCAGTCTATGACTTCGCCCAGCCATCTTGTGTCAACAAAACGGAGTTGAAAAGGGCACGGCCGGGCACGCTAAAAAAAATGTATTTTCCCCACCAAAACGAGTTCCAATTCACTAAGGGAACTCATTCTAATAACAATTAGGGCTATGGATCATAGTGTTATTCTTAGTTGCAGCCCTTTGACCGCACAAGACACAAAAGAGCGCTATAAATATTGCCGCATCCATACATGCGGCACGACGCCAAGAGCTGTAAGAAGTGCCGCAAACCGTTTTGCGGCACGACTCCAATGAGTTAACACTTTAATGTGCAATTCTGCATTGAAGTACCAGTGCACTTGTGGTGAATCTACCGCTCTGATTGGCTGGTGTTGACATTAACTCATTTTGACTGGTTGGGTTATATTGAATTCTTTGGTTTAGAAGAGAGATTTCTTGTGAAGCAAGCGCTGTAGTTTGGAAAACAATAAAGATATTCATCTGATTTACAAAACTTTTTTGAAAGAGGAAGTGTTAGCAGAGGCTCAAGTCTTTTCATGCTGTCTGGAATATGAAATAATTAGTTAATCTTGGCTTGCATATAAATTTACTGTTTGTGTGCTCTATCATCAGCCAAAACCTAGGAAGGAACGGGAAAAAGACCCAGACAAAAAGAAGAAACGTAAGTATGACTCTTGTACACCAGCAGTCTTGAAATTCTCATGCATATATATTATTTTTTAGTTTGATGTTACTGCTATTTGTGTACACTCATAGGTTAGGAGAAAGCCTTACATTATATTTAGCTTTCAGTTACAGTCAGTCCACACTGTGATAAAATGTCATCAGCTCACTATAAGTTTGGATAGGAACTCATTGCAGAGTGCACAGTTTGCCAGTTGTAAGGGACCTCTTTACATAGTGCTAATGAAACACATTGCTACAGTCTTGACAATTGCATAGTGATCTGAGTATTCTTGTTACTTAAGGGTTTCAGATATGTGAGGCTGTCATACCGTGAAATGTACTCCTAAATGAAAAGGACATGACTGGTGGTATCAGAAATATTTATCTGCTGGTGAGAAATAAGTTGTGGCAATTTCGGAGTAGCATTGGTGGCTATTTTGGAGCAGCATCTCAGGGATAAAACAGGTAGAGAGGTGTAAATTTGGGTGAGTCAGTGATCCTGAGCCCTTCAGAGACAAGCAAGAAGAATTTGGGAGTTCAAGTTCAGATTCAGTTGCGGCAGAATTCTTGGTCTGTTAAGGACGAGGGATGAGAAGGGAAAGACTGCAAGTTCAGCTGGCTCAGTGCTTCTCAGGGCTCCAAGACAAGTGACAAAAAAGGCAATATGAGGTGAATTCAGTAGTTCAGGTTCAGTTGAGGCAATGGTTCTCAGCCTGTTTAAGACGAGGCAGGAGAAGAAAAATCTGTGCAGGTTCAATTGAGGCAGTCGCAGTCATTCTCATCCCTTCAAAGACAAGGAATGAGATTAGACTGTGATATCCAGAGAGAGATGTCAAGATTTTCTGTCAGTGGTAACAGATACTGGTGTTGATTCTGATGCTATGGAAATGAGGAAGGCATGGGACATTTGCAGAGTTTCTCAGGAAGAGTATTCCCACCAACTACCCTTGTGTGTATTGTAAGTGTGGTCTTCATAAAAAGGACAGCAGCATTTGAATCAGCACTTCTGTGACACAATGCAGAAACAGAAAAGGTGAAATCATGTGCCTTAAAATGGGTCATTTTCCTGAAGCTGACACCCTTAAAACTGCTAAATGGTGTTGTAGATGTTCAAGGACACATCACATTTTTCACGCTTGTAACTTGAAATATTAACAGCAAATCCATTTCAATATTTCATGAAACAAAACATAACCCTCTGGATATCAGAAGTATTGAATCTAACCAAGTGTACCCCACATCTGGTAAAGATAGGCAGATCAGCCCATTGAAATTAGTATGCATGAAAAGCAAGAAATGCAACCTGCAGTTGGTGCAGGTTACTTGTGTACAAGGCATTTACATAGGCATAACTTTGAAAGTGATAGAAAACTGCTGTGATATCACAAAAACATTCTCATAGGCAGGCAGACACCACTGCAGCTGACAGTATGTTCACAGTTAGGTGCCAGATTTACAGAGCTATTCACCAGAATATGACAGGAAGGCCTGTTTATCCAATCCATGAAAGAGAATTAACGTTCTTTGTATTGTAGGAAAGTGACCCATCTTTTCAATGATGCCACACCAAAGATATCTCAATATGAAAGTATCTGCATAATTATAGAGGCGACATTCCTCGGGACTTGATATTGCTGATGATCTATTGCAATATATAGAATGAATTCCTCTTGTGCAGACAACAGGATTATTTGTTGCATTGAGAAATGCTTAGTTCTGCTTTCATTCTTACATCCTGAAGGAGTCTGCATGCTTACTGAGCTATATTTGTATTCTTGTGCTTTATGAAGGTGAATGATGACCAACCAGCCAGATTATATCACCTTATGTCTTTACTAACGAGATTTCAATGCCAGCAACTAGTGCTGTTTTTATAATAGTATTCATTTTGTTGTCAGTTGGTCTGTGTAGTCACTGACTGTCACTATGGTTGTTTTGTGTGTTAGAATTATGCCTTGTCATGAGATAAATCTTCATGTTTCCATGTGGTTTTTATGTTATGATAACAGGATTACAGCCAACACCTGTGTTTATAATTTTGTGACAAGAAAGATAATGAAACAATAGGCCACTGATAATAAAATTATGATTCTTATGATATGCTTCTCCATTTAAATGCCTCGTTAGATGTGTGTAGAGTGATGTTTTCTCAATGTATCATATATTCCATACACAAGAGCTATGCATTTTAATGTGAGCATATCAGCAGACTGCTTCTGAATATCACAGGCCTGAAAGAAAGATTCCAACCTTTTTTAAATAATTACTGAGCAGTTTGATTCTGTGTGGGATGAGATCAGCAATGATGAGGAATGCAGCACAAATTTGCATCAACTATCACAATTTCACAAAGACCCAATTCCTGTAACATTTTAGAAATAAAAAAATCCCTCTTCTATTAGTGGATACGAGTGGAGTGTTCTGATCCAACAGAGAAAAGAAAATCTGTTTCTTATTGTTTTTGTTATTGAATGGTAAAGTATTATTTCATGCAGTTGCCCATTAACAGAAAGTAGTGTTAGTTGTCTTAGTTGAATGGTACCTTTGTTGAGCCAGAAGTTGCTAAAAGAAATAACACCAGTATATTTGTTACCTCAGGTGAATGGAGAATTTTGTAGGCATTCATTTGGGGTACTTCTCTAATGGATTCCAGGTTGGCCGTTCACTAAGGATTCGAATATTTATGGAATTGAGTATATATTGTTTAGGAAACATCAGGAGCAGTCTAAAGTATTCAAAGCCATTGCCTTATGTTTTGGATCAAGCAAAGATAAAGTTTCAAATTAGAACCAAATTTAAACTGTTGAGGCAAATAAGTATTGGTATCTAAGGGAACCTTTTGGCATAAGAAAATTATTGTGACAGCTCATGTTACTTTGTAAATTTTTTTTTGTGTGTCCTTCACAACTGATGTTTCTGACACATTTGTTTTATGATCAGAGCTCATTCCTGTCATGAATAAGAAGCTGAAATTGGAACTCAAACTGTGTTCAGCTGCTTTCGGTTGCAGACACTTTGAGAAATATTACAGCTAGTCCCAAAAGTGATGTGTAAGTTAGCTGTGCTATTCCTGGCAAGATGCCCCTCATTTCAGTTGATGCATCAAGACACTATTATGGCACTCACAAGTATCTGTCCAGTACCTCCTACCGGGAGGCTTAATTGTAGCCAAGACCATCTGGAAGAAAATTTACTTTTTGTGGCTTCTCAGAGTTTATGTGCATTAAAGCTGTTCTTAACTTATTTTCTCATTTTAATTACAGGGGATAATGTAATGAACTTATATAAATCATGTCCTTAAAAATATTAAACGACAGCTAACTCACTTTTAGTGGCTTGTTTTAAAAATGAAATTGATTTCTCATTGAGTAGCAGATGTTTGGAGTGAAAGGATGCATCTAAGTGCCAATAAACTTGATAGTGTTTCCAATGTACAGATGGCAAAAAAAGGAGAAAGCAGACAACAGCAGTTTGACTTCCTTTCACTATCAGTTGCTGTAGGACAGAATGAGTTCTGATTTGTGGGTATGGTGCAGAACTAGTGTGTAAAGCAGAGGGTCGTTCTAAGATGAACAGCCTAAACTTCATCCAGATTGATTTCATGTTGTGAGATCTTCATTGTCAGAATTGTTGAACATGCCACACATTTTGCAGCTTTTTTGATAACACTTGTTACCAATTTTTGATAAATTCAAGGAGAGGTGAATTTTGTCATTTGATAGCCAGAATTCTCTACGGGCAGTTATTTTATGCAGTCTTTACTGCTGTCCTGGCCCTTAGATTTAAAGCACACTGATTTTGCACCAGACCCATTACCTAACTTCATCATGTCTTTTTTCTTACTTTTGTTTTTTTTTTAATCAGCCTCCCTCTACAGTCGTCCTTGCAAATTGTCTGATCAGTTAGCAGCAGTTGTCGGAACAAATGAGGTTTGTTGGCGTGTCATTCTCTATAATTTCTGCTCACTGAGAGGGGATGTTGTGCAAGTAGAGCGTGCAGGGAGGAGTTGGCTTTTCTTTAATGAATGGCGAAGAAATTAGCCACATGTGCTTTCATATATAAGCTCTAGATATTCAGGTGGCAGAGTGGTCAAGTGATACGGCACCCAACATTTGTTCCTAAATTTCAAATCCCACTTTCAGTGGAGGTCTCTTTGGGTATTTTTTGTTGTGTTTTTAGGCACCCAGTTGTTGGTGGCCTGATGGAGGTT
Source organism: Ellobium chinense (assembly GCA_033807755.1). Classification (NCBI taxonomy): domain Eukaryota; kingdom Metazoa; phylum Mollusca; class Gastropoda; order Ellobiida; family Ellobiidae; genus Ellobium; species Ellobium chinense. Next base: position 8,869,129 of record JAWQUT010000001.1, read on the forward strand.
CAAGGGATGGAGGGATGTTGAAACCTAACTCAAATAAACAAATGTAGATATTCACCCCTTTCCCGTTGTATGAGTTTCATAACTTTGTTTTTGGAAGGGATGTAAAGAAGTCAAACAAATTTAAGTATTTATCCCCTTCTTCTCAGTATCCGTTTAGCACTCCATGTTTTTGGAAGGTATGGGAGTAAATGGGTGAAATAGAAGTTCACATTTATGGACTCGACAAAACTGTCATCTTTGAAGGCTTCACCTCAGTATCTGGACCAGACTGACATATATACCTAGGGCTGATATGTTGGGATGTTCAGTGAATGTAACAAGATATAATGGATCAGAAAGTGCCTGATTTGAAACTCATATTCATTGTGTCCATTTTGGTCTCCAAGATGATGATTCCAGAAGCAATACTGGTATTGTGGATTAGTGGGCGTAGCGCTCGTTTTGACTTTCATAATTTCTAACATAACTAATTATAATACATTTACTATAGACACTATTTAGATTTTGTTCAGTGTATTGTATTCTGCTGTGCTTGTACAACATCCTTTATTAGGCATGAGTTCTTGATTTACTCGCTTTCTTTAAAATTCCTTGAAGATTACCATTCTAACTTCACATTGATTACGTACATGTTTTCAGTTTTCATTTCTTTGGTCATCATTCACCATCAAGCTTCCCCTTGTGTTAGTCTTGTATTATGAGTGCTTCAGTTTTCCCATTGCTGTTTTAGTGCATGTTTTTGATGTATTACATTATTTTGCATAGAAGAACGCATAATATAAGTCATGTGCAATGAAGCTGCAGGTGTTTCGGCTTCAGTGGGAGAGTGATACTTTGACTTTGCTGGAGAGAGAATGAAGAAGAAAGAGTATGAACTCCAAAGTGGAAATGAAAATTTGCTTTATGTATCATACTCACACAGATCATTTTAGATGCTCATGGGTGAACACTATCTGGCAGATGTGATGAAGTGCATTTTTTGCGTGCTGAGCTGACTTTTCCTCTGCCTCTTTTTGCTTTCAAAGCTGCCATCAGGTCTTGTGAAACATGATTTTTTAAAATTACATTTGTAGAAGAAAGCAGTGAAGAAAAAGACATTCAGGCTGTTGTAACTATCATTGTATCACACCATGTTGATGACTTACTCTTTCTTTGGCAAATTATTCTCCACCTGTCATTTCTGTAAGGAAATATACTTGCAACTGTCTTTCACTATTCACATTTGGTAGTTGTGTGGTCGAGATGGCTATAACTGTGTGTTTTTTTCCCTTAAGTGGCATTTTGTCTCTTAAGAATTTGAGATTTCTGGTTAATTTCAGCCTGAGGATTATGTATTTACAAGCATAAGTTGTTGATAAGAAAGGACATTAGAAGGAATGGGAATGAGAGAGAGAGAGAAATTGCTGAGAATTACAAAGAGGACCCTTCACTTCCAAACAAAAAACTCCATCAGCCTTGCTTTTGCACTGGCCATATTCACTGTATTTACTGGCAACAAAGCAATGCTCATTGCGTGAGCCACATAATGTGGACAGTTTTTCTGCAGCTGCCTGTATTGGCTGAATGTCGCATGAAAGAATTATCAGCACGATTCTGTGTTCTGGGGAGGTTGAAGGGGGAAAGTTGTTGAGGAAAATGTCGTGTTAGTGTGCCTCTGGAACTCTGCTTACGGTTAACAAATTTCGTGGTGGTACTCTTAGAAACCAGAAACCACAGCGTGATTAAGTGAAACGAAGTGGTTTAATTTCATTTCATCTGGTCTCAGTGGTGGTACAAGCGCATGTTTTTATGATTGATTTGGTTTTGTTTTGGTAATTTGTATTTTCAGATGCCAAGATCGGAAGTTGTAAAGACTTTGTGGTCGATAGTGAAGGAGAGGAATCTTCAGGTTTGTATCTGTTTCACATTATCATTTTGCTGTAAAACATATATTTCTCATGTAGTATTTTGACAGTTGACTTCAAGTTATGATTGGTGCGTGAACATGTTCATCTGAATATGTTTGTTACATGTTGGGACATTTCTCATAATGATGAGGATGGTCATAGATGCTGCAGGTCAGGAGGTTACCAATCATGTTTGATAAAGGAATGGATGATGGGGAATTCTCTTTCAAGAGTTGTATATAGAGTGCGAATTGGCAGTGAATCCACCTTGTTTACTGCATGATACTGAACGCCCAGTTAATGCTTTGTGTTCTGATATTTCAGGAACCTTACTGACTCCAGATTTGCATGAAAATTGAACATAAAGTTATCAGGGGCTGTTCAGACTGTTTGATTTAGGGTTGGGGGTTTCTATCTATCACCTCGATTCTACACCTTGCTTTTCTGCTTCGCCAATTCTTACTGTTGGTACTGAAGAGAAAGATACTGTTTTACAAACCTGGACCTTCAGAGTCCATCCTGTTTATATTTGTGGAGACAAATATGGTGAGAAGTCACTTTTTAGTAGTTACAGGGCTCCATCTGCTGATCTGATGGGCTCTTAGCTATTAATTAGATTAGGTCTAAATTGCTGTGTGTAGCCTAAAGCAAACATAGCAGTGTTGTTTTTTTTATGTCAGCATGTCACAACCTATATAGAGAGCAGCATCTGAAAACTGCTCAGTGGTAAGTCGGCATGTAGAAGATGGTTAGTAATGAAAGGTGTTAATCATTGGGATCACTGTATTTCCACGTATGTCTGAGTTGTCTTTTTAAGTTTGGTTATCTGTTGTTTTGCAGGATCCTGAAAATAAGCAGTTCATGTTGTGTGATGCCCAGATGGAGACCCTATTTGGTATGTCGAGAATAGTTTATTGTGTGTCAGACCTTACAGTGGTTGTAAATTAGTTAGATTTGTAAAATCTCATGACAAAAGGGCTTTGTTATTCTATTTATGAAATCCCTTTCTTCATTGCATCTTTCTGATCCACATCTCCAGATAAAATATTAAAATTTGTGCAACATTTTGAATACAGTGGAACCCGCTTAAGCGGGACGGCTCCGTTCCCGACGAATCTTCCCTCTTAAGCAGGCGTCCCGCTTAGGCGAACTATCCATTATAAAGTGATTTCTTAGCTAGTTTGTGCGTTTCTTTCAAGTTAAGGGATATCATTACTTGTTGATAGTGAGGTGTGACAACAGAGTCAGATTTAAATTGTATCTGTACTGTTTAAAATATACTTATTGCAGTTGGACTGCATTTTCAGTAGACTTGTAGAGCATATTATTGGTCATTCTTTGCGGGGAACGGGATTTTTGGTTGGCTTCAAAGAAGCACGTAAGCCTTCTGACCACTCTCCTTTGAAAATTTTAAAAAAAACCAATTTCTTTTAAAGACCGGGACATGTCTACATAGAGGGAAAGAAATAATACATGTTAAAATAAAACTGGAGAGAATATGAAAGGTCTAACATCTCTGAAGTCGAGATGTTCGCCGTCCCCCATTCAAGTGATCAAACATAATTTGGGATCAAATTTACATGATCATAAACACCAGCAAAGATAAGCGTCACACTTCTTGCTCCACACCTGGCCAGAGCGCGACGTGAGCGGTGTGTGTCGAAAAGCCTTTATGCAACACGAATGATGGTCATGCCTTTGTCAACGACACCCTGGCTGAGTGTTGTGCAATAGCG
>JAWQUT010000001.1:8873351-8886683 GCA_033807755.1 Ellobium chinense
AACACATGCCCATGCCCTCCTGTGTTAGCGTCACCGCTGCTCGCCTCGCCAGAAATACGTGACGTCACCAGCACGCCTCAAGGCTATTACGCGTCGGGCTCAAGGCTATTACGCGTAGCGCTGCACTCAGTAGGGCTCGCTCCCACGTGGAAACAATGGGTTATTGTTGTGCGGTAAACTGTAAATCTAGAGATGGATCCACAGAAGACACCGTATAGCACGTGGAGGCATCTGTTTAAGTAAACACTGATGTGGACATGCATGCTAGCAAAGTTAGATCTAGATCGAGACTAGTCTACTAAGTTGAGAGTAGTCTAGACTAGCACTTGGTCAACAATACAGAGAGCTAAACTGTGACAGAATGCTTGCTTACCATTCCTGAACTGGTGGTCCAATAGTCTTCTCCTCAATTATATCCTCGTCATCTGTTTTTCGGCGCAGGGGCTCGAACTGATACGGCTCGACCGGTGCTGCCATTGTTCTCGATCGAAAACACCGCGACTTCCACGCTGATGTGACGTTTCCGGTGCGGTTTTTTTCTTACAATTTCAGAATAAGTTAAAAGTTGTAAAATTAATTTTGAAATAATATTTTTTAGCAAAAATGATGACTTTTGATCTAAAACTTGATATTGAAAATATAAAAACTGTCGGAAATCACATTTTTTCTAGCATTTTAGTCGCACTTTAAATAGCAAAAATTCCGTTCCCCAGGCATTCTCTCACTTAAGCGGGCGTCCCGCTTAAGCGGGTTCCACTGTACCTTCAATGTCGTAACAGAAATTAAATAAAAGCTTTTTTTTTTTGGCCAAAAACTGCACAAAAAAACATTGATTTCCCTAAGGAGAGTTTTATTCATAGACAAGAACTTTGTTGCAAAACATGGAATTTTGTCTGCTTTTATGAGGATTTTTTCCTCGTTTAATAACCAGATCATCATTCATATCAAGACTCATTTCCTCAGCTCTTGCTATATCATTATTCTCTTCATCAGTGATAAAGATGTGACTTAGTCTCTAAATCTAAACTGTATAAATCCCTATTGTGTATGGCACATGTGCCTCTCTCAAAAGATTTAGCATCTCCTTGATTCTGAAATTCTGTTTAGACAAAAACAAAAAACCAAAAAAAATTGGCCCACTCTCAGAATTCACAGAAATTCAACTGTGGAGCTACAGCAAAACAACTTAGAATTACACAACCTGAAACTGCTTGAAAACGTGCAGTGAAATCTTGTGGAATTGTGGGCATAGAGAAAATGAAACTGAAAGTAACTATGTACAAGGCTGAAATTTATGGGCATTGTGAGTAAATGGAGTTGTGGGCTCATCCAGGTGCAATGAGTGTGATTGACATAACAGAATTGTAGCGCCTGTGTCTGTTTTTTTTTTTTTTGCCATCATCATGATGTTCAAAACTTATGACCCACTACTATGAAGTTCACTTAAATTGAACCTCAGGGGGTCAGAGATATTTGCTCGTTTTGAGAGAGCAGTATTTGTTACAAGACTGCTTGAAGAGGGGAGTCCATTTATAGAATTTTGAACCCTCACTCCCAGGGGTATCTGTGACTTAAACTCCAGGCCCCTGAGCACCATGTTGGAATAATTTAAAGTTTGATCATTAAGATATCAGTGTCTCAGGGATGTCAACACGTAAGAATTACATCAATATATTGGTAAGATGGATTTGAAGGGTTAAACATTATTGATGTCAGAAATAACTCATAGGTGTTGACAGTTAAAGTTTCAGCTGTTGTATATGTGAGATAGGCTTAAAGGGTTAAATATTACTGATGGCAAGAAGGAACTCTTAGGATGTTGACAGTTACAAATTCTAATAATCTATCATTGAGATGTTAATGGCACAAAGGAACAAATTAGGACCAGGGAATGTGTTCACTTCATTAATTAAGTGAGTTCAGTTTAGTCAAACTTTACTGTGCAAAGGTTCAGCAAAATCTCATGTATTTTACACCATACTTGATACATTTTTCTTCTCTGTCTTTATTACAGGTGTGAAAAGAGTGAAGCTGTTCGGCATGATGAAACATCTCAAGAAACATATAATTGACCTTCCTCGATAATCCAACCTGAGATTATGCTGTAGTAAACTATGTCTTACATTTGGATGTCCGGTTGTCGGTTGTAAACAAAGACAAAGCCATGTTCATGTGGAGAAATGTTGATGGGACCTTCACACCCATATGCAAGCTTGTTTTTAAGTTGTGTATACTATTTCCATGTTGATTTGATGAGCTGAATACTGTTTCAATCTGACCTAGTCTCTGTAATGTGTGAGATCAAGCCACATCAAGACTGGAGATATGCAAGGTGTTCATGGATGGTGGGAAGCACTCGGCAAGAAACTTCAGAATCTCTTAACACTGTATTTCAAGGCAAGGGGATGTCAAGGATGTTAGAACAGTTTTGTCAAGGTCATTAATAAAATTCTTATGAGAAATGTAACATCTCTGAATACACCAGTTGTCTGATGTAATCAAGTCTGTATGGTCTAAGATCATAGCATATGTCGCATAAAATGAGAAAGCATTTTGACTTGCTAGGTTTCTCATATTGTCATTGAAAACTCACAATATTCACATAAGTATGGCATGACTCCAGAATGAAAGTTTTGACTTAGTTCCCATAGAGGTTAGAAGCTCTAGATCTATATCAATAGTTGTCAGAGTTTATAAAGATTAACCCTTTCAGAACAAAAACTGCTGGAAGTTAAAGAGTTATATAGGTTATCTCTCCCTTGCAAGCATTGCTGTACTACAAATTCTACTGTTTACGAAGAAAAATAAGGACTTGATTTACTTAGTGGCTGCTGCCATTACGATAGTCGATGCTGAGAGGGTTTATGTTTACATGCTTTCAGTATATTAGGATCCATTGTGGTAAGACTAATTCATTTTGTGCTGAAAATTTTTGTACAAAGCCATTGCAGGTAATGGGTGAGGATGAAGTGTCCTTAGGATATATACTTTATCAGCCACTGTTATTGTTTCCATCAAGATATAACAATTTAGCCGGTGAGAAATGTTTCAGGCTTCTGAAATTTGGCATGCACATCTTGTTGGATAGTCGAGGAACTAGTTGGCACCAGATGGGTTCGGTAAATGGGGCATTACACTGTGCATGTGAATATACATTCGTTTATTTGTTTGTTTATTCTTCAACCACAAAGTTTGTTTGTTCTTCAACCACAGCCATGTATGTTGTTGTCCTGATAGACATGAACTAGGGAAGCGCCAGAGCTCTGTTCTCAGGGAGTGGAGCTGTAGATCATCCATACCTCACATCATGCAAAGTTCTATATTTCAGCATAACTGAGCCTTCCGGTAGTTGGCTTAAAATACCAATATTGATTGTTATTCTTCGAAATTCTTTAGTTTTGTTAGGTTTTTATGGCTTTAAAACAGTTCTTTAAATTTTGGCCACCAAGTCTTCAGTTACTCTCCAAGAAAGTTTATTTACTGACTGCTACCATTAGCTATGCAATGGTCTCAACTGGCGGTGTACAGGTCAACACAAGTCAAAATTTTGTGTGTTTCCTTACACTTCCAACACTGTTCAGATCCTCAAAATGTTTTTAACATTTCGTTGGAGAATTCATTATGAATCCAGAAATGTATCACTTCAGTCACTTTAGACAAGTCTGATCAGATGATCTGTCCTTAGACTAGTCTGGTAAGTTCTGGAGAGCTTTACATGATGAGAGTCAAATATCTTTATTTTTTGAAGCTAGTTAAAAAACTGCCTTTTGATTATATCAAGTTCTGCAAAAGAGCTTGCCAATATGTGCCAACATTAAGTAACAAAATTTAGACTTGCTTAAGTGGCAGGGGATCACCCCTGACCAGTGGCAAAATAATTTGAAAAATCTTATTAAAGAACAATTTCACATTATGAAGGTCAAATTGTCTTCCTCACAAAAGCTTTAAATTCATCCATTTTTATTTTCTTGAACAGATGTAATTCTACTTTCAGTTTTTACAAAAAAATGCTGAATTTGATATGGCAAGGTCCAGATCATTTTCTGGGCTAGGTAACTCAGTTCCTTGCCTAGCTACATAAGACTCATTACGAATAGCTGCAAAGCATCTTTTCTTTCAATGTTGACCAATAAGGTCATAAATACCATATGACCTGATTAGTGGCTTACAGCTTATAATCTGATGAGATACAAAAGTGTTCCACTTTCACCCTAAACAGTTAATGTCTTTGTGATATGCATTTCCAGGGATGTGGGGACATCTGGACATACTTTGTGGTTGTTAAAAAATAACAATTGTATTCCTTGTGCCATCTGAATCAAGTTTTTTTTTATTTCCCCTTCATATGTTAAAAATCAAGCGCACTTGTTTTGGAATCAGCACAAGAACTCCTGTTCTGTTCCTTTTCATGTTCAACATTTTTATTTTTTGCCTTACATGTCTCTAGCTTGTGACTTTCCTATCATTTATTTGCTTTGTTTCCATGACATGAGTTCTTCCCATCATACTTCAGTTTGTCATTCATTGTGTGGCCTGTTTACCTGCCATTTCTCATGTTTACCAAGCTGGTCTCACTGTTTACTCCATATCATACCTTCATGAGAGAGAGATACTCCGCCAATGTCTGATTTTTTTTTAGTAAGGGATTTTAATTTAAAGCAGACTCAGAATTTCTGTAACATTGGTGAAAGATTTCAGTGATCTGCTAATGATTATTTTCGTATTATTGCTCATTTAAGAAATTTGGAAAAAGAAGTGGTACTTACGAAAAGGTCATTTGTCGTGATAAAACCACTTGGGGAAAAAGAAAATCATGAGTAGAACAATGTCCCGAGACTTTCTCATTTCTTGTAGATGGTTATATATCGTACTATTTAATGTATTTCTTACTGAGAAAAAACATACTCTGATTTAGGAAATACAGTATATAAAACTACAGATAGTTGAGAGAATTTCAATGAAAAGTTGGTGACTTTCTTGGTAACCTGCAGAAAATTGATCATAATATTAAATACTGTAAAAACAATTGATCAAGTCTTTCAGTGGAAGAATGCTGCAGAAGCAATTGCATTGCCTTTTTCATGGAAAAGTATTGCCTCTGTGTGGGAAGAAGAAACAAAACTAGCTTTCCCCTTGTCTTAGCATTAGTTTACAGCAGAGTAATTCAGCCTTCTGAAAATTGTTTCAGCTTGCTAATTAAGAAAACATCTTGGAAAGAATCGATAATCTATGTGTCTGAATCCAACGCTACTAACATAGTGTTGGGTGAAACTGTATACATATGTCTCAACACTTTTTTTTTTCATTCAGGTTTTTTTTTCCGGGAGAAGGGAAGCGGTTGTCGTATTATGCAGGTCTTAAAATCAAACCTATTTTTTTGGCCAACACCCAAGATTTCATTATTATCTGATTCGCCTTATACTGGGAGATCTTCTCATTATGCCCTTGTATGTTTGTGTTGCTTTTTCCTTTCTCTACATCATTTTCTTCAGTAGCAGCTGATACTGTGAAAACAGTATATTTTGAGGAAATGAAGATGCAGACAATACATAGTGTTGTTAGCAAGCTGATGTTTAAAAAGAGCCCATTGTATTTTTATTGGATTCATGATTTAGTTGGCAGGTATGACCACGATAGATACATGTATTAGTTAGGTATTTTTTTTCATTTCTCATCAGAAAATGTAAGATCTGAAAATTTTTAAGTGCAGTTGTCTCTAATCTGACTAATGTTGCTCAGCATGTAGTCTCGTAATTTCGTAATGCAGGATTGCAGTATAGGCAGCTTGAGTCACTTCTTATTTCTTTTGCGTTAAACTGCAAAGAATGTGTCTTTTGTTAAAGCATTTTCACAGATTTAGATAATATGGGTGTAATATTCCAGGGTGCCAATTGAAAATCTGTTGAGTTTTTGAAAAAAAGGCAGACTTTTGGACAGATCTTGGCTTCTGTATAAACTATCAATTTTTTTTTTAAAAGTGGAATATTTTTCAGGTCTTTTGGTTGTCAGGCAAATCAGCTCAAGCAATCAACATTATTACTGTAGTTGTAGTACTTTAATCATTATATATTATCTGTTACATATTCATGATGATTACATGTACTGTATATTATATGGGATATGTAATCACAAAATTCATTCTTCATTTAGCCTGAACCTAGAGAGAAGAGACAGTATGAATCAAGCTTTCGAAATTTAGAATGATCATAGGTCTGCTGTCATGATAGGTCATTTGTGTGTTCAGCCATTCTGACAGAATATGGGTTTAGTGTTGAAAAGCGCAGCACTGTACAGTGATTGCACCTTCATACCAATCATGTATACAAATTGGTTCGTAATAAAAGAAATTTATTAAATTATTACCATTTACTGTTGTTAGTATTTTTTCTCCAAACATGTAGCATATGTAATAATAATAATAATAAATACGACTTTATTTACCCTGTTTAAACATCTCATTCATAATATAACAATACACATCATACATGTAAATACATAAAATTACAAATGAAATGCATAACAAAGTCATTGCTGGTCGCCAGCGGTGCAGCGCCCTGGTCCCCCCAGCTCTAAAGCCAGGTACTCATTTTTACCTGAGTCGAGTGAGGAAATGGAAGCGAAGTGTCTTTCCCAAGGACACTATAACGTAAACCGCCCAGCTCGCGAGTCGAACACATAAACCTTAGACTTGATAGTCTTCAGTTTCTGAGTACGACTCACAAACCGCACGGCCACGCTGCCTCCACGTAAGCAGTAATGGCGTTATTTCGCCTTATAAATCATAAAAAAGTTTGCAATACACAATGGCATAAAGTAGGACAGCGTCGCATCCAGGGCTTCTTCCCCAATCAATAATACAATCACCCTTTAAGAAATGCCAATATGATCACTTTTAGGTTTTAAATGTGTGGTTACAAGTGGATTTTATCATCAAGGGTTGCAAATAAAATGGTTAACTAAAAACTACCTGCTCATGCCAAGGTGTTTACATGGAAACAATGACCAGCCAAGAGAGGGTCATTTTTCCCCTTCCCTCCCAATCACCCCCAGGTCACTCCCCTCTGACCATTCCCTACTAGTTCCCTTCCAAACAGGCTACCATGGCAAAATTTTAGGGTTGAACTGTAGGTTCAAGGGAGCTTTCAAAGTAGCATAGGATATGTCATCAAGAGAATTGGCTATTTTGAGAGGTATCAAACTCTTAATTGGGCCATAAGAATGATCTAAGGCATATAATTCAGCAACATTGGCACCATTTTGTAGGGAAATGAATGTGCTTGACAGCTGACAGTTGCATATTTCTCCAGGGAACTAACAAAGGCTACCAACACCTCATCCAATCCATCTCAGTGAGTGAGACTCTTGAAAATTTTCTGTATCCCTATGCAAATATACCTCACCACAGGAATATCATTCTCTGTCATGAAAGAAGCAAGAAAGAGACACTTCAACAGTACAGAATGCATCACTATTGACTACTCAAAACATATGTAGGAAATAATTAAATGTGGGGAGGGGTTAAGGTTTGTGACACCTATTAGAAGGGCAAATCACTCATAGTGTACAACCCAATTAATCCGCTAATATATAAAATCCCCCTTTTTTGGGGCCCTGCCAGCCAGTGTTAGGGTGTAGAAATGTGTAAAATGACCTGTGATCTAAATAAAGCATCCAATTTTAAAGTTTCAGGTACAATTTGAGCCTTCTAGATAAAAAAATAAAATGTGTAGACCTATGTATTCGCACGCGGTCAAAACCAGCCAAATGGAAATTTGGGGACCAAATCAGAATTTGAGGTGATCTTTTTCAAAAGACATTTGTGAAAAATTTTGGGCGTTGACCCCCCTTTTTCTTCCCGTTAAAAGATCGGGCAAAAGAAGTACTTTAACCTCCATGGAAGAAATTTCCCCAAATCACAGTGGTATATTTAGAATAACGCAAAATGTTAATAGGGCCAAAAGAGGAAAAAACAATAGGTGTAAATGACCTCAAAGACTTGTTGAATTGAGGGGAGGTAACCAATTCGGTCATTGTAGTAATTATCTGTTATTTCCCTTAGACCACGTTCAACTCTACCCAACGCCCTAAGCCTTGCCACAAGTTGGGTATCAGGGAAAGATATCTCGCATCAGGTACTTTCAGCTGTGGCGTAGCAAAGCAGTTGGAGGGTAATTGTTGGGAGCGTACTCACAGTGAATGATACAATATTACCAAAAAGCGATGCGGGGGAGCTGTGAATCAATGGAGAGGGTGGGAAGGAGCAGGAGGGAATGTAAACACGTGCATTGACTCAAAAGTATGACATAAGGTCACAGCCCCAACCCACCCCGCCCCTCCAAGATCCCAGAAGGTTTTATCATAATAGATGTATGTTTCTGATCCTCAACCCCTCTTCTGATTGATAACAAAACTTATCTAGACCAGTCATGATCAGCATACGATATAGACTATGCAAAAAAACAGGTCACGTACAGTACAAGCATCACATATTGCACACCGTGTACTGTTATTTTAAATCTATTGTTATCAAGCGCCTTTTACTGGAGTCCATTCCATTTTATCACAGTTTACATAATTGCGACGTCTGCGTAATCATAACCACTTTCGAAGAATGAGATGGTGAGTTTTCTAATCACAACCACTTCCTGGCTTCCAAGGAGTTTAACTGAATAAACAGCCTCACTGTAGACACGGAATTCATACGTGCAAGATCAACAATTGCTGAATCCTAGGGAACATAATGATGATCTGCCGAGCACAGCTGCAGGTGTAGTCTCTCTCTCTCTCTCTCTCTCTCTCTCTAATAGTTACACACATACACGCGCTCTTTCCACATCCCTTCCCCCGAACCCCCGTACCCCGATAACATTTTTTTAACTGCTGTAACCTGATGGTAAGGCATATTATTCTAATTTCTATTTACTGTCATTTAAGTAGAGGAATGTGAAACCGATGTGATATCTGGAAAGTGCGCCACTAGGGAATTATCACTGTGAAAGATCAATATTAAAAAGAAAGGCCAAAAAAATTAACACTAGCAAAGTTCGTGTTTAAGTTTATTTCGGAAATCGAAGCAGGCCCTCTCCTCTCAGCTTGGAGGTTAAATGTGCCACCACTACACCACAGGGGCGCTAGCTAACTTTACCTACTGCCTAAATATTATTCTCCAACTTTCAAGGATAAGGCTAATGTTCACCCGTGATTCTAACACACTTTCCAACTGCTCACTCTGAGATAGTAAATCCAGAACCCAGTCGAGTGCTAGAAAGAAAAGAGCCTCGAAAAATGTTGCTTTCTAGTGTTTTTCGCATGTGTGAACAGTTGGGAAATGTGTCAGGGTCATGGATAAACACGAGGTTGGCACGTGGAAGTTAGGGAAAATATTCAGGCAGTAGAAGATTTAATTTAACGCTTCTGTGATGTAGTGGTAGCACATTCAGGCTTGCAAGCTGAGAGGGCTTGGGTTCGATCCCCCCTAGGAGCAGGACATTTTCTAGTGTTCGTATTTTTCGGTCTTCCTTCTGAAAAAAGATCCCTAACGGCACACTTTCCAAATACATGTACATGTAATATAAAATTGGGTTCATATTCCGTCCCTGCTCATTAACTCTGCATGTTGAATTGCTGAACGCTACCGATGCACTTCGAAGCTTGTTACGATGGTAAGAGATCCCATCTTTAATGCGCGAGCTCTTTAGTACCACCTCTAACTATGCTGAAAAGGGACGTTAAAACCTAACACACAATAATGAAATGCGCTCTGTAAGTAATTTATTCTCTATCCTTTTCATTCATTTTCTCGCTCCCCCACCCTTCTCTCTGCTCCCCCTTTCTTCCCATCCTCCGCTCCCACCATACACACACCCTAACACACATTTCCGATAGCTTCAGTGGCTTTGAAGCCCTTCGCCAGCTCTTTTCTGTTCTGTTGGGCCTATCAGTTACTGAATAAGCGCCGGTATAAAGGAAAAAAAAAAAAGAAGAAAAGTCCAGCGAGAGAAAGGAATAGCTTCTAGCTGAGAAGACCTTGGCCCAGTGGTGAGTCATAGCCCTCGCGCAGTGATAACAAGTGTGGAGAGAAGGACAAAAGGTACCGGCCATCAGCGGCGGAGATAGGCGGGGCATACAGACCTTAAGACGACCCCTGACACCCCACTAGAAATGTTTGTGTGCACCCCCCCCCCTTTCCTTTCCCTCCGCATGCATTCTGATATCCAACAGTATTCCCTGCTAGGGTTGCCTTATCGGCTGTTTTGGGGCCAAATTTCCAAAATCTGGCACATTTGAACGGTCCGTTTCCAGCCAAATTTCATTTTGGCATATAGGCGGCACTTTTGATGATCCAGTTTAATTAATCATTATTCACAATCCCGTTTAAGTAATCATTATTCATATTATATATCTAAATAGTATGATTGTTTGGGGTCACTACACTTTCAAGGTAATTCCAGGGAAGGACTGGAACTTGTCACATAGCAATTAGTGAACTCGTATAAACTTTATAACTATACAGCCACCATTTAGCTCTGTCAGTGTCATGAAAGCCCATGGATTTAACTATTCTTTTCTCGGTGTTCAATCTATAAAAAGCAACGATTATATCAATATTATCATTTATCTATTTCGCACAGCTCGTTAAGGTGATCTCAAAATCGAGGTTCGGCTGTTTGGCGACAGGAGCCCTTTAAAGAACTGTTTTCATACTTGGCACCACACCTGAAATAAATCTGGCTGGACACAACTCACTCTATCGCACCTCCTCCCCCTTCCTGCCCCCCTCCTTTTCTCACTCAGTTCACCTTTGCCATGTCAGTGTCTGCGATGTGCAAAAAGATGGTAAGGAGAAGATAACAAATAATAATAATGGGTAAACAGAGGAAGGCAGGTGAATGTAGGAGGCAGAGACTGCGAGAAAGATGGCAATGGGGGAGACTGCCAAAAATAGCGTGAATAACATCAAAAATTATATACAACTTTATAGATAACATTATCACTAATATCAGAAAAAAGGGACCATCACCCCCGAATGCGGAAGTAAAGAGCAATCGATAAGAGGGAAAGTGTAAATTGTTTCACAAAATTTAAACGGAGAACGAATATCGATGAAAATTTGGCAAGATATGTAAGAGGGAGAAGGGGAAGGGGGTAGGAGCTAGGAAGGGAAAAATCAGGAAGGTTCAATAAATATGAGAAAAAAATACGTGCGAATCGATTACGATTGTTAACTAACAGAAGTGCGGAGGAACGGTGTAAGATAATGAATAAAAACGAAATTATCGGTTACAAAATATTACATTCCAAATTTTGATAGGAGGTGGCAGCAGAGAGAGAGAGAGAGAGAGAGAGAGAGAGAGAGAGAGAGAGAGAGAGAGAGAGAGAGATCATTCTTCTTCCCAAAATCCATGCCCATTTGAAATTGGGGATAAAAGTGCATCGGTGTTCGGGATGATGATCATTTACCGATGGGTTTTGCTCTAGCTCAAACTTGCCCTCACAAGACCCCTACGCCCATGGAAAGCACTGCACTGTGATCAATGCAGCTAGCTGAATTCTATCTCTCAGTCACAATCTATTATTCGGACAATGGGCAGTACGCTTGTGCTGTCACTATAGAGAGGCTCAGTGGTAAGAAGAAAATTCCTGACCCACAAACTAAACCAATCCGCTCCGCACTAAAAATAGGCCCTTCCTGACCCCGTTTGTTTCCCACACGGTATGCTCTCCATTTTGTTGTGGTTGTGTGGAATAAATTATCGTGCCGATTGTAACAAGGCACGCGATTGGTCGGAAAGTGGGCTAGCCTACATGACTTCATCGTGACCTCCGTACTCGCGTAAGGTCAGTCAGCTGGATTTGTAAACACCAAGTGTTATTGTGTGTAAATCTTTGCCCACGTTTACATTGCGGCAGGGACCCATGCGCATAGTAGCTTAGTTGCTGACGTTAACGTGTTACTTTGTTGTCAGTTGCTCCCGTTTCCCTCCGTAATTTTGAATGCCCTGTTTGCCCGTTGTTCTTTTCTCAGCCTCCCGTCATATTTTTACATTTTCCCAGCCTCTCCACGGTAACCTCGGTTGTTCACTTCTCATATCCGTAAACATTGCATCACGCATTCCATCGTCAATACCAACTTGTTTGTACCAGCAGTGGTAATGGCTTTTGCTTTTGATATACCCTCGCGTTGTGCATAAAGCAACGATGTACTAGATGTAGTCTTTTTAATAGCTTTAAATACGTTCCCTAGGCATAAAAAAAAGAAGTTCAACTTGGGTGTGTTTAATACAGGCCACAGTACAAAAATAAAACGGCAGGCACAATGTCATGCTCCACCGGCTTTGGAGTACGCACATTTCTTCCACTCTGCCCTCCTTCCTTTTATCCCATTCGTTTAGACGTGGGGAGGTGTTACAGGTTCATGTTTCACATTGACTATGGGCCTTAACCCGATTCTTCACCTTCAAATAAACAAAGTTATACTCGCTTTGCCTTATGATCTCCATACTCATTATATCAGCCACATCTTTCCCATCTTTCTGTCACAAACTCTCATAGTTTGTAGACCATGCGTAAAATGTCAAAGTGCTTATTGTACCAGACACATCTCCCTCATCTTTCTATCACAAAGTATGTAGACCGTGCGTAATATTATGGCAAAGTGAATACAGATATTAAGAGTTCTCCCAACTCGATCTCATATCCACAAATAAACAAACATTAAGACAGATATTCTGAAGTTTTCTCTATCTCCAGCACTGACAAGCTGAGCTCTTCAACCCAGTTTTTCCTATTATACTTCACCTTTTTTTTTAATCGATATCACTCGCTGTCCAAAATAGCGGTTGGAAAAAAAAAAGTCGGTTAACAAGCAGTTGAGTTGATCGTGCCCCCATTAAATTCCTGGATACTGTACCAATGTCATTGCTGTGGCTTTGTGCGCAGCACACACAGGCCTGTAGACAACAAGCTGCAGGGAATACACAAGTTTGCAGGCATATCCAGTCAT
Source organism: Ellobium chinense (assembly GCA_033807755.1). Taxonomy (NCBI): domain Eukaryota; kingdom Metazoa; phylum Mollusca; class Gastropoda; order Ellobiida; family Ellobiidae; genus Ellobium; species Ellobium chinense. Next base: position 8,886,355 of record JAWQUT010000001.1, read on the forward strand.
GGGCGGCAGGGCTAGGGAGGCCAGTTGGGTCAGAAGGGATCCTCACTCCCCGCTTCTCTCAGTTCTCCGGCACACTTTTCAGACTTTAGGAAGTCCTGTGTTGCTCACGAGAGTTCAAGGGAATTTATCTGCCTATCTTCCTCCGATAGGCATGTTTAAAAGTTGTTCCATGAGAGAATGAGAGAGAGAGAAGAGAGAGAGAAAGAGAGAAAGAGAGAGAGAGAGAAAGAGAGAGAGGGAGAAAGAGGGAGAAGGAGAGAGAGATTTTTAGTTCGCAACATCGAAAACGCAAATTTTCAGGGTCGTGGTGTTTTTTCTTTTTTTTGGGG
>JAWQUT010000001.1:8903268-8923452 GCA_033807755.1 Ellobium chinense
TGTATGTGTTTGTGTATGTGTATGTATGTGTGTGTGTGGGGGGAGGGGTTAAGGAGGTTTTGGGGAGGGGGGAGGGCATCTATAACTTCTTATCCTGTTATCATGATGCATTACGGGTCAATAAACAGTTAAAGCTGAATATTAGTTCGCGGCAAACATCGTTGAGCTTACGACATTCCGACAGAACATCGAAGATGATATCATTTAGATGTATGTACAGTATATATACATTCCTGTTTCTGGCATTACGTAGTAAATGGTGGGTGGGTTGTCAAAAAAGGGAGGGAGAGGCAGGGGCGGAAGGGCGGAAGAATACAAACATAATGGGAAAAAGAGTGCGATAGTCGCGAGGGCATGTGAATTCGACTCTTGCTTGGATCCCACTGGGGTTTAATTTCTCTACCTGCGTTCTCTGTTTTAGAGTTTATTAGGTGGACGGTAAAAAGTATAATAAAAAGAAAACGTGCTCATCACAATAAACTCCCCAAGCATTTATTTAGACCTAACATAAACATGTACTTCATTCTCAAGCCACCCTTGGCCCCTTGTTGAGTTCACCACATTACTATCAAGAACCATTTCCTAGAGCGTAACTGGCGAGTAAACTACTTTTCAAGACTAAAGAGATAAACAGTTCAGTTATACTCAGCACTCGCTTGGTCTCATCAACAGCTGTACGAGGAATGGGCGTATCGATGTCTCTCGGTATCGGTATATCCCTTTTTTTTTTCCTTATCGTGGTTCACACGTCGATGGGTTTTTTGGGGGAAAAGATGTTATCGATGGATTAGCAAATATTTTCAACTTTGTTCTTTCAATCAAACCTTTTAATCAAGAAAGGATACGTTTTGAAGTGGGATAGTTTGTCATTTTTTATAAAAGCTGTGGCAACAGATGTTGAAATGATATAGGCTTGAGAAATGGCGTCAGTTGGAGGGAGTTTGGCGAAAGGATTGCTATTGGGTTAATGACTCAGGCCATGATCTGAGTTTGTTCCCAGTTACGTGTTCTCTTCACTCTCTCTCTCTCTCTCTCTCTCACTCACTCACACACACACACACACACACACACACACACACACACACACACACACACACACACAAAGAGGTTTGAAGAAAAAATTGAAGAAACTGTAACCCTTATAAAAGTGATGCGTCCTTAAATATTTTCACGCTTGAACACTAAACATGATACTGTCGTAAGACTGGTCAGGCATAAAATTATGACCAGGATGATACAAAAACTTGTATGTGACCTAGCGCTAATTTGTGGATTTCAGTAACAATAACTTTATTCACCTCAGGTGCTAATAGTACAAATGAACACATGTATAAAATAGAAGAATAGATGGACTATAGATAAACAATAATGACTGATACGTCAACAATTACATAATGTCGTATTTAATACATGTGATTCAGATGTAGGACGGGAAGAAATTATAATATTATTTAGTGCTAAGAAGGTCTACTAACAAGGTATATTTTCTAAAGAAACCCTCCACTCCCGCTCTCCAACCCCCTTAGCAATATGGCCGGACGCATCCTATTAAGAATTCTTTACGTGTTATAGTTCTAGAAGATATAAAACTTTAATTGGAAAATATCGATACCAGCATAAAAAGTATTTCTCTGAGACTTCGCCCTACCTTCAGGTGTGCTTACGAGTACTCAGGGAAAGAAAAGGTATTGAAACCGGTGCGAGGAGCACGAGGGTAAAGGAGGAGAGAGAGAGAGAGAGAGAGAGAGAGAGAGAGAGAGAGAGAGTATATACCCATGGGCAGGAAATCTATCCCAGCTGCCAGTAAAACATCACAGACGTTCCCTCACCTGCATGCCAGGCTGCCGTTAAAATGACCATATTCATTTGGCTCAGCTCCTCGCGATGACCTCAAGACATCCTTCCGTAGCGGTTATCAGCCTCTGGAAAACATCAAGTTAGAATTAGTTTTATGTTACAGGGAAGATATGTGTGTAGTCTTCGATTGCATTCTTTTGGTGAGAGTGTGGATTCCTTGTAAAATGTTTTACATCCATTTTCGATATTGATATTAGAAGTGTTGCCATTTTCTTTTACATCACCCGTTGGTGTTTAAAAAAAAAAACAACCCAGGCCAATATGAACCAAATTCAATAACTTTGGTACTGCATTCTCGAAATTCTCGCTCATACAAGATAATAGGCTTTTCGATCACAGTAAACTGATGTCCTCTGTCCTAATACAGTGGAAAAAAAGAGTTGTGGCATACTGATAGATATAGCCCTCTAAACCTTTGTGCAGCACAGCCTTGTTAGGTTTATAACCCTTTCAGTTCCAACAATACCATTCTTATGGCGTAAGTTAGTGGTACAGCTTTTAGGATTGCCAGACTTGGCTCTTTCAGAGCCAAATACCTGTTGTTTTTTTTTTGAAGCCATTGGCTGCCAAACAACTGACTTGACTCTTTGACCCTTTTCCCGGCTCAGACGGACTTCAGGTATAAATGACTGATTTTCTGCACAAAAAGTACAAACTAATACTTCAAGAGATCGGAATTCTTTCATAGTTGGCCCCATGAGCACAAATCATAGAACGAACCCAGAACTGTATCCAACTGACTATCGTATCATATCTTGCTCTCATTTATGTACATGGATCACGATAATTATAATAACCACGTATATCCAGTACACATAGACAGTTCGTGGTAAATTTCGTGTCTTATGTCAAATCTCGATCCCAGACATGATTTGGCTCTTTTTCATGAGCGATTTTGCTCCTGCTCGAAAGAACGGTCTCTAACCTTACTATTAATAGCATTTTTGCAACACTGATACTCTAAGATAATGTTAATTTGGAGGCAATATTGCGAATGTGGTCAACTATCAGGTAAAAGAACAGACAACATATTGCATTCAGAAGCCACATTTCATTAAAGACCTACCCAACTAACATAAGTGTCAATCCCCGACAGAAATTTTTAGCGACAGATCCAGCATGAAGTGGATTGTCCTTAAGGTTGCAGGAGCCTAATTGGTTAAAAAAAAATGGACTACCAGAGTCGATAGTAGCAGAATATAAAATTGCCAGTCGCCAGTGTATTGTGCAGAAATAATCATATAACATAAAACAACATCGCAAAAGTGATGAATTTCAGTCCTGAGTCTGTTAAAAAATAATTGTTGCTTCCCAATGGCTTCAGCGGATTTAATTTGTGCGGGTCTGTGATCTGTAAAAGAAGGCCACATTTTTATCCCTTTTCATATATTTTAAAATTGTGAAAAATCTAAATGAAGGACCCCCACTGTAAACAGTATATAACTTGACACACTGATGGCACCAGGCCTGCAGACTACCCTTGGCCTTCTCGAAACGTTCATGTGGTTCTAGGAGGAATTTTTTATTAATTGGCTCGAAGAGATTTTTACAATTTGGTTCTTCCAACCTCAAGAATGCGTGCATCATGGATGACGCAAACCTTAGTACAATTCCGTTTAATAGCAAAAGATTTCAAACGGGTGCATCTTTCAAGGGTTGCCTTTAGCCTTCTTCATTTCCTCTTTTCCCACGCCTTGCACACACAGATGTGAAGATCCCAGGTGGCAAATTCTTGTGTGAGAAAAGAAAATGTCAAAGGTCCTATCTTCTGGTTTCGTAATGGACACTTCAAATTCAAGAGCTAAGGCTCATCTACACACGCACACGTCTGGAACCAAACCCATTTTGTGTTTGAGGAAGAACAGCGCAGACTCTTGAGCAGGGCCGACAACAGTGCACAGCCTTTGCTGATCTAAATAAACAACGACTGCCACTAAACTATGGGGGCCCGTTTGTAGACTGCAGAGGTCCTGATCCATTTTGGTGTCATCGCATGACCGAAGAGCAGTAACAGTACAACAGCAGCAGCAGCAGCAGCAGCAGCAGTAGCAGCAGTACTAATAGCAGTAGCAGCAAAAAGAAGAAGAAGAAAAAGAAGAAGAAGAAGAAGAAGAAGAAGAAGAAGAAGAAGAAGAAAGAGGTTTTCTTGGCAGGTGGTGACCTGACGACCTTCAGTTTCGCTCTCCGCCGTGAGTTTCCTATCTGTATTGGCAGGTGTATGCAAAGTCTACGAGGGACCTGCCGGGTTAGACCAGTCCATATGAAGAGGATATGTTTACAAATAAACATCCGGGTCCAAATTTCAATGATCTCGCAATTAGCTTGATCAGGTTTTTTTTTTTTCGTAGAACAATGATACGGGGCTAAATGGGCAGGGACCGCATGGGTTCAGGAAGTTGGCGGGTGTACGCTTTTTTATATTGCCCACACAGTTAAAAACAATAATCTGAGGCCAAAAATAACGAAACAGACTGTAGCGCGGTTCACCTGCCTGCAGTCCGAGATCTCTATCGGCTCTGCACAAGTGGCTTATTGTTTTATTCTATCGACAGTTTCAAGCCGTTGGTTTATCCGACTAATCGCACCACAAGTGCCCAATGCCAACCTTTGAACTTTGAGGACATAAATCTGACTTTTGTCTTGTGAACCATGTTTACTAGCTTGCGGGACGTGTACGACAATTTACTCTGTGCAAGAGAAATATATGATAAGATAAGTTAAACTTTACTTATCGATTTGGAAATTTGCCTGGAACAGTGCATAGCAGATTACATGAAATAATGATTTACAGTTGTAAAAATAATCATGTACAAATGCGGCATGCAATCGCGCACACCACCCACGCACGCATGCACGCACGCACGCATGCACACACGCACGCACGCACACATTTACGTCGTCAATGACAACCTGCTAATTCGTTCGTCTAGCATTTCGTTGATTAATGAACACTGGGGACTGAGACGGGAGAAATTTGCAATAGCTCGTATTGTATTCACCGAGTCGAGAATGTTTTACGCGCTGATAAAGTAATAGGCAGGTTTTAGTCACGGTCGGGTAGTTCTTTTATTGCTTCGTATGACTGTTCGCTATTTCTAATTTAGTTCATGCGTTTTTATTGACTTCATCACTTCATGGCTTAAATAGCTAGGCTTTGCCCTTATTAGGTAGGATCATTTGTGATCTTGAGACAGACATGTAAAGAAAATAATAAAACGATATCCCATAGCATAGTATATTTTGTTTTGTTTTGATTTTTGTCTCACGTTTTGGAAAGGTTTTGCCAAGCGAGTAACGTGTCACGGCCGTGCAACTGAATTTCCGAGCTGGAATCTGAGTTGTCTCGTTGAAGTGATACCATTTGATTACCATTGCGACGGATGGTCCGTAAAGGAGAAGTCAACTTACAAGCCAGATGCCCCACTTGTGCCAAAAGCTTTGAAAGCGTCACGGACGTGGCAGTGAGTGACTGGAGCGGGCGTCCAGGTCTAAAAGAACCAATCTGGAACGATCAAGACTTAATCCCAACTTAGGCACGTCTTATTTTAACTCGATAATCTCCTCGGACGCTTGGATTAACTCGCTGCTTGGGACCGGAAGGATCCGCATTTTGCAAAGTGACCAAAAGAACTATGTCATGCCTTGTGTTGATGGTAGGACACATAGGCGGACAGTGGGTATAGAGACTATGGGTGTTTTTCTCATTTAGATAGGGGAAGGGGTGAGACAAAGTTCTAAGACCAACTTTAAAAATATGACAACCTGCATGTGTGTGTGCTGAAAGAAAGCCGGGGGTGGGGGNGGGGGGGGGGGGGTTTAACGATAATAGTGGAATAGTCCTGCGGTGACGCCGCCTTCGTGAATGTGTTTGCCAGAATCCATGGATTGGTAAGACGTTGATCCTGGTCTTGTCGATCAGGAAACATTGTTTATCTTGAGCATGCGGTGTCATGTCTTGTGCTGAGCGCGCGAAATCAGGAAGTGTCGACAACTATATTGGCTACCCAGATTCGTAACTTTCATTCTCCTCGTCGAGAAAAAGCAACCAGCGGTCTAAACGTATTCAGTTAAACATAATTATTGAACACGTTTAAGACGCCGGTCAGACTTAAAAAGTTTGCAGGACTTTGTAATTGGAGATGAAAGTTCAAAATTGTAACGAAAAATGCGGTGAAACAATAAAACTCTCATAGAACATCCCCTGGTAAAGCTGACCACCGTTTAGTTTAGTCAGTTGTGACATTACTGGCCTTGGTCTTGTTGAAGAATGATATGTCTTGCAGCCAATCAAAATAAGGCAGAAGTTGTTCTTTTTTTTTAACTACATTAAGTCAGATTTCGATATAGTCTAGTATCATATAAAAACATAATGCATGATCTTTCCTGAGGCTAAAGAAATGCTGGTGTTGCATTATCCTGGACCAAGATACAGGTGTCAGCCCGTAACAAATGGGGGAAAATACTGAGAAACTGCAAATAAGGGACAATTTTACGCTTTAAAAATTTCCTGATCAAGTTCACGAAAAACACAGTCACTTGCTAGTAAGCCATGATAGTCTGCACTTTTTTTCGTTTTGCACAGATATCAGTGAACTTTTGATTTCTGCGGTGTGTATGTGTGTGTGTTATGTTTGCGTATTATGAGTCAGTATGACATTGTATGTTAGTTTTATAGCCTACCAGAGCTCACTATTGATGTATTGTTTGAATATTGTCTTTGTGCACTTGTTCAAGACAAATTTCCGGAAAGTTTATCTTATCTTATCTTATCTTATCTTATCTTATCTTATCTTATCTTATCTTAACTAACAAAACTTCGATCTCAGAAAGTCCCAATCACCTTCCATTTTTGTATGTTTTAATTGTCTATATTCCTTGTATGCTAAGCGAAAAGCAGGTGGGGTTTTGATACGCGAGACCAACTTATTGACAAGACTGTTAGAGCCAGTTAACAATAGCACACTATTGCTCAATGGTAAAGTTTATTATTGTTCTGTATAAACAGGTGGAAGAGAGCTTGACAAACAAATTTTGCGCCGATATAGACTATCAGTGGTCTTTTGATTTCTGCAACTAAGAAAACTTCGATCTCAGAAGGTCCCGATCACCTTCTTGAGCCTGGTATTTCTGTTCCTGCTCTATCTACCACTAATAACAACACCCACTCTTCGAATGGGCTTGCATGCCTGAACGACTAATTTCTTTGATATGAAGCTTAGGCCTGCACTGACGATAGACAACACAGCTTGGCACGACCTTGACCCGTGAACTCTGATCAAGGGAGGCAATGCAACCTTTGGCTGAGTAAATTCAAAACAACAGCTGGTGGTTACACGAATATTTACGATAAAGACCAAGTGTTTAAATAATTATTATGAACCCTCCCTTACTAAAACAAAACTTAGACCTCGGCGCAACTCGGAATTGACGAAAACGATTTCATGTGAGATTTCATGGGTGTTGATGACTTTGCCATGAAATGGTGGGCGTTACATGAACTCGACTCCTTAGCTTTAACAAAGTATGATTCTGGCTGATCGCAAAACCCAGTGATTGACAAAGATAAAATCACCTGCAATGACATTTAGGCGGTTCATCCACAAATGACGAATGGGAAACTGAAAACATCAAGAATATCTGCGTTAAAAAATAAAAACAAACGCAGGTGATCTACATTCACTCACATTTCCTTCTAACAATTTCCTAACGAATCTCCAACTGCATCTTTTCACTGATCGCAGTTCAGTCATTAAAAAAAGATATATCGCCACTGGCATGGCTCCTTGTATTTTGAACCGCAAGGTAATTTTCGCCTTTCATTTCATCCCTTGTTAGTTTTCCATCGACGCCAGATGCACACTCTCGAAGCCTCGGGCTAGAACGAGATTCCATCAGTGGCGTTAAAAGAAGATGCCCAGTGGGAATGGGGATAGGGGTTGGGGGCACACGAGGAGTGGCAATGTTCATTGATAAAGGAAGCTGGGGACAAAAACAGATATGTAAAACGCAAGGGTCATATGGAGATCATCTGGGATCATTATTTCATGGGCTTTTTGCTTTTGTAAAAATGGAGGCTTCCTCTTACCCTCCTCCTCCTCCTACCCCGTTCCCCACCCTTCCATTCGTCCTCTTTCCAACTCTGCGCCAATGGGTTCCCCTTCCATTCTCTTCCCTGCCTCTGCTCCAAGTTCTACTCATCCATCCTCGCATGTTGTGATCGATAAACGCGCACCTAATGACATATTACTGTGAGCTCTCCAAGAAGATTAGAAGTGATCACCTGCCACGACAAAACGGAGTAACTGACATATCAACACATGTTCAGGTAAAAGACAAGTGGCGTTTCAACGACAAGTGATGGAAGTAACGCCGTGCTATAAGAAGCTTCCCAAATATATATAAGGGATGAGCAGTTATTGTCAGAAAGAACTGTATGAGAGATTTATGAGATAGGACCGCTCACATCTGTCAACAGGGGGATCAGTGGGAGTTTCCACAGCTAATTTTGATATCTTATGAAGGTCCGGAACATAGATAACTCGAACAGGTGCTAGAGATGAAATACATCCACAGTATCATTTCTGGAAGATTTATTTAGTCTACCTATTTATTTTTATTTGCCCACAGATTTCACTGCTCGGCCATCCAATGCAGGATATGGATCCATCGGAAGTTATTCGCCCCGCCTGAAGCCAGCGCTTGTAAAATGGTCTGGNGGGGGGGGGCCGAGGAAGGGGAGATGGAGAGATGGAGAGATGGAGAGATGGGCGGAAGGGAAAGCAGTGAACACGTCTCTCAAAGTCACCTCTTGCCAAGAACAGCCATTCAGTTGACGTCAGGTCAGTTTCCAGTTATTCAGCTTTCCCAATCTCAAGGCCAGCGAGGGCTTCAAAATGGCTTGCTGGATGAATGATCGCATCCCACCTTTCAGTTATAAGCTGTGGCTACCCCTGATCCTGAGAGTAAGCAACTCTACACTAGAAGCGCCAGCAGACATGATATCTTGCAAGTTCTGAGAGCATTAGATGCCCTTCCGCAGCGTAGGTGGATTTCTCATCAAAACTTTGGCATCGGCTCACCTCATTACCCTGTCTTCGGCTTGCTTGCCAGATAAGCTTCTCGCTCTGCAGTAGTTAACCATAGCAATTTCCCACAAATTGATTGTCAGTCCAGAGATAGATGGATGGAGGAGGAAGAAGATTGAGAGGAGGGGGTGAGATGGGGACAGAGAGAATGAGAAGGGGTACATGTAAGTAGAAGATGATGATGGATGGATGGATGGATGGATGGATGGATGGATGGATGGATGGATGGATGGATGAGAAGGAGAGAAAGAGAGGGAAGGAGGTAAAGAGATGGATGGAAGTGAAAAAGGAAACTGACATGATTGATTTATCAAAACCAACGGCCACATACCATTGCCTTTTTGTTCATGGTTGATAGCATTTATTGCTAAAAAATGTCCAAGAAGTGTCAAACTTGTAGAGAGAAGAGAAAGAGAGAGAGAGAGAGAGAGAGAGAGAGAGAGANGGGCGGGGAGGGCAAATCCTCTGTTCTCTTCTCTTTTCTGAGCACAATACCCCGTTGTTCTGAGTCAGCTAAAATAAGCTAAGGCCTAACATGAACCGCGGTCTCCTAAACCTATCTAGCGATAATACTGCAAGCCCTCGCCTAGCTCATCCTCCCCATCTCCCCCTCCCTCCAATGTCCATCCTATCAGTGCCAGCAATGAATGAATGAACGGATAAAACCGAATCGATCTTTGCCGCTCCACGTCTTATGGGCAAGTTGGCCGTACCGTAGGACAAGTGCTACATCCATTGACCAACGTACTTTAACCTATCAGAGACCATCTCGGCCCCTCACATCTAGTTGACGTCACATCGCCCACGCATTACCATACCGTAAACCTTCATTTTATTCACAACCATGATATGAGTGAGGGCAAAAACAGAACAAGAACAATTAAAAAAACAGCACCCTAGCAGTGGAAACACAAAAATTGCAATGAAAATGGCCGGGGGATGGGGAAAAATACGACAAAATCAGCGCAGCACTAAACGAACGTGCGCTCGAAATGTTGAGAAAAGAACACTGGTACTAGATCTACAGATGATGTACCTCTTCCTTTGGTCAAATTATATTCATGTTTCTTATGATTCTGATTTTGTTATCCACCATTGCCCCAATTTTTGTGTGTGTTTAATTGTCTATATTGCTTGCATGTTAGCGAAAAGCAGGTGGAGTTTGGATACGCGAGAGCAACTGATCGACAAGACTGTTCGAGCCAGTTGACAATAGCTCACTATGGCTCAGTGGCTAAGTTTGTTATTGTTCTGTATAAACAGGTGGAGGAGAGCTTGACAAACAAGAGAACATGACCAACAAATAACAGTTATTTAGAGAAGTCGGAGCAAGGAAGAGAGAGAAAGACGTATACAAACAATAAGGAAATGGGAAAGGAGAAATGATTGACAAGAAAGGAGTCCCAACCTATTTGATAGACATTTAGTTGAAGGTATACAGTGATCCCAAAATCTTTGTGCAATTTTTGACGATGGCAGATTGTAACCTGCACTATTTTGGACATCTCAATCATGATGAATTTATAATACAGATTGCACTACTATTCAGTGTTCAATGCTAATAAAAACTTGTAAGATGATACACAATTAATCACGTGATCATATTTCAGGATGTATGTCAATCGCATTGGCTCAAGTTAGGGGTTAGCCTGATGTTGTAACTAAATATAGACTACTTATAAATACCCGTGTCATCCCCGGTATCACTTAGCTTGGTTCTTGACCGTTAGTACTCAACTGTTCCTTCGTACAGATGGTGAAGATCAGGTCACAAGCTGAGATATCAACATTATTGCAGATCGTTGTGCATTCTCTTCGACTTTTTAACCTGAACAACATGAAGTCTGAGGTCTCTTCAGGTGACAAGATTTTATATTACTTTTTTACTTCTCTATGCCGACTCAATGGCCGAGAGATAAAGCCTTGTGTTTTGGTGTGAAAGATCCCAGGTTCGAATCCCGCAGGCGGTGGATTTCCCCGTGGTTAGTTTTCATATTTAAAAGGCACTCTCCTTTCTCTGTTACAGCTACAAGTGAGATGAAAAGAGACGCTATATCTTAAAGAAACAAAAGCAAATAAGCTCTTCTTCATTAAAACTGTAATTTCAAAATATATTAATTAGTCAGTGTTATTCTGTTTATAGAGTAATACAATTTTAATTCAGATTTAAATACAGGGTTATGAGATGGGCAAGGGTGGTGGATGAGGAGAAGGGGTGAAAAGCTCCCTGCGTAAGGAGTAGGAAGGAAGCCACCGGTTGACATAATGTGGGGTTGGGTGGTTCTGATTCAGCTTCTGCTAAATTCGGGTCAAAGTATTTTCGCAAAAAAGCTGAGTTTATTAGGATGTCGGGCTTTCGTAGGTTTTTGGGCTTTTTTGATGTTTAGTCAGAATTGAAATGGCTGATAAGGGCGGAGGTGGAGGTAGGGTAGATGGGGGTGAGGCAGGACAGATGGGGGCTTCTATCGGGCAGGCTTCGGGGTGGGAGGGAGTGGGAGGGGGGAAGGTCTGAATGAGAAGGGATATCTTTACCACTTCCATGGCTCTGACATTGGAATCTATGTTTGAAATCGGTCACCAAAAACCATCAGCGTTTGGAGCGTGCCACACTGTGCGAGGCAGACACGGATGGAGAGATGCCAGTAACAGAATCTTTAATTACAGCCTGGGGCTGCCAGGCCGGCTGAGGTAAGCTTGATCTATGTCTTTTGGCTGGCACTGCTCACTGACGGGCAACGCATAGGGACTGGAGAGAGCAAAGCAAACAGTTGACCACATGACCTAGGGAAATGCTCACCTGCTGCCAAGAGAGGTAGTGACTCCACACACTACCTCTGTTGAAGAGTGTTTTTCTCCAAAACTTAGTAAATGCACCTCCTTAAAAATGAGTTAGCAGTGTATTTAACATAATAAAATAATAATAATAATAACACAATTGACTATTATATAGCGTCCACTTCCCACTTCATGGACACCAGGCGCTTCACAAAAACAAACATGTGAATTTATATCTAACCTACCAGCAGTTATTCCCTAGACATTTTATGCAGGAAAAGATAATAAAAGACAACACGTACTCTCACAGTATATACCTACATAATGATACCTAGATCAACACATCTCATTCTTACACACCATTTTCACAGAGGTATGGCAGTATAACATAAGAATTACAAACCAATTATTCACGTAACAGGGAACACTGGCCGTATGCATAATCCTTGACGTTAGTTAACGCACCGCGGTAACCACGGGAAACTCCCAAAACATTAGTAGTGTTCACTGTGGTTAACGCAATATTATGTTATCTAACGTATGGATTAATTATGCATGCGGCCACAGGTGTGTTTTCAACTCTCTTTTGAAACCTTCAAGGTTGCTCACTGATCGCAATTCACCTGGTGAGACATCTGGTATTGAGTGATGTTGCACCGTGATAATTCATTAAAAACAAATTTGAGCATGAGATCTGAACGTCTTCAAAAGTAATGGCATTTAAACGTAAATAACATTGAACATGTGTATGGAGAGTAATTACTGTGACTTTATTACCCTTGATTTCAAAAACATCCCGAGTGCATACATTGAGTTGTGGAAAAAGTGTTCTTCAGTTTTAGAATGATATCAGTTACACTGACAAAACAGAGTAAGAACTCACGATCAGGGCCGGTTTTAACTAGTGGAAGGAAGGCCTGTAGCATCAGGAGTGGATTCAGAGTTTGAAGGGTGTTGCGCCGAAGAATGGTGCGGGCCCTCTATATTACGGTGGGATACGATAAGGAAATGATACCTCTGAGACCGACACGTACGTCCAAGTGCTGTTTGGATCAAAAATTCATGACGAAATAGTACGTCATATAGCCTACAATAAAGAGGTTACAGTCCACTGGCAGAGAGCTGCATGGTAAGAACATGATGTAGCCATGCTCTATACTTATATTCACTCGGAATACGGTAAATTAATGATGAAAATACATGGACTATATTATGTGAGTAGTCGGGAAGTGTGTAAGAGTCACGGGTGAACACTAGGCTCGCACGTGAAATTTAGAGAACATAATTATTCAGGCAGAAGGTATTTAAGAATTAAATTGCCGTGAAGTGGTAGCAAATTAAGACTTGCAAGCTGAGAGACTCTGGATTCTATTTCCGAGATGGACGGAAAATTTTCTAGTGTTAGTTTTTTTCGGCATTTTCTCTCAAAATTGGTCCTCCATAGTAATTTGGTCAAATCCCTGGTGGCACACTTCCCTAGATAATGTGTAGCAGCTTCTAAAACGTATCAAACTAGACCCACATTCATCCCCGTATATACCTTGCCACCCAGTTATATAGTCTGAAGCACATAAAATGATTCTTCCCCAGCTGATGTTAACAAGTTTTTTGAATCAGAGAGCGGGAAGAAGGTCCTTAACCAGCAGGGCGGTGGATACGTACCTGTATTCTCTAACCAGTGTCTACATCTAATGCAGGCGGCGGACTATCCCGTCACGCCCTGCCCAACTGAAAAAAAACAAAAAAACCACGAGACGGATTCACTCGCCTGGTATCAAAGCGGTCAGCCGGCAACTTACACAGTGAGATTTGGCGTGATCAATCGACACTGAAATGGGCTTAGTATAGCGCTGCGAGAGGTAAAGGCTTGCAGCAAAGCACGTGAGATTCACAAGGTTAGATTAGTCATACACGTCTCTTGTTTTGTCTTTGTGTCTGTGTATGAGTAACGGAGAAGAGTGTTAGGGGTGAGCACTAGGTTTACACGTGAACGTTGGGAACAAACAATACCCAGGCAACAGGTAGCTAAGGTTTAAATTATTATGAAGTTAGGGTCTCTAAAGTGTAGTGGAAGCATGTTGAACTTGCAAACTGAAAGGGCCGAGGTTTAAACCTCAAGGACAAAAAAATTTCCAGTGTTAGATTTTTCAGACTATCAGCAGTATAGCCAAAAATCGGGCTGACATGCCGTAAAACTCTAACCCAAACAAAAAAAAGGTCAGCCTTTCTTCTCAAAACTGATCTTTCACAGAACTTTTGATGAAATCCTTGTTGGCACACACTCCAGTTAATATCAGTTCAGGCTGACATTTCTCTCCATAATGATAACGAACAAACTTTGCTTTACAATCTGGTATCATAATACTGTGAAGAAGGGGTGGGAACTCGAACGCTGACAACGAGCAAATTTTGCCGTCCCAGGAGACTCATGTGTTACACAAAACAATTTCTCCGTGTAAATGGGAGACAATATAGCAACATTACCTTAAGACATAATAATTTTCTCCTGAACGTTACTGTTGCACCCTAAAACTTTGTAACCCCTCCATATTTTTGTTTTGTTTTGTTTTGCTTCGTCAAACAGGGAGCCAAGCCACGAGAGCGCGCAGGGCGTGAGAATATTTTGTACGCCGCAACTTTTCAAAGAAAAAAAGAAGTTAACTTTCCTTGCGTCAGCTTGTGTACCAAACATGAAAAATGTAAACAATCGCTGAAGGTAAAGCAGACAAAATTACATGTATAACCCGGCGTGAATGAGGCATGCAGTAAATTATAATGAGGTCCTATTATGCCTTGTTAGCCACCTTTCAAAGATCTTTCCTTAAATGCCTGGCTGTAGCCTCCATGTTAAAGAGTTGAATGTCAGGCAAAGCAACATAAAAGGACAGCTGGGCGTCGAATGTTTGTAGACTTAACTGGTGCTCTAAGGCCCAGCGATCACGGTTTCACACTAAGGGCCCTGTCAGCAACGCGGTCTAAGCTGAGGATTTTAGGGGGTGATGAAGCTTTCAAGAGGTGGTGTGCGGTGCGCCACTAGCTGTCAAGTTGTTATGAAGGCTATAGATAGCTTGAAGGAGTTTTTTTTTCATCTTTTTTTTTCGTGTTTCTATTATTTTTGTCACGGGGAGAGAGTAGGGGAACCGNTGGGGACCACTTGAAATTGTTTCACAAAGTGGCAAGAGGCAATGTGAGGATTTTGCCTGAAGGAGAAAGGGAAGAAAGAAACGGGCGTGTCTTTGCCACCATTTGTTCACTCACGCTATAGTCAGTAGAGTGTGGTATTTACAAGAAGGAGGTGGAAGAAGAGAAGGAGAGGAGAAGAGGAGAAGAAGAAGGAGAATGAGGAGGAAGGGAAAAGAAAGTAAGAGGAAGAGGAGGAAAAGGAGGAGGAGAGGGAGGAAAACGAGATGGAGGATGAAAAATACGGGGAGGAGGAAGAGGAAGAGGAGGGAAGATGAAGAGGAGGAAAAGGAGAGGGAGGAAGAAGAGAAGGTACAAGAAGAGGAGGAGGAAGAAGAGGAGGAGGAGAAAAGGGAGAAGGAGGTGGAGAAGGAGGAGAAGAAGAAGAAGAAGAAGAAGAAGAAGAAGAAGAAGAAGAAGAAGAAGAAAAGGCAAAGGTGGGAGAGGAAAGAAGGGGAAAAGGAGGAGGAAGACGAGGAGCCTACAAAGTGAATGTAGTGAACTACCCTTCAAAAAAGCTTGGACATCCAGATTAAGGCACTGGCACACAGTTATAGTCACACAAAGAAAAGTGAGAGGGAGTGGAATCAGCACCGCTCTAAAGACGACTGCAGAAGAAAGAGAAAGAATGAGGTCGTGATGAGACTCAAACCTGCGACCTCTGTGTCAGTCTCCATGTGCCTCGCCTCTGCCCGGAATTAGAAAGACATCTGTACATAGCCACGCCTTGGGAAATCAGCATTCCGTAAATGTAGTGGTGCAGTCCGCTGCCTGTGTAATTATTAACGAATTAATCCAGGACAAGGAAAAAAAAAGGCAGAAAAGATGGCATGGGGAGAAAATTAACAGTAGTTGGGGACCCGCCCTTTTCCCAGCAGGGTGAAGGCCAAAAGGGGTCTACCCCACGTGCCGGTGACTAGCTTATATGGACAAGATCGTTTCTGGATATGGATACTTTCGATACCAGTTCGATACTATTCAAAAGTATCAAGCTGTTTCAAAGCTTTAGATTTTAGTGCCCGTAAGGAGCGGCGAACCGCATGAGGAAAACATGACAAAAGCCTTCCAGGACATGTTGAATGCAGTCTTTTACACGTGATGTCCTTACACAAATATCTATGGAGAATAGTCAACTCTGTTAAATCGCAATTTGGATAATTGCAAATTTCGCCTAATCGCAAATTTTCCACATAATAAAATGTTACATTTCTGTAAAAATTCCACGGGATAATCGCAACTCCTTCTAACTGCAGCTTTTTTCTTCATGTCCCCAGGAATTCCGTTAACTGACTGTACCTACCAAAGACAAGGCAACCCGGTGTGCAAACTGTAACTTCGATTCCCTTTAGCTACTCAGTTCCGGGTCGACTTACGTAACGAGATGTAACAAATTAATGCTTGAAACGGTTCCTAGAACTTGCTTGCATGAACATCACAATCGAAACACTCTCCAACAAGCCTCTTCCGAAAACCCATTATGCGAAAGCAACGCTACTCAGAAACATTTTGCAAATCCCAGGGCAATAGTGGGACTGAATCAGTCCTATAGCATGGGTCTTGTAAAATATGTTGGATACTAAACAATGTAGGGTATCCGCTGCCGTTTCGGAACAAGCGTGTTTTAAGTCTAGTTTGGTTATTTTGAATTAAAGCTGAGAATCGCAATAAATGTACTTTTTAAGCTTTAGGTATCAGGCTGATACTAGACAAGCTAAAGACCCACCCTGTTCAGAGGCGAAGATAGGCGTTAGACATGGGTCAAATGGGTCATGGGTTATGTCCTGTCAATTTAGAAGAAGGGAGGTGGGAGGGGTTACTTGCTGAGATACGAGAAAATGTTTATGGAGAAAAAGGAGGGGAGGGGGATGAGAGTGAGAGTGAGAGAGAGAGAGAGAGAGAGAGAAAGAGAGAGAGAGAGAGAGAGAGAGAGGTGGGGATGGGTGGGGGTGAAAAGAAGTCGGACGAGTGCTCATGCTCACTTTGAATCTAATGATATGGCTAAGTTTGTCCCAGATTTGGCCGTTCTATAGCACCATGGTGCCGTGGACAAAGTCTTTAAGAAGTTCCCCATGTAATGACGGATATAAATCCAACACAAAAATGATTAAGAAATGTTATTTATATTCTCTCTCCCTCTCCTTCTCTCTCTCTCTCTGACGTTCTCTGTTCTATTTCCGTTTGCTTTCACAATATTGTTATAGACTGTAATGAGAAAGGCCCAGCGGACCCTAAATCCGCCCCTGATTTTTTTTTTCCTCCTAGAGGATAAACACCAAAGGGGGGTCTCGACAACACCACGTGCCGGTGACTCAACCACAGATTACCGGCTGCAACACAGGCGTTGTGATACCATACTAGAGCCATCGCGACATCTCGCTCATTTTTTATGTCCCAGTCGGGAAAACCTGGTCTGTTATCACTGATGTGTATGTGAGTGTTTGGATGTTATCACTGGGGTGTGTGTGAGTGTTTGGAGGAGGTGATAAGATTCACGTGGAGAGAAAGTAGGTCACACGTGCTCAGTAGGGCAAAAACTAGGTCAGCGACAAAAAGAGCTAAAAATCATGCTCTGTGAGTGTAACTAACGCCCCGCTGGCGTCAGAGGCCATTCCAAAAAATAGTTGCACTCGTAAATGGGACATGACAGCTATATATATAAGAAATAATGGATAATGTATGTAAACATACCTTTCTTAAAAGATTTTTGTTCATTTCACTTTAAAGAGCATTGAACGAAATTCTATATAAAATATAAAGCTTCTTAAATTTTTATCATTTTAAAATAGATTTACTGAGTTCAAATGTCTTGAAAAAAATGAGAGAGAATTTGTGACGCGGTCCATGTCGTGAAAGTTATCAGTGTAGCAGAAGACTTAACAGTGAGATGATTCAAGCACTGTCACAGATGGAAATAAAATCCTCTCAGACTGCACTGAAGATCACGATCTCTTTTTATATGATGGGCATAGGTGAAAAAAAAAGGACTTGCAGGTCTTATGACACTAATAAGTGATAACTTATCATGATACAATGTGTTTGACCAACATTTTAGAATGGTTCTGATGGTATGTCTTAAAAAAAAAAAAAAGTATACGAAGACAAGGCTAGATTCGAGTTCTGGTACGACTAATCTATGGTTGGTGATATAAGATTGTTTTCCACAATACTTTTTATGAGGATATTGGCATAAGTTTGTGCCTGGTCTGAAAATAATTATGATAATATATGAGAGCTTGCAGATTAAGGCAGAATTTTTACCATTGTAAGAATTACATTAATGCATCAGTGCTGAATGCACCCTAAGTGGCGTTCAACATACAGAGTTAATGTAATTCTTACGATGGTAAGAGGTCTCAACATCAGTGAGCAAGCTCTCAACTAGCATAAAGTTTGCGCCGGGTCTGTTGACAATTTATGAGATATTTTCAGAATTCTTGGTGGAGCTCCAAAACTTGAGATCGGAAACATTTGAGGAAGAAATTTGTCTCTTCACTTTGTCAATGATGATGATGAGATGATGATGATGAGATGATGATGATGATGATGATGATGATGATGATGATGATGATGATGATGATAGTAATAATAAAATTGGCGTCCCGGTTAATGCTCGCTAATGCGACTTCACAGTTTCTTTTTTAATGTGGAATCCTACAAAAAACCAACACGGTAGAAATGCTAGTTTCATTTTTTTTTTTCTGTTCAAATTGATGTTTCACTCTGCACAATGAAACCCTGGTTTTGGCCTTTCTATAAACTACGACTGGCTTACTTTGTAGCTTTGTACATGGGGTATGGTTGGAGGGAATGGTGATGGGGTGGTGGAGAGTTCTTCCTCATAAATTCAGTACTTGCTTGTGAGTGCACCAGTCTGCCGATGTCTCCAGAAGTATCCTCTCAAATTTTATTTCATAAACTTTCAGAGATGACCCATGTTGTCATATATCACCGTCCCGATTTAGCTCGAAACCGTCCAAACTATAGCCCCTCTCTGTCGCCGAACATCAGTGGCAAGTGTTCCCCGAGGCCAAATAAAATGATGCTCGCCCTCTCAAAACTGTTCAAACCTCTCGTTTGGGAGGCTTGGGACATTCACTGTGACCTTGACCTCTTGGTGACCCAGAAGAACCTTGAAAGAACAAAGGATCTGGAAAGGGGGAAAGAGAAGTTGGGGAGAATGGAATGAACTCTGTGCGAAATGAGAAAAGTACAGGCTGTGTTTGTCATGGGTACTGGCGAGGTATTAGCGAGAGGGTGTGAAACACCCAGGTGAGGGCGCTGTATAGGCCTATACTGTACCTTTAGGGGACCAAGGCGTTCACTATTTCTCTCTCTCTCTATCTCTCGCTCTGTATGTGTGTGTTTGTGGAGACGATAGGGGGGAAAGGGGGAAGGGAGGTTAAGAGTGTGAGTGACCTGATACGACATAGATGAGTTTAATGTCATGTCAACAGTTGTCTCCTTTTAATCGCAACACTTTAAAAAATGTACCACTGAGGGAGCTGCAGATATGCAGTGGTTTTTTTTTTTTTTTTGTGCACTGAATAGGCAATATCATATCTAAGATGTTTTGCAGTTATGCGAACATTATTCTGGTTAAGGAGATTGCATATAAGCGGAGTAGACAGTATTGGAAAAGTGGTTAAGAGATGACAGTGCTTTTTAGATGTCATGCCCATTACGAATGCCAGTATTCCATCACGTCCACAGACTATCGTATCCCTTTGTGAGTGTATTGAGTTTAAGAGCGCCTCGACACTACGGGACCAACACAGCAACTGTTCATTAAGTCTGTTTAATTGTCGGCACACACAGTTTAGAGTGTATACAGTATAATGTCCGAGCAGGGGGAAAAAAAGAACTGTGTTTGAGAACAATAACAGATTTATTTGTAGTCTTTAGAAAGGTTATGTTTCCACCACGGTATTTTTATACGGTCGTATTAAGCCAGGGACGTATGCACACAAGGCGTTTTGTTTTGTGTTGTTTTGTTTTGTTTTGTTTTCTTGTCGTCATCTCTCTGCCAAGTACTGTAGCAAAGATTGGGGGNGGGGGGGGGGGGGGGGGGGGAGGCGAGAGGCTCCTGCTATCTCGACAGTGTCAATGAAAACCGGTCTGCTCGATTTCGCTGTGATCCAATAATATCCATACCAAATTTCTTTGTTAAAACACTGACAAACGGTCACTCACTTACGGCGAAATCGAATTCATCCATGAAAACATGTCCCTCTAAGGTGGGTGATTTGTGCTCATGATGTAAATCAGTCCCCTCTTTTTTTTTGGGGGG
>JAWQUT010000001.1:8932373-8948142 GCA_033807755.1 Ellobium chinense
CCCCTCCCCCCGGGGTCACCGACCCCCCTCCACCCCTTCACGCCCCCAAAGTGTCATGGGAAACTGAAGGGATTGAACAAAGGCCTGGAGGTGACGAGCCTGCAGCTATCATGTTCCGGCCATACACTAATAGATACCAGTATGCGATATTTTCAAATATCCACTAACGTGATTATTCATGGTTTAAGGATAATCGAAATACGATACTGATTCTTTGACGTCTCGTCTCAACTGACCCGATGAGGTGACTACCAAGGTCAAAGGCCAAATGAGGCTTCGCGGAAATGAACTAATAGGAAGGATTGAGACATTGTTTGGTTTTAATTTACTGCATGTGTTATCTAGTTTACTCTCGCTTAGTTAGTTTCCGTTTCCATGACATGTAATAAATAATAATGCAGTAATAACGCGTGACAAGAGTGCAAAGTTCAAACAAATTATAGAAATTGACATAACCTAGCAGATCGATATTATCGTCTCAATCGGCCTTTGGAAGTGAGTACTCGCACTGAGGGTCAGTATCGAGCGCACTCATTATCGATATCGCCTTTCACGCAGTCCTATTTTCCGAGCTTTGCGACAAGAGCGAGGGTCCCCCGAAGTCCTCGAGCCCCGGTCGCGACCTTTTCCAATGTTTGCACATAAAACTTTGATTTGTGGGAGTGCAGCTGCCAGTGCACAGTCACCCATCTAGTTGAAATTTCTCAGACTGATGTGCACCTGATCAGAAGCGACGGCGGAAAGATGGGTATAAAATAGATGGCAGGGGCGGATACTGTC
Source organism: Ellobium chinense (assembly GCA_033807755.1). Lineage (NCBI taxonomy): Eukaryota > Metazoa > Mollusca > Gastropoda > Ellobiida > Ellobiidae > Ellobium > Ellobium chinense. The sequence goes on from JAWQUT010000001.1 coordinate 8,933,154, forward strand.
ATAGAAGAAGGAAAGAGAGTGTTTGGGACTTTGTTGTCTCGTCAAAATCTTAGTAATTGTACCCGTTTAATCGTAGCCGCTTGGGAATGTTAAAAATATTGCGATTAAAGGAGCTGAGATTACCTATTGACTTTTACAGCTAGAAATAAAGCGACGTATTTGATATCTATTTCGATTAAGGGAAAGTTGCGATTAAGCAAATCTATGTTGGAATTAATTAAGTGGAATCGATTGCACATGGTTTTCCTACACATTTCACGGGAAAAGGCTTGGGCAGGGTAGGGAGGCGGAAGGGGTTGGGGGTTAAGGGACTGACCTGGGCACAAGCCTGCCACATCAGATACACGCACTGTTACAGAGCTGGTTTAAAATGAGATCTGATTGAGGAGGAAGGCTATGATGTCACCATCCTTCGATCGGCCACCCTGACATAAGGTGTGCTGGGCGATACGATGGACCTGGGTATTGAGACTGATGCTTTTGAAAGTATTAATCGATATTTTGGTAACATTTTACATGCCGAATACGGAAGTTCATGTAATCTTTTTTTTTTTTTTATATGCCTCATTGCTCTACATTATTCCATCTCCTTGTCTCTGATCCCCTTATTTTCAGCATGCATCCTCTCTATCCCTCCCTCCCTCCTTCTCTCTCTCTCTCTGTCCTCTCTCCCAGACCTTCTCTCTGCTTTTGTACCTGACAGTATTACCACTAGCCATGAGTAAATGACTAAGTAGTGAGTAAGACTAACATCTTCTGACAAAAAGGCGTATCTTTACCAACACTGCTTTTGAGAAATTTGACCGGTTTGGTTTAGCAAAATTCGTGTCTATATTCTGTAAACATATCAAAGACAGTCGCAGTTTCGCAGAAAAAAAAAATATTTTGTTGGGGATGAGTATTGACATACATAAACCATGAATATAATGCAGGTAAGTAAATTTAGCGGAAAAAAAAACAAAACACAAAACCAACAGCTTAAGCCCTTTTGTCAGAAGACATTAGAAGAATGCACGGAAATCACGAGCATGAATTTGGTTGGGATGAGATATGAAGCTAATATTATAAAATGAATAAAAAAGACTTTGTTGAACGTTTTAAGGTATCAATTTTCTAACTAAAAAATCTCAAGTGCTTCGATACCTATCATAATGTCGGATACCGGGTATGTAGACCTGTCCAGCACCACTGACATTTAGGCCACACGAAGGAGAAATAATGATGGCATGTGCTCTTTCCATACATCAAGAAACGGAGACAGCGCCAAAGACACAAGAACACAGATATCGATTCGCCCAGCTAATTCCATACTACTAGCCTACAGGTAGATGGGGCAGGTTAAGATTGGAATGATTCTCTGAGTACAGTTGTTCGTGTTGGGTTTATTTTTGCTGCTGTTGTTGTTATTGATTTTGCTATTGTTGTTGTGATTGTTGTTGTTGTTGCTGGTGGTGGTGGTGTCATTGTTATTGTTGTTGTTGTTTTTGTTGTTGATCGTGTTGTGGTTAATGTTGCTGCCGCTGTTGTTGTTTCTGCTGTTTTTGTTAATGTTGTCAGTGTTGTTGTTGCTGTTTGTATTATGGTTATTTTGCTGCAGCTGTTGTTCGTATTATCTTACTGTTGTTGCTGTTGTTAGTAATGGTGGTGTTGTTGTTATTGTTGTTGTTGTTGGTGGTGGTGTTGCTGTTGTTATTCGTGTTGTGGTTATTGTTGCTGTTGTTTTTGATGTTGTTGCTGTTGTTGTTCATGTGATGGTCATTGTTGCTATTGTTTTTGTTGTTGGTTTGGCTATTTAGGCCATTGAGGCATAATCTGCGGTAGAAAGTTAGTATAATTATTGTGTGCTTTTTGTGAATTTGAAAAAAAAAATGACTTATTATTCATTCCTATCACTTCTCTGCTTATTGTTATTGCTGTTATTTTCATACCTGATATCATTCTCATCCTTTTCTTCCCGTCATTCTTCTTCCTTTCCTTTCTCTTCTTCTATACGGAAGTATGATATAAAACTACAGTTATACTTTGATGATACCTCTCTTGATTAACCTGGTTACCTGGTTAAATCGGTCAGTTAATCCAGGCCTATGCCAACATTGTCCTAGTCAGGAATGTGGTTTACGGGGTCACAGATAACGCGGTTTAACATGTCCAGTGTGTGGGTGATTATGCTGTCAATGTCACTGCATAAAAATTTTATAACTATAGAACAGTTTATACGACGGCAGTTATTCGCAAGTTTTCAGAGGCATGAGGAAAATTTCGATTGAAAAGAACTGCCATTCTCCAGTCAGTTTTGTTGTTGTGTATGCTGCGAACATGTGATTTGATTAGGTGTATAGTATTTTTTTATAGACTGTGCTTATTCAGAAAATAAAGCAGAAGAAACATGTTGAACGCACACGCCATATCGAAACACACTAAGGATTTGAAAGGCACAACCTAGCAACTATCAACAGTTTACAAAAAAAATATATATTTCAAGTAACAAAATAATAAAATAAGAAAAAAAAAAGAAAAAAGAATTATGAAGAGATCGAATTCTGCCATAAAACTTTAAAAACAGATTTTAAACATAAAACATATAATTTAAACTTACGCCACTAGAACGTCGCTAGGGACGCTTACCCTCATCGATATGTTGCCAATGCAGGCATACAATTACTACTGTTTGTGTTCATTTTATAGGGTGTTGTTATCGGCACGTCTTTCAGTACAGTATCTGACCTTCTCGATCGCGCCCAGCTGGAACCTGCAATATGTTTTTTCTCTACCCTCAGAGGTGAGAGCCAGGGTTACCATTCCTAGTAATTTTTCACTAGTGCTAGTGAAATTTAATTATTTTATCCGATGGTCTTGTGAAGGAGATGCAAAAAATGAAAAAAAAAAACCAAAAAAAACTTGTGGACATTATTTTGTCCCTGCAGAAAATATTTTATCAAGTTATATAGGCATTTTGGCTGTCTGTTTAGGCAGATGAAAACACCTAATGCTGATTTATTTGATTTTAACAATAATAAATTACAAACAACAACAAGAACAACAAGAACAACAAGAACAAGAACAAGAACAACAACAACAACAACAACAACAACAGCAGCAGCAGCAACAACAACAACAACAACAAGTTACGATCAACTTACTAAATTATGAAGCCATACCTGGCCTAACCATTACACAAAGCACAAACAGCCGATCTCTAGCGCACTCTATAAGTCTACATCCAGAAAACCGTCAAAAATATGTTTCATATTTGTCCATGGATGTCGCGATTTTGTAGCCTGCGCAATGCAACTAAGCGAAGAAGTTTTACATTTCCTTTTCCTTTCTATATTATTGTTTGTTCATTTTATGCTGCTTGTAATTTTTCTGCTCCTCTAATATTGTACTATGCATTCAAACGACATGTTAAGTGCAGTTTCACAGAGTTTAAAAAGAATGTCTAGTGAAGTCTTGTGACATTTGGCCTCAGAATCTAGTGAAATGGCAAAAACCAGAGTGGCAGGCCTGGTGAGAGCAGAGCGTGGCATTTCTGTGCCACCAGCCATTGATCTTAGGCGGGTTCTGACAACCGTTAGTACCACTAGAGCCAGCCTTGGCACGGAGGAAATGTCAAGAAGACGCTCATTTCGCTTGTGAAATTGTTTTCCGGCACGCCTCTTCCTCCTTCACCCCTTTCCCATTCCCCCCCCCCNCCATATTCACCTATTCCTTCCCTTCCCTCCACACTCAGGCCCAATGTTGCCACTCTAATCATATGCTTTTACCCTTCATCGATGGTGGTTTTACCCAACATTACACTACAGGCCGTGTGGGTCGTCAGCCCCTCTATGCTCGGTGTTTAATAAAGTTGTGTGTTTTGAATGCAAACGATCTCAAGACAACATATTAAGCTTATATCACACACAATATAAACAAGGAGATAACACGGTTACAGCCCTGAAGCCTAATTAATTGGTTCTGCCATTTTTAATAGGCCAAGGTTGGCTAAGTTGGATTTTTTATCGGATGTCCCCCTCGCCCTTTGCCATAGGGTAAAATCTCTAAGAGTGGCAACACTTTAAAATCCCTGCGAGTGGCAACACTGTCCCGGCCCCCTCCATTTTCTCTGCTGTATGTTATTAAAGCAAATACTGTGGTAGAATCTCCATGAAATGTAAATCTAGGGAAACTACATAATTTTGAATTTGAGAGGTGTGAGCATTCGTGAGTAAAAAGAGCAACACAGAATAAGGAATTTGGAAGCCATCATTACATAAACTAGTAGGCCTATAGATCTATGGAATTTCTTTTTAAAGTCTTGATTATTACTTTTTTTTTTGTTTATTGTTTTTGTAGTAGACATCTCGTCTCTTTTTCAACACAGATATAACTAAATATCAGAGACGATGCTTGAACCTCTGTCAAACCGCTGACTAGAAAGAGCCTTTTGAACGTCCCCGAGATATAATCAAAGAAAACCTCGCCACCAGCCTGATTCGAACCTGGAATCTTTCTCACCAAGGGACAGATTGGTCTATCTCTAGGCCACGCTGTCGTTCCGATTTCTTGTGAATTCGAGATCCTGTTGTATCGAACATAACAGTATTAAAAAACAACATCAGACAACAACACGCAAAACCACTATTTACAAAGGTATGAATCAACAGTTCAAGTCACCTCTATAACCTCTGCACCTTGTAGACAGTGGGTCGCGCTGCCCCTTCAATAGAGGGTGCCAAAAAGTAGGTACCTGTGGCCGTGTGCATTATCCTTACCTTAGTTAGCGCACTGAGGTAACCACGGGAAAGTCCCAAAACATTAGTAGTGTTCACAGTGGTTAACGCAGACGGTTAACTAACGAATAGATTATGCATACGGTCACTGGAAGCTTTCCCACCAGGGGACAAATTGATCTATCTCTGGGTCACCCTGTCGTCCCGATTTTTTTATTTGTTTGGTGAACCCGAGGTACTGTTGTATCATACATAATAGTATTTAAAAAAAAGAAAAAAGAAACTACAACAACAACAACAACCAAAACCGTTGTTAACAAAAGTATGAATCAGCAGCTCACGTCACCTCTATAACTTCTGCACTTTGTAGACAGTGGCGTCTCGTCGTCTCTTCGATAGTGGGGGCCAAAGTAATTGGCTGTATATAAGAGCATCTACTGCACTTTCGAGCCTTAATAATAATGTACTAATATAGACCTGGAGCACACTAAATACGGACACGCACAGTACGTAAACACGGATACTGAGTACAGTATTTTTGGCCACGATTTTTCTTCTCTAAGGGTAAGTGTATGGTTAATACGTTTTTCTGTTAATAAGCACACATTATCCGTTGTCAACTGTATTCGTATTTGTTTATAGTGAAACAAACGTGGGTTTTGTTTCCTCAAATTTATTATCAATTTATTACACCCAGAAGAGCAAGATGAAGGGAGAGAGACATTTTGTGGTGCCTTGGCTCCATAGGTTCCAAAGACGCGACGCCACTGACTGCAGCTGGAGCTAGTCTAATATCCACATTACTCATTTGACCTAGGACTGATACTGTGTAATAAAACTGACCCTCTGAACACATTTTCGTACAATGTCTCATAAAACTGTTGTTCCAAATGCTTGTCATATATATTTCTATTGTTTGTAATAAAATACGCCACGCCATCCTATGATATCATAAAAATATTGTGTGTCTCACTAGTCAGAGGCGTTGTGGAGTATTCAGGATACAAGAGGGAGCTCGAAGGTGGGTTGGTTTTGGGTCGGGAGAAGGGAGAAGGAGCATCTATGGGGTGATAATACCAAATTACTGTACAGTATCAATCATAGGCGGAAGATGGGCGCGGCGATCGAGAACGCAGACATTATTTCGGGATCAGACCCCCTTCCAGGCCTCCCTTGTATAGGCCACCGCCACTGGTATGGGCTAAGAGGTTACACTCATTAATGGTTGCTGAGATGTGATCTGCAGCCACAGCAGAACGAGTGCACACGTCAGCAAATCAGGCTGAAACACAATTTAAAGGCGTAGACACAAGAAGGGCCACGAAGGGGTTTGTGCCTCAACAATAAACTTGTGCACTTACAAAAAGCTTGTACTTTGTGGTCTGCCCCCCTGCCACCCTCCTCTTATCCCTCTCAGCATTTGGCTCAAGCTGCCTTCCGTGATTGTTGGCAACCTATCATGACTGTATTAGTGATTCACTCCCTCCCCCACCCCCACCCCCCCTTTCTTCTTCTAAAACCATCTCAGCATTTGGTCCTAGCTGCTTCGATGACTCACGACAGCTTATCTTAATTGTATGAGTGATTCCAACCCCTCCCTCTCTCCACACTCTCAACATCTCAGTGTCTTTTCTAGTCTCACGTCCCCCTCCCTCTTTCTACATAAGTCAGTACCAAAACGACACAAAGTTACGAACACCTTTGTCGTGGTTTTTACCTGAGCCAAGCATTAGGCCTATGTAGAATGATTATGTTCTTCCCACATTACATGTTTGTGTCTATAAACGAGCACATTAACCCCAATACGCATGCACAAACGGCGTTTTTCTTGCCTTAATCTCTAATCCACATGCTGTATCTCGCGACGAGTATGATGAGTATGGTAGAAGCCAGTATCACGGTTAGAACACATATCTTTCTAATGATTTCATTTGTGTTTGTAAATTTAAGAGTTTGTGAGACTGCACTACTGGAAAGGTCACAAGCCAGTTTGTATGAAACTTACTGGTAAGGCTGGATCTGTCTGGAAAAGAAACTTCTAGCTTTTATGCAAATCTGGACGAGAGGCGGACCCAGATATTCTAAAAAAGATTTCCTAAAATTTGGAGATAGGATACTTTCACTGCACTAAGTCATTTCCCGCTCGTCTTGAACGGCATAAAACGTGCATTCAGCAAAGGTGCTTTATGGGAACATGTAGTGGCTGTTGTTGATCATGTCTGGGATTGTTCGCGCTTGGCGGAAATCTGTGCCCTGCTGAGTGCTCTAATCATTCTACAGGCGTAGGTTTTTGGTTGGTGTGCACCAGTCAGGGTGAAGAAGGGTGCGCACCTACTAGAAGTTTGTTAGAAATGTGACGTCTTTTGCGATTCGGACGTAAGAGCTTGGCAACATGGCGGCAACCATCTACAGTTTCAAATTTGTTGGTAGAACTTTTTATAAAAGGAGAGGATGTGGCAAGAATCAGTGGTGGATATGCATGTAATGAATGAGACAAAGATGTAACTATAGCAAACATTACTCATTCAGTGCATTATTTTCTTGCTCTTCCGCATAAGTCGCAGCCATTTTGGTTTGCCTAGAGACCGATACTTCCTTTGCTATGGACCACCCACAGAATGAAAGGACCGCTCCTTTCGCGAGGCCACGGGAGCTTAGAAATAAACGCAGACCTGTATTAACGGAGCCTATGGTACTGTCCACTACTCAGATAATACTTGACCTCTATTATGGGCTTGGCCTTGTATTCGTGAGCGAAGCTAGACCGTTATGCAAAGTGCGTATTGCTCAACAAGAACTGTCGGGCACACGGTCATTTACATGACCTCCGGGAGTCTGCGACAGTCAAGCCTTGGCCTTGCGCTGATTATGGCCTGGGAATACCAGCCCGGTTCATTATCTCCTGCCGATGACCTCCTATCGACCATCGTGCCATGTTGGAACAAAGGCGCTATAGAATGCCCGGTCATTTCTTCACACACACACACACACACACACACACACACACACACACACACACACACACACACGCACCCACGCACGCACACACACGCACGCACGCACACACACACACAAACACACACACACACATACACACACAAATACAAACACACACACGCACACACACACACACACATACACATACACACACACACACACCTATAATGACAAGATCTACCCTCAATCAAAGTCATGTTCCATGGACAGGACGAACTTAGTTGGGTCCACAGCAGATATGGAAAGAGCATCTAGATCTAGCATACAAAGTAAAACATCGAAAGTAAATGGAAAAGGTATACTTATTACAGAGGTATATTATGGAGGTCCAATAATACACAATGATAACAAATTAATAATAATAGTATGTGGAAATCATACCAAAGAAATAAAGTTGTCATGGAGGTAGACTACTTATTACTGAAATTCCATAATCCATTGTAGTCGAGTCCAGTGAATCGCAACTTCTGCTTACAAACATTTTCCAGATTACAGAAAAGTGCATTTTCTACATTATCCAAGCACTGGACAATTTCACTTCTTTTTCATTGCGACATTGTCCACGCTCCCGATGAAGCCAGATCAAAAAAGAAGTCGAATCTACTGTAACCGAAATTCGATAAAGAGTACTCCTGGAAGAACTAGAAGGAGAGAGACCGAGAAAGAGATAGATAGATAGATAGATAGATAGATAGATAGATAGATAGATAGATAGATAGATAGATAGATAGAGAGAGAGAGAGAGAGAGAGAGAGAGATGGTAATTAGCATTTTGAGCATTTGGTCATAACGACTTACCGAACCTAGAAATCAGGTCAGGTTTGAGCTAATTCCGCAGTGTTACACAGCCTGGGCAATATGCATAATTTCTGATGACCTGCAGATTAGCGCTCTTCTTTAGTGAAAGGATAACAACACTGTCCACCATTATGTTGTGATGAAACTGGGTCACCAGTGGATGGCAGCCCTGGCCAGTGTTCATTAAAACATCTTGCATCGGTTCTGACGTAAACTTCTTTTGCTTAACAAAGTTTCCCGTTTATACTGCAGTTCAGAATGTTGTCTGCTGAAAGCACACCTCAAAAACTATAGTGGATGAAAGTTGCCCACCCTCTGGGTCTGCACCTTTTTTCCAGTATTTAGTTTTGTGCATGCTTCCCCTTGACCCACTCATATCTTTTTTTATGGATAGAACCACCTTCTCTGTTGTTTTCTACCAGAGAACCTTGTGTTTCTCTTTCATGTCCCCAGTTCTTTTTAGGATCCATGACTTTCCGCGTGAGCAAGTCCTAGTGGCTCTCAATGGCAACCCAAATGAAATGTATCGGGATCCACAAGGGTATGCTAATAGTGTAATAATTGTGTTAACAACGTCTTAAATGATCTACATGAATAAAGAGCTTGCGGATTTACGATATGTTTGTTACCATCGTTACTGCATCAGCACTGAATGCATCCCCATGGTAATGTTCAACATGCAGAGTAAACGTAATTCTAACGATGGAAAGAGATCCCGCCGACTCGTTAATGCGCAAGCTCTCCAGTACTCCACAAGCGTATTAACCAATACATAATCGATCTCGCAACACCATACAGGTGGGTGGGTAGTACGTGACGTCACGATTTTTTTTTCTTTTCTTTTCGGTGCAGACTCTCATATAATATCCGATTCGTAGCGATAGCAGTGTATGACAGGTTAATGTCTACAGTCAGAAATAATCGTTCTCCCTGCTCCGATACTGGCGACAACGGTGGCAGCATAATGATTATAGGCAAACCGGCACAGTATAGATGAGAGCGTGGAGAAATGAATACGTTGATCGAAAATCGTTGGCGTAAATTTGTTTCGTTAATAAAGCATGACATGTTTAGATTTACGTACTTATGCATGGATTCCCAGCTAACATTGAAAAACCCATGGGAATCCCATATGGGTCCCATATGCCGAGACTGATGGATTACGAATGTTTTTTGTGAATTCTATAATAATTCCATGACCATATTTATGAATGATGTCCGTGATCTGCAATAGCGTCGAAGGAAAAAAAATTCAAAGGCATACATACATCCACCCACTCAAAGAAAGTGTAACCAGCGTTTATCGCTAATGCTGTGTGAATGCTGCCCCGGATGCAAATCTGCGATCAACAGCAATGTGGCAGCTGTGACGTTGGTCATTGGCCATCTCGCGGTATAGTGTAGTTTCTAGCACTGTAAGCTCCAAAGGCTCAAAAGGTTACAGACTTCTAATTGGCTGAAAATAACATGTTGTTACATGCGTTAGGAAGACAGCAGTTAAGAATGGGCCCTAGATTTGTGAACCTACCTGCGAATTATTTAACATTCTCTCCTGATTTTGTAAATTAAACCTGAAGTTTTATGTCATTCGCTTCGGTTTCGGTGTGGCCGTCTCTGCGGAGCACTTGTTGTTAAGGAAACTGGTTAGCTTGTTTACACACCTTTCGATGTGTCGGTTCGCAGCTTGAAAACGAACTGCAAGATCTATATTTTGAAAATCATTTTTAATAAGCTCATTGAATTCTGCAAATAATTAAAGAAGACCTAGAGATTGTGGACTTTCTTGCAAGTGACAGTAGAGAAAACAGTTTATTGGCTCAAAGAGGGAAATTATATTAGGCTTCTGTAACCAAAAGCTCAGTGATCAGAACACACGGCTTGAGAACCAAAGGTTCAGTGTTCGAGCCTCACTGCGGGCATTTTTTTTTGTCTTTGTAGTGAATGAGGAACATAAAAAAATAGACTATCCATAATCTTTTCAGTATCATCCACTGATCTTTTCTCCGTATGATTTTATGAAATAAAAAGCTTCCTCTCTGGAGGCGTCATAAACACAAGTGCACTAGAGATAGAGATTTTCGCCCCGGGCAAGAGCGACAGACACTAAAATACTCCAGGATTTTCTGCATTACATAGGTGCTTGCAGTATTAATAACTGTATCATTACGTCATTACCGCTATAGCTGATCGATCTGTTCGCCATTAGCCCGGATGATTCCATCTACATTCCTAGCTCAGGATTGACTGGCACACAAAAAACTGGGTCTCTTGTCGTCATCGATAGCTTCGTGGGAGGTGGGAGAAAAGGCGGGGGGTAGGGTGGGGTGGGAGGGAAATGTAGAGCCAGAGCTGGGGAGGACATGACGAGAGGTTTATGTCCCAGTGCTCATCAGTTCACATATCCACACTATAATGGGCAAGATTAACCGTGGGGCAAATTATGAGGCAAATGAAAGTGCAAAAAGGAAGGACTTCGGATTTACTGTAAATATACTGGTTAGACGATTATGTTCACCACTGAAAATAAAAAAAAATAATATGATCTCAGTGAGGAGCGAACACCGGTCGCTGGATTCTCAAACCCAGTGTTCTAACCACTGAGCAATCGGGTCACCGCCCTAACAGTTTAGACTGTACTACGAAACGAAACTAATAGTGAGTGACTCACAATGCCGCTATTCTGATCTTAACCGTCCTTGACATAAATCAACTGTAGATAGCAGATTCTAATTTGGCGTCATATTTTCTCCCGCCTGAGACCCCCTCGACAGTTGTTTTATTTTTTTTTCCATGGCTCCGCATGTTGTTAAATCTGTCCCTGCACACATTTGCATTTCTTCTTTCTCTTCTTCTTCGTGAATCCGTCGACTGAGATGCCTGCCTCTCGAACAAAAGCTACAGTTCCCCTTCAGGTGTCAGCCCCGCCAAACAATTTTTGTTCCAGAGTGGTGTGGGTGATCCAAGTGGTATTTCTATTAAGGTTACAGGCCTGTAAGTCTACTTTCACTACTGGGTCCTACAACTTAGGGGTTATATTTGACCTCCCTCTTTCCTTCTTTTGGCATGCCCTGCTTCCAGTAATAAGGGCTCCAGGGGGGGAAATTTTGATTTGATGGCAAACTGTGTCCATTTTAGTTTATTTTGCCAGGCACTGTTTAGCCTTGGGCTGGGACTGTCAGGTCAAGCGAGTGCTCAGGCGGAAGAGGCTGGGTTCGGCCTTGACCAGTGAAAAAGGTAGGGTGTGTTTACAAATAGCAACCAAGCTCAAAATTTCATCGGGCTTGCTGGGGTTAGGTCAGTCTTAAAAGTTGGGCCACACAATGAGCTTCACTCTGATATATGTCAGTGTGAAAGCTAAATCTTTGGGTTCAGAGGGTAGCTCCTAAGGCTAATATAGCCCAAATGAGAAAAAAGAGCCCATTGGCCTTTCAGGTCTGTAACCTATTGAGTATTTCCACGAGATTTGCGTGTTCCGGTTAATGTTTTAGACCTGTCGAGTTCCGGTTTGTCATATACAGTACTGGGGACAGTCTGAACTCTGTGCATGAAGAAGCCTGGGTGCGCCATGATGAAGGCCAGTTTGACAGATTTCTGTGGTTTTTTTTTATTTTTGTGCAAAGGTTTTGTGTATAACACTGCTTCTGACCATGATAACTACTCTAGCTTTTCAGTTTTGCATGTATTCAAGGCATGAATGTCTGACCTAAGGCTTTCATTGCTGACTCCAACCAAATAGGTCTAAAGTTTCATCGAATCTTTGTTCAATATTTATCAAACGGGCGACCACGGTCTAATTAGTCTGGACCAATAAGAAAGAGATGTCTATTTTCAACTAGAATTTATCAGCTCAGGTTAAAATCTCATGGATTTGTTATGCTTTCAAAAAGATACATTTGAGGCGCAAAAGTATATACGAAATGAAGTGAATTAATATGTAGTAGACTATATANGAAAACTTGAATAACCTCTGTATTTGAAAGAACAAGAACAACAAGAATAAGAACAAAAAACGACGACGGCGACGACGACGATGACGACGACAACAACAACAACAACAACAACAACAGCAACAACAAAAGGCAGAATTAATGTACTCTGTCCAGTAAAGGTCAAGACAATCTGAAGTGTCACCTTAACCTTATCTCAGTGACCCTGTCTTGGAAGGAAACGAAATCGGAGAGGATTCTGAGTGCGCGGGCAATTCATAACCATTTGCCAGTTTTCTTTCAATTTACGCGCCTTCTACCAGATGTCAGGCGCGCGCGAACCCCATACTCTATCATCTTTGTTGCTCACGAAACAAGAGGCACGTGCAGTACCGGGGCGTTCACCAAATCACAGCGTCTCATCTGTCTCGTTCATGTCGACACGTTTTGACACACTGAGCACGTTCATGCTTGGCGGCACTCAGTGCAAGGTCAAAGGTCGCATGACAAAGGGAGATTAACCCGGGCGAGATGGATTTAAAGAAAGAAGAAGAGGAAGGAAGTTGAAAGCCGGTGATTATTTTTCTCATTTTGTGCTAGAAATGGGCTGTACTTTGGGCTGCTGTAGATTCCATATTTCTCCAACCATCCAGCCCCATACGGTCATTAAGATCATTTTGTGTCGATACACACAAAATAGTCTAAGGCTAACATCTCAAATAGCTCATCAATCTGGCATGAACGGTGTATATTTAACCAATGATAAATTATTACAGATTTCATCATATCTAAACCACTAGCTGTCTCTGATTATGCGGCAACTCCTTCCCCTTCCCCAACCCCTTTCTGTCTTCACTTTTTACCCATCAAAAGCTCAAGCTTAGTTAGATGGGGATAAAGAGGAAGCATTCTTCACAGTCTTTCTGTGAGCACAAACAAACCAAATCCTGCATGAAATTGTTTCATGCATGAAGTTTTGAGCTCGCAATTGTGGCGGGCCGATACCTGAATTTTTAGATATCTCATAATCATATCCGGCCTTCTAGCTCTAAGTATAGATATTATCGATTCTATTTTCGGTTCGATACTTTGTGCTTGGTAGATATACATAATATCGACACGTTCGGTACTATCAGTATTTTTAATATTTCCGATACTGAATCGATTTTCCTATCGAGAGTACAGAGTCTCAGCACGATACTGCCAGCCAGTGTAGAATATATCATCATAAGAACCTGGACAGAATATTGGACAAAACTGATACATGTACCAAAGTGTGCATTAATTTTGATCTAATTTGTGCAGTGAAACTTTATATGTCAACACGGACGGTGTGCATGAGATAAATCACAAAACTTCCTTGTCTCATACTTTCCCTTCATACTTTTCTCGCATTCTCTCTCACCCTCACATCAACACAAAGTCATGATGACAAAAGCTGGTCTGAGAAAGTATTTTAAGGACAATGGACAAATTTAATCCCTCATATTTTGTTAGAATGATGGAACATTGTCAAGCATGGCTAAAGCTCATGTGCAAAGAGATTATTTTGCCATAAATTAACAGGAAAAAAACACCAAATAAAACCTTAGGGACAAAACACAAAGGACTTGTCATTCCCAGCCGACATGTTAGCCCCGCCTACTTCCCAGCATGCAATCAAGGAAACCGGAATAGCAGTAGTGGCAGTAAACAGGAAACTGGGATTTGCTTGTCGCAGCTGTTGGTGATGATTGGTGATAGTAGTACAGTGAAACCTATATAAAGCGACCACTGTTAGGGCCTTAAATAGTTGCCTTAGACAAGTGGCCGTCTTACACAGGTTGATTTAAAAAAAAAAAAACTAAGACCGAAAGAAAACCCAAACCTTCCAGTATCAAAATTATTTTCTTGGCCACAGACTTAGGCCTGCTACGTAGCTCTTTTGAGACATATCAAATAATAATTATTTCATTCATGTTTTCTCCCCATCCATAAGGGGTAAGGTAAAATTGGATGACATGTAAACTAGATCTAGTGTTGTTTTGGCTGTTGTTCCAGTGTTGCAGTTGCAGTATAATTGTCTGAAATTATTGTCAGTGGCTTGGTGTTTGGCTTGGAGCCTAACAATTAATAAAGAATGAAGAAAACATGGAAGAGGTACGTAGCTGTAGATCTATAGTTTTAATACTGTACCTTGGGCATTCTATCAGAAAACTTGTGATTTGCGTCTGTGAATTGGCAGAGCCACTGCATGCTCACCTTGGAGTGGAGAAGCCTACGGAATGATCTGGCCTATGCAGTTGTAGAAATGTGAATATATGACAACAGATAATGCCTGAGTGTGAGAGTTATTATCATGATCATTTGGCTACGTCTTGCGGAATGCTGGCATGGAAAACCTCAGTCTGGCCACTAGTCTACTCCGACTCAGAGTGTGCGTTATGTAGGCATGTGTGTCTGTATGAGTGTGCGCGTATGTACGTAGGATCTATCTATCTATCTATCTATCTATCTATCTATCTATCTATCTATCTATCTATCTATCTATCTATCTATCTATCTATCTATCTATCT
>JAWQUT010000001.1:8948458-8974838 GCA_033807755.1 Ellobium chinense
TTTTTTTATTGCATCATATAATTAAAGAAAGGAAAACCTCGTGCCATTTTGAGAAGAGATGTGTGAGTTTATTCGCTCAATTTTGCTGAGTATGTTACAAGTTCACTCGGTAATATTTTTCATTAATTAATCATCATCAGCAGCAGCAGCCATGTACAGAAGATTTACTGTATTTTCCCATATCCGAAAGACTTCTGACCAGTTCCACTTTTAATTCAAAGCTGCCCGCCGGCCCCAACCGGCCTGGTGGGTTACACACAAACTGTCGTTTGGAAACCAGGATTGCCAAGTTTGCCTTTTGATTCAAATTCCTCAGGTCATTATTACAATAAAATCTGGAGCCACGCAAAGCGATTTGGCCTTTTTGTCTATTTTTAATCTCTAATGGAATGTGTTATTTTATAAACTTTGGAGCGGCGTCAATGCGCGAAGTTGCAAGATCGGTGGTTTGTTTTCCGTAAATATGCTGGGCCCTCCATTTGGACATTGTAATTTACCGTAGAACAATCGATTTAATTTATATATTATGCCTCTGGCACATGGAAGAGTACAGTATACTTATTACTGCGGTATACCCAATATTGCTGTCCATCTGAATAATGAATGACAGAATAATAATGAATCTGCGCATGTGAAATTCATAATTAATAACATAGTATGCTTATATAATAGAAAAGTTAATATCGAGGTTCCACAGTATTTAGCCTGATACCTCGACCACCTACAGACCGAGCAAATTGCTTCGCAGTATCTATGGACCGTGTTATATTGTAATTCAAGGACCATGATGGGACTGGGGCAACAAGCCAGGCAAATTAATTAACCAGCGGGGAACGCGCTATCAGGGTTTTTACTGTAACCACAAATCGCTTATTCATCTATTCCATCTCAGTTCGGACAGCGGTCCCCTGTTTTTGAGCAGTGTTATTAGTCTTGGTGCTCGTGACCGGGCGCACACACACACACACCACGGATGTGACGTCATAATGTGCTGTAACCGCAGTAACGGGAATGGTGATTACAGGAATCTTTATGCAATACCTAGGGTCGAACCAGGGTTGCCAGATTTGGCTCTTTCGGAGCCAAATACCAGATATTTTGGCTCTTTTGAATATTCCTTGGCTCCCAAATGAGTACTTGGTTCTTCGGCTCAGTTTCGGCTCCAACAGACTTTGGGTCAAAATTGAGTATAAATCTCTCAAACTGTTTGGTATTTCAAGTGATCAGGCTTCTGTCACATTTGCCCGATGAACACCAATCAAAGAGCGATCCCAAACTTTTCATCTAACACTAATTTCTTGTATATTGCTCTGATGTATGTACAAAGGTTTATGATAACTCTAATACCAACGTATGTCCAGTACATATGGACAATTCGTTTTAAACATTTTGTTTTATACCAGATTATAACCCCAGCTGGCCCTTGCCAGATATGATTTGGTCCGTTTTCGTATGCAATTTGGCTCCGATTTGAAAAAAAATCTGGCAACCCTGGGTCACGGGCGATACGATAGCGCAGTGGAACTCACACGGCGGTCTGAGATAATTAGAACTGCCCACCAACAACAGCATAATCAAGTTAGTTTTCGATATCATCCCACTACCCAACAGGTGCTCGAGCATGGTGTGTATGGTACAGTAGATTTGTGTGATTGGGGTATGAATTGTAGTACAGTACATATTCATTTAGTGTAGCAAAGAATTAGGCTTATTGCCAGTTTGGAAGGAAGACCGACAGGGTTGGAAGAAGGGAGAGAGGGAAAGGTAAAAAAAAGAGGGAGAGAGGGAAAGATAGAGAGATGGGGGGGNGGGGGGGGGAGGAGAGTATATGTGTGAGTGAGTGAGTGAGTAAACGAGTGAGGAAAGATCATCTGGAGAAAACCTATAAGGAAATAGCGGATAGGACGTTAAAAGATGAGCCTTTAGACGGAGATATTCGACGGATCCTCTTGAACAGAGCACATATTGATATAGGAAGAAAGGGATGCTTGGCGTCAATCTAGATATTTAGGAATTATAGTGGCTTGCGTTCACTCACAAACAGACAAGAAATAAAGAGAACTATTAGTAATACTTTACGTCCATCAGCATTTTATTTGCAAAATGTTAATGAAACAGTTGAAATTGATATTTATATTTTTATTTATTTACAAGTATGTATTCAATAATGATTGGAAATCTACTTTCATCCGTACCTCACAATTAATACAAAGATCTTGCTTGCTCTCTTCATACAACACACACCAAGCGGACACAGTACAGTCATTGGACACTCACTGACCAGTGGAACAATATGTTGGCCAAAAAAAACCCAAAAAAACTGGACAAGGACAAAAAATTTTGGGTAGACAATGAGTCGAGATTTCGGGACCCTGACAATGACTGCAACGTGAAGACTGAAGGAAAAAAAAAGCTTTTACCAATCATGATGACATATGGAGCTTTAAAAAAAAAAAAATGAATGCAATAACAACAAAAGCCTATCACGAAAATAATGGTATGATGTTTGAAGGGAGGAGGGGGAGAACGGGAATCGACATGGTCACAATGAGAGTAATTCAAACAAACAGATGGCTCAAAGAAATGGTTGCATGACTTAATACCATAAAACAACAAATGGATGAATAAAACAAATCTCATAAATGAATGAAAATAAGGATAAATTGACTGGATGGATGGATAGATGGATGAATGAATGAATGAATGAATGAATGAATGAATGAATGAATGAATGAATGAATGAATTCCATACAGTAACAGAGACCTTACAGTGTCCCCTATACAAACTGCAGCGGCAATATTTGAAGTTTCATTTTTTTTCCTCTGTACAGGCTTGAAAATTTTACAGAAATCATGTGCCTTTTTGTCCCAATGGTAACTATTACATAACACATATATTATACTGAGATACAGCATTTCCAGTAAGATTAAAGGACATAAAACATACAAAACTGCATTTTTCTGTTTGTACAAGACAGCATGTATCCTGGATTAGTTCTCTTTGTTGGACTATTCAAGCTTAGAGAGGGGAAAGCAAAGTTTCACTGTAGACTTCATAATCACTGTAGTACACAACAGAGGCCTACCAAAGCAGATGCAGTTCCCCTAGTGGGCAAGACTTCATTATTTGACAGGTTTCCCTGGACAAAAACACTCTTGTGTACCACAATTGAAAACACTCATGTGTACCACAATCACTAGTAGATCTATTGCATCCAGTTTTAGCTTACATATATATATCAGAGTTCCAGTGTTGCACAAATGTGATTTAGCTACACCATGAATTGACATCTTCAAAAAGGCTAGGTACTGATTGGGTGATTATCTGATATGGCTGTGGTACACAAAGTGTTAATGCAGCAGGAGCTCTCGCACTTGAGCAATTAAAGCAAGCTTGCAACATTATCTCCTCCTTACACTTTAGGCAGAAAAAGTTTACACTTCTAGTTCAAGGAAAGCTGTCAATTATCAAGTTCATAGCAAACATCACCCGTATTTCACCATTTCTTCGAAAAAAAAAACAACAACAGGTTACAACTCAGTGTCTCTCTAGTTTCAAGAAGAGGGAGGGTCAATGATTCCTTTTCACAATCAGCAACAGTAGCTGCCCGAAGGAGAGAAAATTAAGCACAAGGAACTTTGTCATTTTTGATAATACAAATTTTCATTTAAACACAGAAAAAAAATAGTTCCACAAATGCAAGAAACACTCCATACCACAATAAGCCACAAAAAATAATAATAATAATAATAAAAACTAACAACAAATGAGATCGAAATCAACAGTTAAATCCTGAAAAAATAAACACCACATCTATAAGGTTTGGTATTTCTTTAGTGTGTTTGGTTCAGTGTTAATGCTACCACAATCCCACCTCAAAAAACAGTCTTAAAGAGATGAAATGCCTTGAATGCTACAGAGAGATACAGTAATACAGAGACAGATGGTTGTGTTGAAAGCCTCACAACCCATCTCTAAGTCTTTCCTTCTGCCTTGAGTAATATTATTCTTAGGTCAGTTTCTTGTACTCTGGGGCAGTTCATATGATTCTCTACAAACTTTCTAGGTGACATCAGAATATCCAATGAATTTACACAAACTTCTAGGTGAGCAGGAATATCCAATGCATTTACTTTAGGCATGATGTAATTAAAACAAGAAACAACAAACTGATTATAGAGAGATTTGAAAAATCTTTAACTCTGGTCTTTCCCCCTGTCCCACCTTTCCCCATAAAAGGGCTTTGAAAGCCCACAGATTCTAATGAAATCTGAGCAGCCCCTCTGAGGTAGCGCTGAAGAAAACACAAAGAAGTGTATGAGACAACTGCCACAACAAAGCAACTTTATTTTACCACTTGTTTAAAAAAATCACCACACTAGTATCATTGCTGTTCTTCACTCACACATATTTACTGTCAATAATACTTCTTAGAAGAAAAACAATTTCCTCACCATGTAGAAGCTCTCACATCAAACTGATCCTTCTTGCCCATTTAAAAAAAAAATGTTGCATACAAACATTATAGTAAATATTTATTGTATTCTATTCTATATTCCTTCACCTAAATCTTTCCCGAGGGTTAGATTATGGGAAGATGCTGCCGCCGAGCTTAAACTTTGAGAAAATTCTCAGATCTGAAGGTAACGTATTGCAATACCTTTGGGACAAGTCAACAGACCACTCACTCTCCATTATTGAAAGCCACTCTTACAAGACAATCAAACTGGCAAAAACTTGTCTTTCAGGAATACCACGAAATTCAAGGGGACAGAAGACCCAGTCTGAAGTTCATACTTCTATTTCTAAGCTTTTGCTTGGAAATACAGTTGAGCACGAACATCTCAAACACAAATAAGAAGTTGAAATCATGGTTCCTCCAATAAACCCTCAAGACTTGAATTTATTTCTCTGTTCTAATACTTCATGTAGTCTTCTAAATTTGGCAAACTTGAACAAAATGAGATGGCCCCGAAAAATTTGAGTTAGCCGTGCTTGACTGCATTACACAACAGCAAAGTAACAAAAGACAGAAGTAAATACTTTTTATGAGCTGTTAGTGAAAAAAAAACAACATTTGACCCTGCTTATGAGTGAACCTATTCAAGTTGGTCCTGAAATTGAAGAGAAAAAGGTCACACTGGAGATATCTTTACAAGAGGAGATAACTATTGTATTACTGAATACATGCCCTTGATCAGCTCATGAATGAGTTGAGCTGCATCTCTTAAGAAAATGGCTTGCAGGTAGTTTGCAAGGAATGGTAAAGAATCTTTTATCACTTCACTAATACAAAAACACTTGACCCACATCAGATGCAGGCAGCTTAATTGATTCTTAGGCAACAATGTGCAGCATACTCCTGCAGATTGGGGCTAATATGGCAAGTCTGACTGGTGATGGAAAGAGACAAAGGTCGTCCTCCTTAACCCAGTCTATTTCAAGTTACACAGTTCTTCTTTTTCTGACCTTTGAGGATGGTGGGGTCCCTTCTGGCAAGAGCCTTAACGTAACTCTGGCAAGATCACAATCCGTTAATTGCACTGAAGAAAAATTGATCACATTGTATTCTACATGCTGTAGGGTAAGAATGATGCAGCAACAAAACAAACCCACCAATCTAAAAGACAGACACTTCACAATAATATTTCACAAAAATAAACAAAGATTTTAAAATTCTGCTTGTTTTGTTTTGTTCGATAATGGTAGATCACTTGAAGCTTGTCAATGGAATTTAAATCTTAAAAGTGAAAACAAAGCAAACAAAAATGTATTACAGGCAAACATCTTTCAAATACAGATATACACACCACTGAAAACAATGACGCTGACAAAAAAAAAGTTGTTAGCAATGAATGCTGTAGGAACATGGCTACTTTAAGCAGAATTACAGTATATTCAAGTGCCTAACTCGAACATGTGGGGCTACAAGGGATATGCTCTGCAAAACTTATATTATGAGTTTTGCACAATGGGCCTATCCACCAGCAGCCCATCTATCAGCAGCTTTCGCTTCAGAGCAAAATCCTGGTAACATCATTACCTTCAGACAGAATGTCTTTGATCTGGTTAGGCATGAGTATGAACAAGAAATGGTCATGACCGGATTTGAACCACTGATTGTGCTAATCAGCTGGCCAGCTTAACCAAGGAACATGTTATTGGGACCAACTTAACCAGGGAACTTGTTGCCAGGTTTTAATGGTGGTTGCATTTAAGAGGGCATATATTCTGAATCGTTAGATGGTTTCAAACCAAGACTTGGAGAATATTGTTTACGCACAAACCTATGAGGCACTCAAACCTGCACAACCATGTGATGTTCTGAACACTGGGGTCTCTCAAACTTCCTCGTCCACTGCATGGAGAGGTGAGTTTGGGAGAACCTTCCTTACACACTGATCAGTCCAGCAGTTAAACTGCTTCTGAAAACTCAGCACACTAGTAGTAAACATTTTCAGATGCAAAAAATATCTCATCTGGTATCCCCACATCAGAGGTCTTTCTCTCTGCCTCTAGTCAAAGAAATGGCCAACTGACCAATGGAAAGGTATCATTTGGGCCATTCCACAGTGACTACTCCTACTACACCAGAATGATGCCTATACATCAGTATGTTCAAATGGAGTTGCTTGTTTGACACAAAATAGGCAAATGAGAACTAATCATATACTCCACAGAATAAACTTGCTCTCTTCTATGATAACTGGCTTGGATAAGATCCATGGTATGACCCATTAATGGTTTATTAGCTTCTGGTCTCAGTGCTCCACTCACGCACGAAGTGTATTTCACACAAATTCCCAGACTCAGGACACTTTCTGAAACATGGCATCTTTTAACAATTCTGCTTTCAAACTCGAAATCCAGGCTCACCTAGTTTGAATGTAGTCATCACTGCCATTTGTTTTGGGTAAGTACACAACAAGAGAAAAGAAAACAATGTGTGAATCAAGGTGCTGCTATCCTATCAACTCCTGCTTCAAAGTCTTCTTTCCTCCCCTCCTTCCTGTCTTCTAACAGGTTTTGATTGTTGCATGACTTGGTAACAATTTACACTCCAGGAGCAGGAGAAAATAAGCAACAACACAATCAAACAAAACAAAAAAAAAATACTGGGAGATTCCGTGAACATTGATGGTAAACATGCCAACATCTGTGTGGAATAGTAACATTTGTTTAAAGTGCAAGGCCCTCCTTATGTCTGCCCTTAATTTATAGTCCTAGTGCAATGCATTATATATACTGCACAGTGTACACCATCAGTCATAACCTTAACTACAAATCCAGAGATATCATGTCAACCTGTTGGCCACAACACAGATCAGATTTTGTCTCTGCTACTCCCCAACAAACCTACAAACATGCAAAACTGTTACTTTTCAGGTGAGTAATTTGGGAGATGTGTATAAGAGACNGCTATCTTGAGGTAAAAATGTCACTGTAAATTGTATGCTTCCAAGAGTCATCTTTTATCAATTCTAAACTCTCTTGCCCTTGTTTAATGTTAAGGTGCCATGCATGGGATGATTTATTTTCAATGTGCCTCTTTACACCCCAAATGTTGAAAAGCTGAAACTGACTTCTTCCCACATTTGTCTACAGCTTCAAGTGACTACATGGGGGTGGCCAACTCTTTAATGCACGTTGCCTACACTTTCTCCTTAACCCTCAATACGCTTCATGATCCATCATTGCCTGCCCCTGAGTTTTAATGCAACTGCTATCACTTGCTATAACTTCTACTTTCACATTAATGAAATAGCAAAATAATACTATATTTTGTGATGTATGTGCTGATTTTGACAGAGATGTGCCTCTTGACATGGCATTTAGAATAAAAGCAAGGGGTGCCTAGGCCGGAAACCACAAGGTTAGTATAGGTTCTTTGTGAGGGATCAGCAGTGGTGCCCTGCACTGTGGACCACAGATTTAAACCAGAGAATTTAAAGTGAGAACTTCTCAATACTGTGTAATTTGCTAATTCCTTCTGTAGCACTACACAAGAGTCCATAATGGATAGGCAGCTTTTCCAAAGGGCATAAACATACGCCTGCTTTTATACCATCACCAACGAAAACCACCTGTCATGCTATGAAGTGCAACAGCTTAACATGATAACTCTGATTTGAACAACAGAAATTATGAGCACAGTGCTTATCTCCAACATTTCCTGAAATTCTGCTCTGGCCCAGACAGCATGGCATTCATACCTCCAGCATCACTTCAGAACAGAACCCTCTGAACAGTTACAGAATCTTCCCACCAGTTTCTCACATAAGCTGTGACAAATGTGCGACACAATGATCAAGTGACCACTACAGTTAAGACAACCTGGCTAGGCACTCAGCACTTGTGTTGTCTTCTTCCATCCTAGTCAGATAACCATTAAACTACAAGGATGGCACAGAGAATGAGAAAAAACAAAACAAAACCAAAAAAAAAAAATCACAAGCAACAAAAGATTAAGAAGATTCAACAGTGATGGCACATGACATATCAAATCTCCTTGCTATACCTTGAGGAGAGGAGAACCTCTCCCAGTCTATCCGATCTGTTGTAAACCATGTCTATTTGCGCAGCACTTGCTCAGACCCAAAAGGCATTACTGCAACCATTTTATGAAAAGAGACCATGTGCACCACAATCACAATTTTATCAGAGAGAAAAAACACTTTGGTGATCCATCACTTTTTATCAATAAATCAATGACCCAATCAGCTAGCTATCTTAGATAGAATAAAAGCTATTAGATAATAATCCGGGTCGACAGATAGAGAACACTAAGCTCAATACAAAGGTGCTAAAAGATGAATTTGGCCCTGTTTTGTGTATTCAATCTTTTCCAGTAAACCCAAACCTCTAAGCAGGCCATTTCTACTATTAGAAACAGGACGCCAAAACAGGGATTCATACCCTCCCCAGCTGAGACAGAATGCCTGTTCTAAGGTCAAAAGCTATCAACTCTATCATGCTTTCATGATGACTGCGGAGGTTTTGAGATGATTGCACTCTTAGTATTGTGCTGGCAGGCGAAATAAGCCGTAAGTCAGAACTGGTCTCTCAGAGTTGAATACACTCTCCCCTGCTGTCTATCTAGCAGGCAATTATCCATTTCCAAATTCATGCTTCAAACACATTCAATTTCTTGACCCAAAAAAAAACCCAACATAAACCAAATGTTCAGTGACTTATCAAATGTAAGTTTTAAAGCTATTACTCTAGGGCTGGCACAATGCTCATTTCACCGCTGCGTGTCATAATGTGTAATGGGGTTTGGTCCTTCCAGCACCTTTTAATTTGTATGAAATGAATTTCTCTCTTTTTGGTGGTTCACAATGGCTCAGGACAGATCAAACATGTCGCTGCATCAAATCAAATCACTGGAAAGTGAGAAAGGCAGCTTTGGAGATGGAAATGCCTCCTTTCTCCATAAAATTTGAACATAGAATGATACAACAGTCCTTTCCAATATCATACCAGTTTTAAAATCAACAAAACCAAGGATAATACTATATGACAGACACTTCTTTCATATTCTAAACTTCATAACAGCATAAGTTAGTGGTAGCTCCAGTACTTAAGTACAATACAGAACATCAAGAGCTGCAATTCTGGAGGCTTTACTAAGACATTTTCAAGATTATAATACAAACATTTCCACATCAATGTACAATGTAACAAGCTGTCAATGTTATGATACAGATGGAATCCAACAAGTTGGTGCCTTGACCCACTGGCTTCTTCCTGGTGTAGTTTTGTGAGATTTTCTACCGTTGGGTTCAACAAAAGGCAATCAAGTGGTGGTATAGCAAATCATCAAACAGCAGCATGGATTTTGTACAGCATAGCAGGGGGCCACAGGGATTTTCCAGTTTATACACAATGCTGAGTTCACCTTAGCTTCAACTTAAGAGATACTCAACAGATTAGTTTATTTTTAGTTCAGACACCTTGATGAAGTTCTGTATTCAATACTCAGCTTTGAATTGATAAAGTCACCATAGTCGATGTGATTTTGTTCATGCATGAATGCAGCGTTGGACTGTCAGGCAAAATATCTTGTTTGGGAATGGACAAAACCCTCACAGTATCAACAATGATGAGAAATCATGACATTTAACACTTTATATACCGCATTCAAAATGCTGTGTCAAATTTTTGTTTACATTAGCGTAACCATGTCACTAAATTGGTACCAAGAAAAGATTATTTTCAGAAAAATATTTGCATGTGCATCTCACAATACAGAATAAAAAAAACCAAACCAATGACAAATATTTATTATTTATGCCTGGAAATGGAAAAATCCAAGCAGTTTTGTTTTGACTGATATCTAATAATTTCTGATTTTGACTGAAAGACCAATTCTCTGATTTCAGACAGTTCTTTGAAGAGTGGCATCTCTGTTCTTTTTTCCCAATCCAGTGACATCTTGATCAAACAGTGGGTGCCCTTTCACCTTCTGGTGACTCGACTTAGCATCTTCCATATATCACCCATTGTGAACTGGGAAAGGATACACTGAGCCCATTCATCAAACAAGCAATGATGGTCTGACCTCCAAGACTGCATTCAGGCACCTCCAAAGATAAAGAATCCTTCGAATGCTCCATTACAGGAACGGTTTTAAATGCCTCATTTGCACGGATTTATGCTGGCACAACTGTTTTTTTTTTTCCAAAGAATAGGACAACATTATGGAACGGAGAAAAGCAATATGAAACCAACTAAACATTAACAAG
The DNA here is from genome assembly GCA_033807755.1 of Ellobium chinense. NCBI lineage: Eukaryota > Metazoa > Mollusca > Gastropoda > Ellobiida > Ellobiidae > Ellobium > Ellobium chinense. The sequence goes on from JAWQUT010000001.1 coordinate 8,959,205, forward strand.
AAAAAAAAAAAAAGAAACCCTGACAAATTGCACAGTTATTTACATAAAAAGTTCCACAGGGTAAAGATGAATTAACACTAACAGTACCATACGAATATGCGTAGGTCATCTCGACACTGCCTTGTGTTTATAATAATTCTAGCTTACCGCAACTTTAGCTCACATGGTCTTGTATTATATTCTGCATTAACATGCAAAGCAGCCATGGGAGCCGTGGGCTGACTCCATCTAAGCCACAGTAATATAAGCAGCTCAAACTAACTTTTCCCCCTCCCACCCTCATCCCACTTGTCACAGAGTTATATATTGTGTAAAAATTGAAATCAGACCTAGAGTAAAAATTTAACCACAAAGGATCAGCAACATATTTCACAGCCACATAACTCACATGTATAGAGACACCTTAGGAAGGTTAAAAAAGAATGTTTCATCCATGTGCAAAAATAGTTTCTAGTAAAAAAAGAAGTATAGAACATGATCTGGACTCTATGCTGAGTTTCTACAGTTTTGGATGTATAGCCTGTGTTACGTCCAACTTTCCTTGACAGAACTTGGAAAAAAACACCAAAAAACCAACAACCTGAAAGACCTGTTAATGTCTGATTTTGGGAACAAGTTCAACCACCAGAAAATTTATCAATATTTTGACTCCCCTAGCATACACTAAGAAACTGCGATAATTCAGAACATATATAAGAGAGGAAGGTTCACTGAAATTTTAACTCCACAATTTGGCTGAATTGCTGGATTTCAATCAACAGATACAACAATAATTAAATGTGAAAGTGAAAGAAATATAACTGATTATTCACATGAAACTTCGGCATACATCTATTCTGCTGACATACAACACTGAAACACATACTGATGAAATGAAACCTATATAACACTGACACATATTTATATAAAAAAGCCCTTTGAGTAAATTTACAGGTCGCCCTGGTGCTGCCACACGGTACGACCCATAATTCAAGTCTGCATGCTTTAGGAAGTCAACAGCAGGCAGGCAGGCCTGTGCTTGCCAACATTTCTATCCAAATGAGATGACTTTTCATTTAGATGGATAGAAAGCTCTGGAACGTGTCTCTTGAGCAAAGAAGATGATATCAGTCATATTTCAATAGGTTAATTTAGAAACAACAAAACTTTCTTTTTTTTTTGTTTTTTGTTTTTGCAACAACACCTCTGGCCTGACTTCTGCTGACTTCTCTGTTGCATACTATTGCCCTCTTTCACACAGAAGTCATCTCCTGCCTGCAAGTAACTGGAATAACACATGACATAATTTGCCCTTTGCAAGAGAAAATGACCCATTAACACACTTCTTATGCTACGTTTTAGAGGTAAGATATTCAGAAAGACGATTTTATAACATAAACGTAACACGTTCGAGGAAAAATAAACAAAAACGCCAAAGTCCCAACACGACTCGAATCAACTACTGGTTGATTATGGCTGTAAACAAGGCACAGTTTTGCAGTAGTTGATCAAACTCCCACACAACAGAAAAAGTTAAAAATTTCTAACGTAATCCTAATCTGCTGCATCCATAGAGCAGCAAACTGAAGCTGCAACTGGTAGCTCACTGTCTCAGAAGTCATGCCTGTATATCCACTACAAATTGCAAGCTAAAAGTTTACGGCATGGAAGATTCCAATGGCTGATAACAGATGTTGTACCTTTTCTTTATCACAGATAAGTTTCATGAGAAATCCTCACATTGACATACACCTCTATACAACTGCATGCAAACACCGACTGAAAATTTTTCTTTGACTGCACATGCACCATGAGTGGGACTGGAAAGCCCAGTTACCTTCACTAGGACTCTTTCGTTACAATGGAACGTTGCAAGTCAAGAATATTTTCATCTATGGCAAAGTTTTTGTAATTCCGTAACTTGTTATTTGGTATCAAGATACCAAATAATTAAGACTCCTTTCAATAAAGACAGATAACGTCACAGTCTCTAACAAGGCCCCATCATTGTCAAGTTTCATGCCTAATGCTACAGAACTTTCACTCCCTGCAAATCTTGTTGAGGAAAAGATCTTTTGAAACATGATCTGAAATTACCAGGATCTAGGTATAATTCATAAAGTCACTACAGAAATGCTACACTAGCTTCACTTTCAGGTCTCAGGCCTAAAAATACACAACAATGTGTGGTATGAATGAATTAATGATTCTTCTGACGGCCCTAACATGAATTGCACATGATGAGATCTTGTGAAACCGTGTGGTAGCTCTAGCAGAGCACCACATTGTGCCAATCTTTGGTCAGCTCTGAAATGAAGCAAAGCTGAAATTCATTTGGAAGTCAAGCTATTGGTCTGATGAATGAAATGATAGCGAGATTGACTAAGAAATATGACTGAATGATGGTAGTCCCTCCGACAACTACACAGGTTATAGCTTACACAACACTAGGTTAACACATGTAAGATAACACCAGGCTACAAAACGCTCACATGTTCTCTTTGATGAACACTTTGACTAATTTGACAGCACTGACTAAAGACGAGCACTTCACAGCTACACCTTCAGTAATCCACAAGCATACATCAGACATCCTACATGCTCACTACTTGTGCCTAATTATGTTTTTTACTCCAGTTAAAAGAAAAAAACAAAACAAACAGCATTAAAAGTACATAATCTCTTAGGAGTTAAAAAAAATAAACAACATAAACAACATAAGGGTCCCCATAATAAGGATTGCAAATATGTTTAGCTTGAAAGATGCACAGTAGTTGTTAATCAACACTTGTATTCACAGATCTGCCTGCAAGCCTTACGGGAAACTGCCTATATTCGCATCAGTTTGCTGAAGAAAAGCAAAGTCTCCCAGCGCGTCAGTTTGGAATATTTGTAGTCTTTAGACTAAACCCTTTCTGCAGACAACAGACATGAGCATGCTGCCAGCTATCCTTCTTGCCCTTTCTCTCTCACTCTCTCTCTCGCTGTCACTCTAAAAGTGCATTCAAAACTGTGCCTTTTGTTCCTGAGTGGACACCTTCCAACTTGATGTAATAGTAATCCTTATACGTAGCGGAGTAGAAATAGCGTAGAAGCTGGGTATAATTTTCTCGCAACACGGATTGATACAACAATACGGAATTACAAAAATAACTGCTGCATGACTGTTGCGATGTGTAAAACTAAGCACCACATTCGTCCTGAAGGCCTGTCGCGCTCCAGCCGCCTCGTGCTGCCTGCGTCATTGCCGCACTATAGCGACAAGACAACGCTGAATGATAGGAGGCGGAGGAACCCATAGCCACTCATAAAAAATCACAGCTTTGTTGAAATATAAAAATTCAGATTCAGACAAAGGGTAGGGGCTCGTTAAAAAAAAATCCAAGTAAGAGGGCTGTTATATTACCCTCCTCCCCAGCTGTGGACACGTCGCTTGCCGACTATAGTTCCAAATGGAACAAGATATCCAGCTGTCGGCTTATGTGGTGGACTGATGTGGCTGACATACAAGACCACAACACATACATCCATCACAGCCGTGACGGGCAAGCTAACCTTGTGCTTGATCTGGATTTAATCCTGTCCCCATACAGTGGCTGATGCTATCCAGTATCCAAACAAACAGAAACACAATGTCACCCCTTGGTAAACGGCTTGATGAAAGAGAACCTGAACAACCTCCTCCTTTGCACAACAGTTTCATCATAGATTGGGCCACATGGAACATAGCTATTCAACCTACTACTTTACATAATCCATTGTTCTGCCATTTTGTTAAAAGGGGGGAAAAAGATAAAACTTGCCATCCACACATAAACATGCTCTCACTCCGCTCACATAAAAAGTAAATATTTTACTTTTTTTTTGTTTTTTTGTCTCGGGTTTTGGGTTTGCTGTTTTTCACAATTCACCTTGACATTTTGTATAATCTACTAAAAAACATACAACATAAACAATATTAACACCGAAATAATTATCAGGACCACAAGTCCTTGACTACGACCACCACACCATGATTACTCCAAGAAGAAACACATCACAAGGCATGGGCCCAGCATCTGTCCTGTGGACACACACACATACACCTGATAGATTCCACTAGTAGATATAATCCCATGGTGTCAATGATGATGGTGTGAATTCTTCAACCCACTTGAGCCCACAAGTGTTCAGTCACAGACTTTTATAATGGTAATAGGAGATAAAATTTTTTTTTTGTCATAACAACAGACACCCACTACGGCCACAGCGCTAGCAGCTCACGCCATTTGGATGAGCATCACAAGAGGCTCAAGATCAAAGGCTGGACAATCCGGAGGACACACCGGAGTCATCGGAAAAGTTGTTACTGTAGCGGCGGCAGTCAACGCTGCCATCACTGCCCAAACTCTCCACACTGCACCTGTCGTCACTATCACTCTGGAAGCCACCGATGATATCAATCTCATCTGCGAAAAAAGGAAAAAACAAAGTCATATTTGGCCCTTATTTTCACATTTGAAACTTGTCAAATTCAGTATCCACTAGACAGAAACACATTTTAAGGTTCATGAAAGTGAAAGAATTTGAAAATGCAGCTGAAGACGTTTCTTGACTACAAATACTAAGGAACCTCACTATCTCTCATTCCCAGTGATCTAACTGTAAAATTTCAGTTCCTTAATCCTTGCTCTTCATATAAAATCTACCTCATGATATCCTTTGCACTAGATTTGTTCAGTGAATGCACTGGTCTTGTAAAACTGCATGACACCAAACAAAAACTGATGGCCAAACTAAAATTTGGACTGTTGGTGCATAGGTGGACAGACACACGAATACATGAAACTCAGTTTCAAAGCCCCTAAAAGTTCAAAGTGTGGCTCCACTGTCAACAAAATTTCCCAGCCTTTACCATCACACAAAAATTATGGTTTTTCTTCTAGCATAGCCACACAGAGATTTTTTTCTGTGCGAGTGTAATGGCCACCATGATCTAAAATTCTGAAGCCATTCTCTTGCAATCTGAGACCATAACGACCTACTGTGTCTACCGTACTGCTCACCAAATTCTGCAGATCCCCAATGCACTTTAAATAAAATTTTTTTCCCTCATTTCATTTCTTGGTTGGCCAACTGAATTGAAATGGCACCAAACCAAGAATGTGAAAAGACAGGTTTAGCTTCAAGAGGTAAAAAATGTTTGACAATCAATGTCAGTGTACAGTCTTAGCTGAACAACAAGGCAGGCTTCCACTGCCAGTCCAATTGTAGAGAAGATAAACCCAGTGCCAGCAAAGGAGAATGACATTTAGTATGTCTAGTAACCTTAATTGCTTGCCCTCTGATTATTTACTGAATTAGTAATAATCAAGAATATTTATTTCAAGTCAAACATAATGATAAATGATTATTTTATCTAAGATACTAAATCAGGACTCAATACAATTCACATTTTGCCAAAACTGGCACGCTGTGTATATCAGCTACTCATCAGCTAAATGGCCATTAAAAAGTTCATGACTGTCTGGAACTGGGTAAACCCATAGAACTCAGACAGTGATAGTGGTCTGAAATGAGCACACACTCAACCTACCGGATTCTTCTGATTTCACAGATGAGGTAGACGATAATGATGAAGAGGACGAATTGGTTGAAGTACTACATTCACTGATGCTGCGCTCCTGGCGCACGCGGTAATGATTGTGGTTGTTGTTCAGCTGATTGAGCTGCTCCAGCCTGCGGCGCAGATGTCGGTTCTCCCGTTCCAGCTGATCACGCAAAAGCATGGCCTTGCGTTCCTTTTCCTCTAAGTTCTGTAAATGTAAAAGACAATCAGCATCTTACTTCACCACCATAACCCCTGTGTAAAAATATGTCTTACAGCCAATCAAAATGGGACATAAGGTGCTTTCTGACTACCTCAAAGCTCAAATTATTGGTATGATAAAAAGCTTAATGTATGTATGTACTTTCATCAGGTGAGGAAAACGAAGACATACTTGTTTGAAGTGATAGGGATTGCCAACATGCAATAAAAAAATTGAGACAAATTGTGCATGAAAAGGTCATCTAATCACCTCAGACAGAACTGTAATTTATCCACAATTACTAACCACTCACCCATAAAATCACCTTATTGTGTAGTTTTATGTAAATAAATGTTTTTGCTCTCAACTCCCACAAGAAACAAACATGTGACACCAGATAACCCCTTTCATCTTCAGAGTCTCACATCTCAGTTCCCAGAATAACAACATATGCCTTCTTTTGACTGACTGCAAGACATATGTTCTTTGTAGTCCATTTATATGATGACAGTGGCAGGAACATGTGTATCTGCAGAAGTACATAATGTACCCAAGCACAGCTTGTTGTAAGAAAGAACAGCATCACAAATGACTTGGCATAACATGCACATGCTACAGATGCAAAGAGGAAAATCTTTTAGAGTAATCAGTGCAGCAAATTTGACCCTACAGCATTTCTTACAATCAAAAGTACAATTCCTGAACTGAGCAGCTATAGACGCTGATAATAAGAACTCCCTCATTCACAACACAGGTCTGTAAAACAAAGATCACTGTGCAATTTTCTCAGAAAATGTCACAATGGGTAATGTCAAAATCTTCACTGATTGTTGGAGACATTCCTGCTCAGAATACCCTAGTTAATACCCAAAAGTGCACTCTCCTATAATTATGCCTGCTTTGGAGCTTATCTGCAACTGAGTAAACACCAGCCCCTGTCCTGTACAAGCAAACACCACACCAGGGCAGTAAATATAACCAGGATGAATCACTCCAGTGTCAAACTGCCGAGTAGCCATTTTCTCTCTCCCCCCCCCCTCCCCCTTTTATCTTTGTTCTTCTTATCAGCATAAAGGTCAAATGTATCACAACCTAATGTCAGTGCTGACGTCAAAGGCAGGGACAAAAAAAAATCTTCAGAGACAAGCAGTCATTTAATTCTAAACAAAACAAGTTTATGTCACACTTCTTTATCACTACCATTCCAGATAAAGTAAAAACAAAACAAACTGCAAACACTTTAAACCAAAATGAAAACACAAAGCCAGCGCTACCTGGATTTTAGGGTCACGTACTGTGTCCTTGAACTAACTACAACTAAACACAGGTGTATTTCTACTGGGCCAAAACACAAAAGCAATCATGGAACAATGGGAAAGGAAAAGGTGGAGAGGCAAAAAAAGGAAACCAAAAGTTTTTTTTTTCTTAGGGTGGGGGAAGAAGAGGGGAAAAAGGGGGGGTGAAGTGTCTGCTAAACAAGCTGCCTGCCAGCACTGTCATTTTGACTGACAATATGTTGTGCTTAGAATGTGATATTCCCACCTGCCTACACATCTGATCTCGGTTCCTCTTGCTAAAACAAACTAAAGGTGGGGGCGGGATATGAGGTAGGGAATGAGGGAGAGACAGAAAATCAGCCCACCTGTGGGTAAAATTATTCAGGGCGGCTGGTTCAGTACTACAACACTGTCAACATGTCATGTTTTTCTGCTGAGTCAACCTCAAGATGGTTAGGGAAGTTAGGAGAGGGGGGAGGGAAGGGGGATTGTCATCCCTTCAACTTCAAGCTAGCAGTAAAGATTTCAGTGATCCTCAATGCACAAGCATACTAATGACTAGGCCAGGCAGCAGTTATGCTGACACTCAAGGTCTGAATGAACCCATTGTGCTGGTTTAAAGGAGTTAAAGGGATCTTTAATTTACAGAAAATCTGCTAAGACTACCCTGCCACTTGGGCCTTGTCCAAAGTGAATTCTAAGATTACACAGAGTGAATGAGGTTCCCTCCGATCAATTGTGCCTGCATATGAATAACCTTAGCAAGTCCAACAAAATTTAGCAGGTCTGCATTTACGGAGAAAAATTTTAGTGAATTTTGTAGAGAATTTTGGATTTTGGAAGGTTTTCATGTAGTGTTTTGGGATTAACCCCACACTCATGACTGAAATACACAGACCCTTACATTTATACCATTACCCTGCTAAAGTTCAAGACCTTATGACCTACTTTGCTAAGGAATGCACTGCACAGGTGTGTAGCACACAGGCTGCCATAGTAATAAATAGTCTTCCTATCAGCTCTAGGCAGTGTTGGACTACCAGCTTCTACATTTTGCATTAGCTAAGCATAAAACTTCTTAAAATGTGTACAGCATTATCAATTTTCTATGAGGACATTTTGAAATACCAGTAAGAAATAAAAGATGATACTCAACAAATAAGAATGTCCAAAACAGAACTTTTGACTGTACAAAAAGAACATGAATCTTTCAAACTTGTTGTGAGCTCTCATAAGTTTGAAGTATGACTCCACTCTGCAATACTGTCAACAAATCTCCTGTTACTCAGTTTCTTGTTTGACTATTCTGCTCATGTTTATGAATTGTTTGTCTGAAAATGTTTTTCCACAGAACAAAAATGCATGTGCTCTGGCTGGCTATCTCAATGCCTTATCTGCCAAGATTAGGAACAAACTATCAGTAATTTCTGCAAATTAAACAGAATTTAGTAGCTACAGGCCCTATTGTGTTGTGGCCCTATGCTCAGCAACATTGGAATTACAATATTTTCTACTTCCTTATTGCAACCATTACCACAACTAAATCTAGCTGCCATTTTATTGAAGAAGATGGTACATGCCAAATCAAATTAAAAATCACCTTTAAGTACCTTTGTATAGAATACCTCATTTGTTCCAAATGGGTAATTCTCTTGTAACTTTCAAGATAGCCAACTGAATGAGCTGTTGATTAACTCAAAACATAAATTGGTGCAACACATATGTTTTTTGCAACTTCTGTAAAATTGTGTGTCTGGCACAGTCTTATTCCGTAATATGGCATAACAAGCAGCTATTATGTAACAAACTCATGACAGTGTGAAAATACCAACCTTAATGAAGGATCTAGCTTTTGTTAAAAGACCTAAGGTTGTATGGCGAGAGGAATCAACTCCAAGAGGAACGAGGTCTTTCAACCTCTCCAAGCAGTGCCTCAAGTGAGCTCTCCTGCAGACAAGAGTAACAAAACTTTCTGTAAAAACACAATTTTAAGACACACCATTACACTTAAGAATACCAAAAACGTGGAGACAGAAATTGCAATAATCTGCTGACTGTGGCAAGCATTCGCAAAAGCTATATGGCTTATGTATCAAATTTGCCTTGCCTGCCAATTTTTGCAAAGTCGGCTCAGACTACCTTTTTTGTATGATTGCAAAGTTAAAGTAGGACACGCACATCAAAAATAATTTCCCGTTTTTCAATACTTTTTCTCTCTAAAAATTATCTATGGTGCCCACTGAAGAAAGAGCATCGTTCTGTTACTGTGCGCGTATGTATTATGACCCAATAAGGAGAGCTAGAGTTACCGGGTTTGGCCCTTGCGTCCAGAATTATTCCCCCTCCCCGATCTGCAGAAGCCTGTGGCAAAAACGCTGACGTCACTTACGTTCCAGCAGGTACAGACACCTCTACCTGACAATGTATTATTCAGCTTTTAATTAAGGTTCTCGTATTCCAAATTCAAACGTAAAGTTTGATAGTGTAAGCCAGAAAAAGTACTCTGCATTTTTATTGCCTCAGCATGATTTTATTTGGCATATCTACTGTTCACAGAAGAATTAAAACATTTATACCAACATGCTATCACCCATCCGCAGAGCATTGGCTAGACAGCTTGGCCATGTGGCGAGAACGTATCTGACGTAAGCTTATGGCCACCATGCGCGCAGTGGTTGTAATAATTCGGACTTTGGATAATGTAACCCTGTGGGTTGTCTGGGGCCAGCAGAGGCGTTATATCATTATGACAGACACCTGAAAGACTGTTTTATTGGAATAATTGGGTATCGTATGATTTAATATGGTCTGTAGGACGGTGCAGTCTTCCTTTAACATTCCTCAGATCTCAAAATGTGTACAAAGTGAACAACTAAAACATTGTAAATATCTTTTTTTCTCTAACTATTAGCCATGGGATGTCAGCGTAACTGCCCACAAGCAATAAGAAACTATTTGTACCAAATGATCATCTTACAGATCCTCGTTGTAGAAGCTGAGGACAGTGTGCATGGTATAATGTTACAGGGTGATTGAGGACAGGGGTTTAAAGGCCAAATTAAAATTATTCCATTGCCTCAAACACTATAATCAACTGAATCTGAAAACATCACAAACTGAGGCAAAGGCTTCTCATTTCTCCGAGCCTGAACTCCAAGCAAATATTATTTCATAATCTGACATTAGGAGAACTTGTTTTCTGCCCCACCCCGTATTTTTGTGTATGCCTCCAGCCTTAGGCTATGATACACCCTGACTCCAGCCAAAATGGCTGCGGCTCCGTTCGCATGAATGTGGTAAGCCACAGGTCCACACATTCACTTAAAACGTAAACAGCTGTTCAAGCGCAGCTTATCCAACAGTTATGTAAACAAACTAAAAATGAGGTGGGGATGGTATGGGAGATCGAGTGGTGACGGGTTCAAGCACAAGAAAGAGGTCCGTCTTATGTACATAAATAATAAATGCAACATCTGCCTTGAGAGGTTACGTGCGGGCCGGTGGTGGTGGAATATGGTCCCAGCGGCAGCAGCTGAATAATATGCCAACAGTGTGTTTGTGTGTAGCACGGTATTGCTGCAATGCTAAGCTAAGCCTATCTTTCTCTCTCTTTCCCCTTAGCTTGCCTGCCTGGGCCCTAGCGATAGCGGGCACAGGCTATGCATGCAGTTGGCAAGTGGGCCAAGGTTGAAATCATTCAAGCTAAACAACGAGCCTCGCCCGTCCGACCGGCTGCCTGCCTGCCTAGCTGCTGCCTTTTTTTTTTTTTTTAAAAGCCCTTGCCAGGCCTGGCTCGTAGAGAAAATAACATGGTAAACTTGTCACATGACTTGTTTTCTAAAGGAACCCTTCACTTCAGACAATGCTCATATTTTCCACTTGCCCTGTTCTCGCTTATATTTCCCATTCCTTGCAGCTGGCTATATGTTCATGTGCTAAACATAAATATAATGAAATAAACAGCATACAGGCCAGTTTCTGAACCAACATTTTAATGAAGGTTTAGACCAGGTCTAAAATTTTTTTTTTCAGCATTATTTTCCCCTGCCCAATCTTTCTGACTCTGCAACTCTTCTAATATTTCTGGATCGGACGACTGACAACCAAGCCTATTTTGTTGAAGACTACACAAGCGAACATTACACTGTGCTGTTATGCAGCCTACTCTAGGCCTACATTATTTTGACCGTTGGGCTTATGACGCGAATAAATGCCCATAAATATCGACCGAACAAAGGAAATCTGAATAAAAAAGCATACCTCTGGCGCTTCCTTTACTTGTGCATGTTTAAAATTTGGGATTCCATGGTTGGGGTAAACCGCTGTTGATTTCAGCCAGTATAACGCAGGATCCCCGCCCTGCCCAACCCAAGTAAACTCCCAATTTTGCTTGAGTCCTCAAAATCAATTGATCAGCCAAATATTATGACATAGCACTTTTCCCTGCTGTTTACACCCTGCGCTCAACTTCCATGCGACTGGCTTCTCCAGCATCACGTCATAAACAACCATAGGACCAAATCTTTGTGGAAAAAAAACAAAACAAAAACACAACCAGACCTTGGGATAGGAAAAAAGGAGGTGGGGAGGGGGGGAGGAGGGATAAATACACCCTGCTTTAACTGCACTGGTTTTCAGATATCAAAATGTAGTATTCACTAGATTGCTCTAGTTTTAATCGTAACTTTACTTATGTTCCCGAGACATTGCGCTTAAACTGCGTCGACTGTAGGCCAATATGGCCTATGCTTGTGAATAGTTAAGCCAGTCTAGACAAACAACTCGACAAAAGTGAAGCTTAATCATTCAGATAGGATAAAACATTTTTCGTCATAATTTAACAGCAACAGTGTGTTACTAAATTCGTAGTGACCTGATATAATAAAATGAAAATAAACACTCTGTACCTAGCAAAGATCTGGGCCTGCCAGTTTAACCGAGTTTTTTTCCTTGGCGACTAGGCCTAGGCTAACCTGACATCGGGACAACAGGCATGCGAGGGCAGCTGGGCTACTCCGGGCCACAGCGCGCATCCGCCACGCATTGGCCCTGTCCCCGGTTAGGTGAGGTTAGCCTGGGTTAGTCTAGTCAACAAAAAAGAAACACATTCCGCCGCCAGGGCTTGAAAAATTGAATCTGAGCGTGTACTCCCGCGCTGGATATCCGATAAGGAATGAATGAAAACACCACAAAATGTAAATCCTCGAATGAAAATCCATCCAGGGAATTTATTTTTTTAAAAAATGCTGTAGAAATCTGGAGCAGACTTGCAGAGGAGGATAATATCCGCGAATGAACACATCTGGCTTTTCAAATCATCGCTCTAAACAGGCCATGTAAGCCTGCAGTGCATTTACCAACTGCGCTAATGAAAAGGACGTTTTTAAAGGATTTCTTTTCTGGAAAAGATAGCCTATTTCTTTTGGTCTTTTTTTTCAAAGCAGACTGTCTAATCATCACATTTCATAACAGTTTCTGTCATGGAAATTACAGACTTTTCCTAATGCAAATTATAATCATGAGATCAAAACTGACCTAATAAAAAGATTGCAATTTTAAAAAAAAAAAATGGGGAACATGTATGACATACAAGGTTCTCTTAGGAACATGATTTACTTCATTTTTTTTTTTTCACTACAAGTGCTTTAAGCAGACTGTGAGGACGAAATATACACTAATTTATGAGCTCAAATATTTAGGGAATCCCAGTGAGATGACACTACCAAGTAAGAATATTTCTAAAAATAATAATAAATTTATATTGCACTTTTACTTGACATAGTCTAGTCTACCATGACTATTTCTTGTAAAATATGCACTTACCTATTCTTCTCCAATTCATTGTGGGTTGATCTGAAAAACAAAGGCAAAAATTGGCTATATTAGCTTGTCCATTTTAAATATAATAAAATATAAAATTCTATATTTGCTTGTCTATTAAAAAAAAATATATAAGTAAGCTAAAAATAGTCTACATTAGCTTGCACATTTTAAAATGTAATAAAATCTAAAAAATAATCTACAATTACTTGTCCATTTTAAATATAATAACATGTAAAAATGGGCTGCATTATCATGTCCATTCTAAATATAAAAACATTTTTATGTATGAAGTTCATCTACAAGACTAAAGTATCAGTCCCTTATGTACAGAGGAAAATTTCACAGATCCATACAAACATAAAAAAAAAGTTTAAAAAAAATAACCGTCTATATAAAAACCCAACAAAATTCAGAGCTTAGCATTTAAATTCATAGAGCCTCCTAATCCATGCTTGTCAGGGAAATTAAAAAAAAAAAAAATCAAATTGCATTGCAAACAACAGACTAGAACATGGACTTCTGATTTCCAGAACACACAGAATCACATTTAGATTTCATAACATGAAAACATACTAAAATTTCCACAAATATTTACCATGTAACCCTTAACTATCCACACAAGAAATAGTATACTTTTCCCCTTCAAATGTTGAATAATATAGTGCACATATTCTTTGTGTTTTGATGTCTCTTCCGACTCTACAGAACTTAACATTAGAATATAAAATGTATAACGGTACAGTTATAGACTACTTTACGTTATGTGGCGCAACTCGCATTTGGAACTTCTTCAAAAAAACAACAACAACAACAAAACAAAAGTCACGAATAATTTCTTACCTATTGCCTTGCGTTTTCTTGGATTTCGATCTCTTTTTTGACGGATTGTAATTATATTCATCAGGCATTGGCAACGTCGATGCATAGCCATGTTCGGCCTCTGAAACGACCAAATAAACAACACTGAGACCTGGTGTAAGCCTGGTTGGCGAGCTGCTTCAGGCAGTTCGTCATCCGTTTCGATACACTTTACACGATTGTATTCTACAAACACTACTCTAAGATATCTCGAATCTAGATTCGACATCATCATTATTTAAGACCAAATTTCTATATCTGCATTAAATATCTCAATTTTTTTTCTTTTTCGTAAATTGTAGTTGATCTCTTAATTCCAGTGCAATGGCAGTTCACAACCTGAAACTGACGGGAAGGCATACCAGGAACTGCCTGGTATGTAGTATACATGTATGTAAACACATCCTTGGACGTGGCCGCAGAAAATTTCCAAGACATCTAGCCTACAAATTACACAAATAAAACCGTACCTCTTTCGCGCCTTTCAATAAATTCAGCTGCCTGCAGAAGTTGTGCAATACTGTGCATGATAAAAAAAATCAAAGATGGAATTTCTCCTAAAAAAAATAAAGATCTCCCGACGCCAGATCTTATACTATCCTTTCGCTTCCCAGTTCCGTGCCTAACTAAATTCACGTTGTGCTGAAGTAAATGAAAAGGAAACAGCCGAGCTGCAAATGTTTACAAGATCAGCAGCTTTTGATTGGACTAGAGCTTCCTAGAGAACCAATGGCTGAGCTCGTTATATCAGCACTCGAGAAGTTGCTCTCTACGCGAGGTGGACTAGTAAGATGTGGCTGGCGAGTAGTGGCGAGGGCGGCGACGAGCGCTTCGTTTCACTGCGCGGGCAGAATGGCGAGTCGATCGAGCAGAAAGCGATTGAGCACAGCGAGGAGATAGCATAAGACTGAACCACCTCCTTGAATGTAACTACAATTATGCTTATAAAAAATTATTGTATCATATCGTGTTCGTTTTCACTATGCAGTTACTTCGACAGGATTTTAGAGGAAGTGTCCACAGCCACAGGCCGTGCCACGAGGTTTTGTTTACAAACAATTCACGGCGTGCTAGCAACGCAGTGTGACAGGGCGGCGAGGCGCTGGGATTCCACGGCGCGTGCGTATTCGAAGAGTCGCTGACTTAGCGGATATCGATTAACACGAGTGACTCTCATATTTTGGACTTACAACTTTATCAGTGATGTAGTAGTGGGGTCTGTAGTGAAAAACGACGAGTGAGAGAACGACCAGTCCTGCTAACTAGTCTTAGTTATGTGTGCGTTCAGTGTGCATTGTTGTTGTATTGAATAAATTACATGCACTTGCATCATACCGGAATAGAATACCCCCATTGTTTTAAAATTACCAATACAGAACATGGTCATGTTGTAAATGCATTGGGAAAGCAAATAATAATCCACATTTTCTTCAGCCTGCTCGTCTGTAAAATGGATATCTGGCATAGGCAATGAAGAATATTGTCAGAATGCTGGTGATCAGTGCTTGTAAATGGCAGGGAGTTGAGAAAGTGTTAGGTGTTTGGGTGATCTAGTCTGCTGATGGAATAATTATAGTGTGATGTCACTTGAGTGGGCAGTACTCCTGGTACGAAGCAAATAAACTTCAATTATTTAACACATGCCTTGGTGACGCTATCCATCAAAGTAACATCGTGTTCTTCAGTTCCAGCCTCATTAAGTGTCTTATTCAGTTACTCTATAATCGTATTTATACGCTGTCAATGGATAACACGGTCTAACATACCCAGATATAAACATGATTATGTTATCAGGTATCTTTACTTGACGCTGGACTACATACTGTATTTCAGATGTCGTGCTCCCTACGAACACTGATATATATATATATATATATATATATATATATATATATATATATATATATA
>JAWQUT010000001.1:8975723-9005369 GCA_033807755.1 Ellobium chinense
ATTATATATAAAATTTATGTATGGAGTGGTATACGGCAAGGGAAACATACATGCGGTTATTTCTAGCAACCACTGGTAGCCGTTGTTATTTGGACATTCAGGGACGAGCCACACATTTTTAGCATCTGTCCCGCACCCAATCCTCTATGGATTACTCTAGATCTAGATTTCTACGCTCGTTCACATATTATGAGAAAACTACCATGCGGGGCAGATGCACCATCTGATACACGCATAGTGATCTGTATTGTATTTTACTACAGTGTATTACAGCAGCCAGTGCCAAAACTGAAATAAAATGCCATGCCTCACCCTAGAGTGAGTGGTCTACTTGCATGACATGACATCCACTTCACACATATCGAGCTCACGCGAAAGAGTGCACGAAACCGCGATCACAAACGTAAGCGAAATGTGTACACTGTTCGCCATTTGGATTACAAAAAGAAAAAAAAAAGGTCATAGCTGTGACACTCAGTGTACAGACATGGGCAGAGTCAGCCTGACCCCCATGCGCAAGGAGACAGACAGGGGCGGATAGAGAGTTAAAAGAAATTTGGACATCTGTTTGACCAGCATAGGCCTTACATGAAACAGAATAGGCCGCCTTTCATAAGGAAGTTGACACTTTTGAGCCATAGTATCTCACAGTGAGATTAGTCTAACTAGTAGTAGTAATACTTTTGATTATATATTACGATATATCATACCGTGATCGATTCCTCATATTATAGGCTCGATGTAAGATAGTCTTGATAGTATTACTCGTGATAAGATAAATAAACTTGTTGCTGAACTCGTTAAACTTGATGTAGAGATCAAGGTGCTCAGGAAAGCAATTTATTCAGCTGTTCTTCTGAGCATTCAGCTATTCCTCAGTTTATCACGGTAAACTGAGAACCTGGCTAACTGCAGTGAAAGATAGGACCTTAGGAATCAGCGCCTGCAAAAAGTGTAGCGGCTCTGCTCTCCAGGCATTAAATTGTGGAAGTTACTGGAATAGATCTGCTTGGGTAACACTACAGAACATGTGGAGCCACGTGAGCAGGTGTCAGCTGGAAACGAGTCGTAATTATAAACTCTCATTATTCTAAATTAGCTGTGGCGTGCTTAGGTCTCCATTTTCTCCTAGTTCACGTGATAGAGTCAAAGCTTGGCTTCATTGTACTTTATTATAACCTTTAGCCTAGGAGAAGGTGTGGATGTCAACGACTAGACTGGGTTATTATCGCAAGACAGGGCTTGATGACGTCAGCTTACAGCCAAAGCCTAGCAGGCCGATGTTTGTCTCTCATTGTGAATGTTTATTCTAGCTTGGGGAACTATGCGGTTATGTTCGGTGGTTTAACATGACCCGCGTGGACAACAGAGACCAGGGGGAACCTGCGACAGATCTCTTACGCGTTGAACACGTTTTACATGTTGTCCGTATAAACGTATAACGTTGTAAATAATAAAAATGAATTTTGCAGGCCAACCTTTTTTTTTTCGGTTGTTGTTGTTGCAATGTAGCGGCCAAATTCCTCTTAAAAAGGTTTACGGCCTCAAATTTCTGTAATTCCCATAATGGTACTAAAGCCAGAATTTACATTTTTGACAGAAAGATACAGTGAAACCTCGACATAAAGTATGCATTGGTACATGGAAAAAGTATACTTATTATTGACATATTGAGGTATATTTAATATCAAAGTCTACCTGAATAATGCATTGATAGAATAATAAGGTATACTTATTCAATCACTGTATCAAACTATGACAAGCTTTATGAAATACGACCTTATTCATGAACTTGGATTGAGATCTCGGGCCAGAGGGTGCAACAACTGCTTTGATAAAAACAGGAACAGCTCAGAAAGCTCAAAGTGTTGTTCTTGTTTCAAATTTGGCACCGGAAACGATGCAGCTAGTGCAAGAAAAGACTCGCAAAATCCTAAAATCTGTGGGACCATTGCTGGCTGTCAGGCATCCAGAAACTTTTGAACTTTTGGCAGTACAAAGATGTTGAACAGCATTAAGAAATGTTGTTCACTACTATTATATGCAGTGAAATTACTGGAAATATTTCAACTAAAAATCATCAAGAACAAATGACTTCATTTAACAACTTACAGTCTGAATAGTTTCAACTTCTGTGTAACCGCAACGTTTCCCTCTGACAAAATGCTATGTGTCACTGGATGATAGCAACTCCTTTTAAGTGCAACTTTTGCACTGGGCCCAAGGAGTTGCAATTAACTGTGCAAAGAGCCAAGTAAAACTGGTAAGTTTATTCAGGGCATCAGCTGTCGATGAGCTGGACCAGCCATGCCCACCCACGAACAGTAATATTTAGTGAGAGTAAGTAGACAAATAAGTTCTTGTCCAGTAGACGAAAACTGATGGATGTGCCTTGCTGCGTTGCTTGCAAATTATTTGTATGTGCTTCTTGCACATACATGTAAGCTAAATAGGCCACTGTACAAACATTCAAGAAAATTTGTAACGTTAGCACTTGGGCAGCCGCACTGAATGTCGTGCCTTTCGGGTGAAAACGAGAGACTAGCATCCAGTGTTGCCACTCGTAGGGATTTCCTCCCTAGGGTGGAGTAAAATGGCTTCTAAAAAAAGGGACACAGAAAATAAGTTTATTTCTATAACTTTGCAACAGTGGGGTAGTAAACAATGCAACGTGGAGGTAAAGATAAAGAAATTACAAAGCTTTTTTTGCAAGATTTGTGCAAATTTTGGCGCAATATTTTACCACTTTTTGAATGCAAATTTTGCAATTCTTGGTGCAAATTTTGGAGGTTTGGAATCGCAATTTTCTGCAGGGACAGAAAGTGGTTAAAATGTCTACTTTTCTTCTTTTAGTAAAATTAAAGTCTTGGCTTCCTCTACATTTGCTTCAACATCGTGCGTAGGGTAATATATTATTTTGGAAAGAATCATTCTCGTAGTAGAGGAAAAGCACATGACCAGACTGGCAACAGCTAAGATCATTTAACCAGCAGTCTGTCTGCCTGTCAGTGCTAGGTATGTAGGAAGATGGAGAGGCAAGGAGAGAGAGAAGAAGAATGTCAGTGCATGTGGCGAACATGGTGAGGGACGACAACCACCTTTTCCATCATGTGACCTCTTTCTGCCAACATCCTACGGTGTAGAACTCTTCCTAACACGTTTCCTGGTTAAGCTGGCCACTTGGATAGCGCGGCTGATTGTTTCCATCACGTCACTGGCCTTTTCTTGCTGAAGCTATTGCGATTTATGGAAAGTTAGACTAAATTTGGTCGCATATTACTGAGGGTTGTAAGGGAAACACGGATACCAAATGTGCCTCACGTATGTAGCTCTATGGGAGATGTACAGAAAAACCAAGATCCCGAGAAGCCGGACAAGTCATTTTGTGGGTGCCATTTATTATAAAAAAAAAAATCAAACTTATTTCCTAATCATACGAAAAACCGGTCCGCAAACCTTTGTGGCTCTCATATCCCAGAAACTGTGTTCGCTGTGCGACGCCCTGACATCTATAAAATCCGGTTCTATTCACGCTGTATTTCTAACAACCAACGCTTAAAAACATACCGTATTAAATCGTGTCCGTACCGGTTCAAAGATTTAATTCTCGCAATGAACCGGCCCAACACAATACTCACACGTAAATTATTACTAACTAGCGTTCTGAGGTCGGTGACCAGCGCGCTATTCGTTTGGCCTATTGTTCATCAAGTTGATCTCAGTGCTACTTACCACTGGCGGCGTGGGTACAGTATAATTAGATTTTTTTTTTGTGGGGGAGGAGGAAGGGAGAGGGGGGAGGAGGGAACGTGGCAGTGGAAGGAGGGAGATGAGAAGGGGTTATGATGAAAACTGTATGGTAGTCAGAACTGCAGTACATAGCATGATCAGCATTCTGAGGGCCTGTTCCATAGATACACTCTACACTCATCAGTATAAGCCAGTCTCAGTTGGTAAAGATGTGAGCACAGTCGCTATTGTCCCGTCCGGAGCCTAAATATAGTTGTATGTTCGTGTAGAAGGCCGCACTCACCTCTGGATTCAAGAGGGCAGATCTGTAAGGAAAACTCTGGGATCGCAAGGAGAACCTTTTCAAGACAGCAGCTTTTATTGGTCAATCTGGGCTAAACATCTGATGCTATTATTTATACATGCAAGGAATGCAGTAGAACAGGATAATGTGAATTATGAATGGTATCTCATACCTGGACCAAGCAACCCTCGGAACGATGGCTTGCTCAGATCGGGTCTCCGGTCTGTCTCTCTAACGTTTCACTTTTTCCTCGGATCACGATTAAGTCAATGAATGTTTTTTTTTTTTAGCTTTGGCTAAACAACTGCGAGGAAGATGTTCCTAGCAGCATTTTTCACCCTCCTCTTTCCGTCTCTCTATTGCCTATTGCATCACTTATCTTTTAAGCCTGCCTCTACTTATTTTGAGCATGCATACTGTTAGACTTTGGGCTTCGGCTCCGATCTCCCCAAATACATTGCTCTTCTCTCGACAGGATACAGCCAGATCTACACTTGACATTTTACTCTGATGTTTTCATCCCACTGAAAACGTTGCGCCGCCTATGAGTTTGGTCGATGTTATTGCCTTGGAAAATGTGCGTTCTCTCGAGACTGCTGGGCCTCATAAAGATGTTGTTGGCCTTTCAAGTCCTGTAATCACTTGCCTATGACAAGCCATTATTGGTCAGTGCCCGCCCCGCAAATCGTCATTTAAAGGGCTGTGCCTTCATTGGTATCGATAGAGAGGACTCTCGATACTTTGGCCCTCAGCGCAAGAACTGACATGTACAAAGTTGAGATAGTAGATATTGTCGATTATTTCGTTTTATGACAATGCTTAATAGGTGCTTAAAAAAAAAATTCAACAGTAAAGTCTCTCCTGTTATTCCCAACAGAGCCTTACAGATGCATTCTCGTCTCATCTTTTCATCTCGCTAGTTAGCCTTACCTCGTAGAAGCACTGTAACATCTCAGTATCGATATCATTAACGATAATGGAGTTGTGAATAATCACATCAGTAGATATTTTCAACTATCAACATAGGAATAGCCCTGGTCATTTAGAAATGCATTGACCGACTTTTTTCCCCCGTGACCGCTGCATGGGTCGGGAATGTCCTGCCCAGGTAACTGTGGCTAAAACGTGGCCAAACTTTGCCGCCCCTATTTTGTAATCGCCGCCAGCCTGGCATGTGAAATGTATGCTCATAGTGTACTGAATCACCAGCAGTAATAAGTTGTAACAACCCGGCAAGAACAGCAATAGACATGTCGTGTTTGCAGTGGAGCAGAAGGGGTATGCAAAAATGAAATTGCTCTTTTTTGCTGAAAATTCAGGCGTATTTGTTCGGTGAGAAATTTTTGCTACAGCTTATAGATCTGTAACAGTGAAAACTTCATTAAAAGTGGAAAGATATGACTGACAGATAGGATGACTTGTGTCGATCCAAAGTATCATTGACTACCTCAGCAGTTTGATAATTCTTGTGACATTATATTCTTCGTGTCATAGTTTGCGTAGTTCGTATTCAGAACTTTGAGATGATTTTAGACACTCGTAACTTACAGTGAGCTATTGGGAAGTGTGTTAGGGTCAGTGGTGAATATTAAGCTCACACGTGGAAGTTTAGAGAACAGTATTCAGGCAGTAGGTATCTAAGATTTTAAACTGCTGCGAACGTGCTATCACGTGGTGCAGTGGTAGCACGCTCAACCTCGCAAGCTGAGAGACCCTAGGTTCGATTCCAAGTAGGCGGATTTATGAAATTTTCAAGATATTTTTTGTTCCTTCTTCTCAGAATTGATCTTAAATCGATCTTTCACAGCATTTGGTAAAATTCATAGTGGCGCACTTTCCAGATAATATCAAATTGGGCTTAAATTCCTCCTGCAAATAAAGTAACAATAGGCCTCACCACCTGGTGTCATTACAAAAAGCCATGCACACACGACTGAGTGCACTCGACTTATCAAGCGACTGTTAGCAGGTCGTGTCGTGGTTTACAAACACGGCGCACGGTGCTGTTGCTGGACCTGTAATGGCAGACCCTCCGGGCAAATGCTGACCAGGAGACTAAATAATGACCGGTGGCGGGTCATGTAAGTTTAGCATAATGTTATTTTGGGGACGACTGGTCCCAGGATTCAAAGTTATACACACCTGTTTCGCTATCCTGCTCAAAATGAGCCATACAATTTGATAAAAGCACATCGTTGTTTCTGCAGAGACTATAACATTAACTCTGCAAGTTCAACGCTACTAAAAGTGTATTCATCATCAATGCACTGATGTAATTCTTACGATGCTCGCAAGTTTGACCCACGTTCTCAAAGTTCGTGGTGCACTTCAATTCATACATCCAATCTCCGTCCAAAATAGAACAAAACGCTCACTAAAGTCTAAAGATAATGATTCCATTCAGCTAAGAATAACTGTACTTATGATCAGATCTGCAGAGTCAGTACATTTGGACGTAATTTCCTCGAGTAGTTAAAATCAAAATACATGTTCGATCTGTCTATACGAGGAAGGTGTGAAAAGTCGAAGGTAAGTGAAAAGTTTGGGGTAAGGTTTATCGGAATCCCCTCCTCAACAAACAAGCGTAGTAAAGATTATTTTGTCATTCACTAAACAGTGTGGTGGATAATACTGTACATCCTTCAGGTAAAATATCCGTATGAGCTTGATTCAAAGGGGAACACTGCCAGCAGGATTCATCTGTACTATGATTTCTTAGTATGTAGAATGATCTGTACAGTACTGCACTACACTGCACTGCACTGTACAATACTGCAGCACTGCACTGCACTGCTCTGTGCTGTGCCGTGCTGTGCTGAATTGGACGAGCTGTGCTTTCACCAGGCTGGACAAGAAAAACAGCGTACTCGATCTGGTTCACTGCAGAGGTCATAGGGAGAAGTCCATTTCGGGCATTACTGATACCATGGACCTCGTTTACAACGGTCTTGGATAGCTTGGGACCTTGCTTACAACGGCATAATTTAAGCCCTCGCTTCTTTTTCTCTAGCTGCTTGTGAAGCTGGTGCAGTGGTCCTAGTGAGACGCCTGCAGATCTAACCTGAGTGCACTCACAGTTTGCTCTCATCTCCTTCCCTCTACTCCAACCCCCATTATCCCCACCCCTCCTGACAGACCTCGTTTTCAACGACACCGGCAAAAATAGTCCCAGTGTTCTTGTTGTATCCTAGGTCCAGTGTATTTTCGACGAACTATTTGATGCACTCGATCTTATAAAACAATAATTTCGAGTACCTGTACCCGATGGGAAAGAAGAGATTGAGGAGAGTGACGGAAAGCTCATCACCCTCCCCCTCTTCCCCACCACGTCTCCGCCACTGACAGACGTAGGCTGTTAAGCTTACCCGGGCGTTTTGTTTGCCTCTGACATTGTTACATTCTGATCACAACAGTCTGCTTACACAGGCCTTGTCACGGTGACATTGAATAGTCATGCACTGCACACATGCGTCATGTACAAGCCCGATCAGCAATGTCACATTTATCCATGGGCGTCGAGGGATGGGGCTGTAGGAGAGCAATAGATTTCTGGCATGTGAGCTCCACAGACAGAACTAGATTGGCGTCATCTTGATTCTCGCTGCACATCTTTCTTCTTACTCACTTACTTTTCTAACAAAATGGTGGGCGCAGTAATGCTGTTATGCCCTCCTCCTACTCATTCCCCTGTAAACAGTGGCGTAAGGTTTAAGGTTACATTTCATACTTCGTTGATTTCATGGAAAGTAGAAACCAACCAACAAACAATGCAACCAACCAATCAACCAACCAAGCAACCAACCAACCAAGCAAGCAAGCAATCAACCAAGCAAGCAAGCAAGCAACCAACCAGCCAACCAACCAACCAACCAACCAACCAACCAACCAACCAGCCAGCTAGCCAGTCAAGCAAGCAAGCAACCTTAGCCACCTACCAACCCACCAAGCAACTAAGCAACCAACCAATCAACAAGCAACCAACAAGCAAACACACTAACAAACGAACAAACAAACAAACAAACAAACAAACAAACAAACAAACGAACTAACAAGTAAGCAAACAAAAAAAAAGCGTCTGTCCAACATCGGTAGAAAATTTGAAATCGTAGTGTCTTTCTTCGGGATCAACAAACCAGTTACAGTCTACTCAGCTCAGTCGCAACTCACAGGTAGAATTAAAATGTTGCGATTATCCAATGATGTTAAAATCAGACAATACACTATCCAATTATCTGATAATCAGTGCGATTGAGCGGAAGTTGCAGTTATGCGGAGTGGACTGAGTCTCAAACACAGCTGAAATTTGAACGCTATCTGAGCCGAAGTCACGCTTTGCTCAGCGTGTCTCCATAGAGTACATTTTTGTGACAAGTTAATCGCGGTTGGCCCGGTACTAATAATAAACTCAACTGTATAATCTAGTGTACTTTATCTGCATCACTACACCACACCGCCGCTTTATTTGAAAATCTGGTATAGATCTACGCGCGATATAGGCCAGGCGTATATATATAGATCTAATTATGTTATTAAAAATAAAACGGCCGCGTATCGTTGCAGTATTTGCATAGTGACACACTCATTGTACCTTCCCAGCTGCACCGATTTTTTCCTTATAAGGAACTTTTCGGAAAATAGCACGAGGGAAATAGTCCACATTTTATAATGATTATGC
Source organism: Ellobium chinense (assembly GCA_033807755.1). NCBI lineage: Eukaryota > Metazoa > Mollusca > Gastropoda > Ellobiida > Ellobiidae > Ellobium > Ellobium chinense. The sequence goes on from JAWQUT010000001.1 coordinate 8,984,432, forward strand.
AGCAGGCGTGCCCTGCCCACCATTCCGAAGTAACGTTTATTATGGGGAATTTCGGAAACCGCACTCGCCCACTTGGCGAATATTGTTGTACTGCAAAAGCACATAGTCAACCCATCCTACCAACCAACCAACCAACCGACTGACCGATTGATCGCCAGCCAGCCAGTAGCCAGCTAGAAAAGTGGGAACAGCAGACCTGACCAAACCTGCCCGTTCCACATTTACCAGTTCATTAAAAAGGGATTTCAACAACAATAATTATAAATTTTATAAAGAAGAGGCCGAGTTCATGGGCTGGTATATTGGCGAGAGCTTGAGTTCAAACCAGATGAGGTTAAATTAGACTACGTTATTTTTTTGCTGTGAAAGAGGAACTTAAGCATGTCTGGCCATTTGACTGTGTGGGCAAAGACTGGTGCTGACCGATTCCACCGTTTGGGTATCAATTGGATATCGAGTTCCTTTTCTGGTATGGATACTGAAACCAAGTACAGTGTTTCACTTCGAATAAAATACAGCTGCAACCTGCAACCAATCTCATCTTATGCATCTATGTTAGACAGAAATGATATAAAATCGAAATACGTCGTTACAATAATAAAATTTATTGAGAATAGACCCTTTGGAATAAAATTACAGAATCAGAATTATAGCTGCAATTCACCCTTCTGTCTTGCTGGAAAAGTACTGAAGAATACATTAATATGTACTGCTGTCTGGAGGCAGGTTCTTTTTTTCCCCAGATTATAACAAATCATGAATTTCACAAAATATATTAGTTATTAGGCTGGAGGTAAAATGTCACAGTACTCGAAAAAAATATTTTATGGTAGGCACTCGCTGATACCGATACCCCAAAAATTAATCGGTATTGAGTATTCGGTATCGATACATTCCCAGCACTAGTCACGAGAGGAAGTGTGAGGGTGATGCATTTTACTATTGGATTAATTTGTTGAGATTACGAAGATTCCAGCCAGCGAGAAGGGGAGGTGGGGTAGGGGAGCGATCAGGTTCAGTTCTGACGGAAACAGGCCTAGACTCAATTATACTAACTCTCGGCCTAATTCTCAAAAATTGATCTTTCATGACTATTTCAAGAAGGAAAAAACAATGACACTGGCATACTGGTTGTAGCCTAATTGTTCAATTATCAATTTCACACATTTTATCCTGAACAAAGTAGACAAATTAAGTTCATTAAAATCATCGAACTGGAGTGAAGCTGAAGCAGCTGCCCTGCACAAACTCAACGCACTCAGCTACTGTCCAACGATAAAGCACTGTATAATCATATGACCGAAGAAGGAGTAGGCCTATAAGGTGTTTTGTCGTGGCACGGGGGGTCAGTGTGTTCTAAGGCTGAAGATACAACTTGTGATAAACTTAACTGTCTAATGAAGGCTACGATTATTATGTGGGCTGAGGTTAGAACCAAGTGAATTTGGTAACACTAACACACATAAAAATGTAAGCTAGGCTTCAAGCAGGCAGGCAGGGAGGCAGGCAGGCAGGCAGAGAGACAGGCAGGCAGGCAGGCAGGCAGAGAGACAGACAGGCAGGTAGACAGGCAGGCAGGAAAGCAAAAAAGTAAGCAAGCTTAGGCCTTAGACTCAAATTTTCTAAACGAAGCGACTAGCTCTTTGCCTATAAGGATGGCTGCCATTTTGCGCTGTAGAGAAGAACATGGAGACATAGAAGGTATATATAGAGGTGACGTTACATACAGCAGCTCTTCCGATGATTTTAACTCTTTGTCGTGTGTGTGTGTGTGTGTGTGTGTGTGTGTGTGTGTGTGTGTGTGTGTGTTTGAATAGGATAATTCAGCAACTGATGAGTTGTTGGTGAAATCCTATGGGACACACTGACTACCATGACCTGTGATGCGTTATACCAACAATTGACAGTTATTGCATGTAGCATTATCAACACCAAGTCGGCATGTTGACACATGAACCATAAGAATATACAGTTCAGGTCACTTCCCTTGTCTCCATACCTAGTTCGGGAATAGCGGCGACACTATTATAACGGTAAAATTTTGAAAGTCCCTACCATGCGCCGTTACTGAGTTGCACCGTGTAAAATACCGGTACGGTAAAGGAGGTTACGGGAGTGTTGCATCAAGGCGTGGAATCGAATTGTATAGTTTTCTGGTAAGCTCAGATTTTCATACGAAAAATTTACCAGTGTTGGGCAATGGTGACAGAAATAGTGATGACGCTGCATAAACTAGTCTAAATATCGCACAATAACACGATAATGTCAGCACTTTATCTCGCTGTATATCATAATTTGTCCTGTCCTTTATCTGGTGGTGTCACAGTGTATAGATAAACTTGCTTATCTTGTTATCTTCCCCTTTGGTATGTGCGCCTGGCTGTCCTTTTGACCCTGTTCCTTGTTATTTCCGTGCCAGCAAGTTTTACCGTCTCTCTCCCTCTTGCCTATATAAAAATCAAACAGCAGACCCCTGTCCAGAGGCTAGACATGCGCACTCAGACTGACCTTGAACTGCAACGTACAGACGTTGACTGTTAAAAGGGCAGACGAGGTTTCAACTTCAAACTCCGTGATAAAAAATATTTAGGATGACTGGCAGTTTTGGAATGAAACAGAAAAAGAATGAAGGAATGAAAGCAAAAGGAATTCCAGGGAACCAGTCCATAATTCTGTAGCTTGTATTATTATCATTATGATTATTACTATTATTAAATACTGTACATCCACATCAGAATGATGGAACATACCGTCTTTTCTTAAAAAACTCCATCACTTCAAGGTTGTGAAATTTTCGATTTCGTGAGTGAAAACAAACCTAGAAAATAAGGAACTGAAAATCTCAGAATTACAAACAATACGCAGCTGATTCGAGGCTCGAGAATGTGAAGTCTTACGCTTGTAGTTAACAGAAGTTTACCAGAGCAGCCCCTTTGAACTGAATGAGAGAAAGGCACAGCAAGAATGAAGGAAGGAAAGACAAAGGGAAGAAATGATGCTGAGTACAGACAGAGAGCTAGAAATCATAAGCAGCCTTTGTGCTGCATTCTATTCTATTCTATTCTATTCTATTCTATTCTATTCTATTCTATTCTATTCTATTGCCAGCTTGTGTTAACCAGGCAAAAGAAGTAACGAATTTAGGCCTGAGATGAATCGGCCCCGACCTAGGCGTCCCATAGTTAGTCCCTTTTCCTTCCCTCTCCTTCCCCCAGTTCAAGTCCCAGCACTGAAGGCGATACAATTCTCACTGTTAAAAAAAGACAACAGAAGGAGACAGACAGACAGACAGACAGACAGACAGACAGACAGACAGACAGACAGACAGACAGACAGGCAGGCAGGCAGGCAGGCAGGCAGGGAGACAGGGAGGCAGGCAGGCAGGCAGGCAGGCAGGCAGAGAAAAAGAAAGAGAGAAAGAGAGAGAGAGAGAGAGAGAGAGAGAGAGAGAGAGAGAGAGAGAAGAGGGCAGAATATATGATAGTCAATGTTCATTTTTAAAACCTGTTTCAATGGCAGATCTTGGTCCAAAATTTTTCATGGCCGTCTTATAGTACCGCGGAACCCTGGACAAAGTTTTTTTCTGTAGAATCCCTTCTTACGGGTAAGCATTGTACATAAAATTCTTTATAAAAATTATTAATGTTCATTATTCTCTCTCCCTTCCCCTCTCCCCTCTTTCTCGAACGTAAAGAGGGGCTCCCCCGACCCTTCCCGGTACAAGGCCTTTCGGACCCTAAATCCGCCTCTGCTTAGATAACAGAAACCGATGTACAATCTCGAACTGCAGCCTGGAGTCATCCTAACCTCCGACAGCTGTACACTTCGTGCATGGTATGTAGATCTATGATGCTGATGTCATTCGTCTAAATTCGGCACAAAAGCGAGACAATGCTCCTACAAGAAGGATGGGCGTAGCTCAACAAACCAATGTAGTCGTGAGGTGGAATCGACATCAAGTTTAGTAACCATGAATCCGATCATTTGATAGGTATCGAGGTAGTCGAGTATTGTCCTATGAGGGAATTATATATCTGTAGTAGTGGTAGACGATGTCGTTTCTAATTATCGATAGTTTCAATATTTTGGAGTTCCCACGTCGGTATCAAATATCATTTTAATACTTTCAATGACAGTTTGTTTGACCTAGATTGTTAGCTTAAGGTTGTGTTCAAATGCTTCGAAAATATAGAAGGTTATCGAAATGTCTACCCTGGTAGGAAGTGAGAAAATCGATATGGTATCGATGCTTTCGAGACTTTGAGCAGGGAGGTTGAGTATCGCGATAATTAAAAATGGAGGAATCGCCCCTACCCTGCAACTCTGAAAGCTTCTGTTTCATGGACTCCTCTCCCCCTGCCCAGCGGTTTCTTTCTCTTCGATTTTCTTTTTTTTATAATTTATTGATTTTTTTAAATTGTTATAGTATATAGATATATAGTGCAGTGAGACAATTGGTCTTTCTGTTTTTTGGTTTTTTTTTTTAAAATTTGATCTCGTACGAGTTCAAGCTTTTTTTTCCTTTCTCTTTGTCTCTGTCATGTATATTCAAGTCTCTGCATGTACTTGGCACTGTTCAGCACCAGACAACGTCACCCGTTGTAAATCCCTTGTATTTTCAATTATAAAAATTTGACAGTATTATATAATTTCCATTTTGAAATAATGTGAGCAGATGACTTACTGAGCCACTCCTGAGGGCAAAACTGCAGCATCATGTCACCAGCACAATGTAGAAAACACACACACACACACACACACACACACACACACACACACACACACACACACATACACACAAAAAATACGTCAAGAAAAAAAATCAGCTCTCCTACACACAAAAAAGAAGCTGTTTTATTATCCATGAAAGATAATATAGATTGCGGTAGTAGTAAGAGGAAAATTGTGATGGCAGGATCACTTTTCGATCGATCATGTATTATCTGCATCAACCTAGGGCTGCTTTATCCACATTCTTGAAACTAAAATCATGTTGAAGAGGTTGATAAAATCAATCAAACCTTTCAGATGGCCAGCTAACAAGTGTACACGTTTTACTGAATTGTACAGATGAAACCAACTCGTGATCATATGCCATTGTGCTCATCGCTCTAACTATGGTCACTGTAAAAACAGGAAACACTATTAACAGTCATTTTGAAGTTGTGGCGTTGTATATTAATTACATTCCTTGTAGATCTCTCCAGTGGGATGAAATTTCTCATTATAGTGCCAGCATGATTATAGATCTGTTTGAATTGTCTGCGTTTTTTCCTTCCAGGCAGATGGAATTGCGACACTCACAAGAGAGAATTTTATTAAGTCCGTATTTGAAAGACACACAAATTATCTCAGTTTTCAAGTAGGGCTGAGATAAATGAAATGAAATTGAATGAACTAATAGTCTAGATCGGAGCCCATTTTCCGATCGATTGTAGCTTTTCGTAAAAACGTTCTTAACTTTTACGGTCGTGGTCATTTCGCCAGGAATATGTCTGGTAATTTTCTCTCAAGAACCGAAGACACGGTCATTATCTTTGTATGAAAAAATGTGCGGGAGTGATCTGTTTACTCTTTAATTAGGAAAATAAACCTTAACTAGAGGCCGGTGAAGTTTCGATGATGGCAGGTAATGATAATGTTGTTTTGTTCACCAGAGCAATTATCGAAGCGGATGACGAGTTTCAGAATGAGGAGTAATCAGATAACAACAGGCCGAGGTATCGAACTGAAGATTATAATTTACAGCAAAACTTTGAAACACAAGACAACTAGACTATATCTTGGTTCGAGTATGATATACAGCTTTACCCAAAGGCAGTGATAACTGTAATTATTCTGGATCAAATTAGAACCAGATTTGACCGGGTGGAAAAGCACGGCACATTCTTCTAGTATTTATTAGAGGGGAGAAATGTGAGCCCACTTTGATATTTTTTTACTTGTTACACATTATCTTGGGAAGTGTACAATTAAGGTGTTTATCAAATTATTGTGAGAGATCCGTTTGGAGAAGATAAGCCAAAAAGAAAAAAAAAGAACAAAACACCTACCATCAGGAAATTTCCTGTTCTTACCGGGCATCGAACCCTGGGTCTCTCAGCTTGCAAATCTGAACGTGTTTTCTTTGCACCACAGAGACGCTAACTTCGTAGTAATTTAATCCTTAAATACCTGAATAATGTTCCCTAACTTTCACGTGTAAGACTAGCGACCCTGATACCCTTCCATTACTGCTACTTTCTGCATTTCTCTTTGTTTTTCTCTGTTCGCATCTCACTCGATTATAATGAAATGGTGCCTTGCACATTTCACTAGCCTAAAGCCGCCCCTGGCTAGGAACCGACCAGAATGGTGGCAGATTGGGTATGTCACCTAACATGTTTTTCTACTTGTTTTCGATCAGAGATTTTCAGTGTCACGTGATAGAAACCTTCAGACTGATTTCGTGTTATGCGAATACAATTCTTACGCACTCAGCGGGGCTTTGCTGATCATAACAGGCACAACAACAATAATAGTTTCAACAACAGCAACAACAAGAATGGGAGCAGCAGCAAGCATAAAAAAACAAGAATAAACTCAGCAACGCTACCACCATCACCATCAAACTCACGTACCACTACCAGCACCATCAGCGGCTGCGGCAGCAAAGGCGGCGACGGCAGCAGCAACAGTAGCAGCAACAACAACAACCACAACAACAACAACAACAACAACGATGACAGCAAGGGTAACAGTATGTAGACCAGACAGTAAGCTATGCAACACCAGCTAGCAATAGAAATAGTTGTATGAATAGCAGCAACTTCAGCAATAACAACAGCAGCAGAAGAAGAAGAGGAAGAAGAAGAAACAGTGATTCCCACAACAGCAGCAGTAGCAGCAAGAACTACACACTTCATAATAGCAAAAATAACAACAGTAGCTGTAATAAAAAACAACAACAGCATCAATAACACAACAACAACAACAACAACAACAACAACAACAACAACAACAACAACAACAGCAGCAACAACAACAACAACAACAACAACAACAACAACAGCAGCCACAACAACAAAGACCACATCAACAACAGCAACAGCAGCAGCAGCAGCAAAGTACTATCAGTACTATCTTCCCTCTTTCCCTCTTACATGCAGTGAAGAAAAAAAAAGGCTTTTCATGCTTTCATTGCTGTTTTACAGGGCTGAGAAATTAAGAGACAAACCAAGACGATTGCTTGGCCAACGTAAAGAGTCAAGCATGAGAAGCAGACTAGCCATTACAGCGCTGCCTAGTCTAGCGTGCATACGTCTTGCTGTTAGTCAAAATGAGGCTTATGTCGCTAATTTAGGAACTGAGATATTGATTTTATTATGTTAGGGTCTCACAATACTTGGGGTCAACCCATATCGACTTCTTGTTTGTTACGAAAATGGAAAGTAAAACTATTTCTCTAAACAAAAACATTGTCAATAAATCTGAGATTTTGTGAAGCTTATTATAATAAAAAATGTAGTATAGAAGTTAAGAATCATTTAAGCGCGATTTTCTCAGATTTTTTTTTTCGCCGTTCCGTCGGGTAATCCTTTTCCATTCCAAACAACTATATCTCTGGCCAGAGCAAAGGAAGTTATATTATTTTTCTTTTCACTTAACGAATGTACAGATGGTAAGCTACCATGTCATACCAATAACATGATGTGACGAATGACCGACTTAAGCCTCATTTTGACTGGCTGCAAGACATATTATGCAAGTTCTTCTTGCATGGGAGTCCCGTCATTAAGTGCTGCAAAAGATAGCCTAAGCCTTTCCGGCCCATTGGTGTTAATGGTCATTTGCGCTGGCAGTCTGGGAAACTTTTGGCTTTAGACCCCCCTAGATCTGGGGAATTATAAGTCATGTGACCACACTTGACTCAGTTCTTCCGGTACACTGGTCATCTAGCTCTAGTTAGATTACTTCCCCTTGCAAGATCTATAGGCTGACTTACACCGCCTTGTTTCAATCGCCTTTAATACAGAAAGACTAAAAGCTACTTGATACCTGTTCTCACCAGAATAAGGCTGTTGCAAATCTGTTATTATTGCTGTTATTATTAGGCCTGAATCGACTGCATGCTGCAACACTTCAGTAAATAACATACGAAATATTATAACAGAGCACTTACATATGCAGTATTGTAGCAAAGTGTTGCTTTATATTAACGCTCTTGCCCTGACAACATGTACATTATAATAAGGCATTCATTATAGAAACCTCGTGAAGAGAAACGTTCAAAACAATGTTCTCAGCATAAAAAGCCACACACATCCTCATGAAATGCACAGTCACAGATCTACCATTTTTATTCTGGTACATAATCTCATTTCAGAAATTTGTAAAGCTGAACTTTTCGGACACTCTCTTTAGTTTTTATTATTAAATTGCTTGAGCTGCATTGTCAGTTTTATTTTATCTAAACTGAAACTCCTGTCAGCTCAACAGCTCAGTTTGAAACCAGGAACAAACGTAAACGCGTCGTTCGAACAAGTATGCTGATTTCGTCATAATTCAATCCTTCCCTTATTCTTTACTCTATCGCTCACGGTGAAATCGAATTCGTTCGGCTTTCCCATGGCAGTGGTTGTGGCTTAGGGAGGGAGGGGGGGGGTATATANGGGGGGGGGGGGGGGGGTATATAGCAAAATCTTGGATACGGAAGTTTAATCGAACACCCCAGCTGATTTAGGGTTTGGGCATGGGAGACACTTACACGAGTGACATGCTTTGTCTTGTCAGGAAATCTATAGTTTGCATTTCAGCAACAAGAAATAACGACATGATAAGCAACAATAACTAACAATAAAACTGTTGTATACATGAGTTTCAAATGTTCAAATGAGAAAAATATAGAAATAATAATCATCTAGTGTACGTACAACTATAATTGTCCGCAAGTCCAAAGTGCAAGTGATTATAAAAAAATAGTAGTAGGAATACTACTACTTCTACTACTGTTACTACTACTTCAACTTCTACTACTACTACAAAATACTACTACTACTACAATAACAACAACAAGAACAACAACAACAAGAGCTACTACTACCACTAATACCAGTGATGATAATGATGCGGTTTACAAGTCTCGTATCCAAGCTAATACCCGCTCACGCGACTTCACACTAGTATTACCCGAGTAGGCTTGATAATTTTAGGACTTTCTCAACTCCCTGTGGAGCATACAGTGCGGCTGCCATTTACAGGCGCGGATCACAGAATAAGAAAAAAATCACGTTACCCCTTTTCCTTTTATTATTTCAGATCGCGGGAATAACTAAAGCATGTCTTAACATAGGTAACTAAAAAAAGAAACGAACGCTCCGCAAGACTGCCAAGCACTGGGTCATCCGGGGGCCAGTAGCTAACCTTTTCCGGTAAAAGGACTTATCTTTGCCAAACCAATCTTCAGGAAATAGAGTGGTTCTGTTTGAATATAGCTCATTGTTTCAATAAAATTCTTATTTGAATATATCACGAACATTCACAGTCCCGCTGATACATTTTATTGGGAAATGTCTACTAAATAAACTTGAACTTGAACTTGAACTTGAACTTGAACTAAGTCATGGATTATGATGATGCAAGGAAGTAATTTTGAAGGGAAAAGGACATAAGCCCTTCCGTCAAAAGACGTTAGAACAGCTAACATTGTGTTCGTAAGACATAGATTAATACAATCGATGGCTAACGTTAAGACTTCGATTAACATAGTCAATCGTCGCCTTTGCTAAGGATAAATAGACTGATTTAATAGTCCACCCGACCTTTGAGGTCTCGATTGATCACTCTAATGCAAACTGTGTTAGAATATCGGTCAATGTGACCAATCGAATACATTGTTAGACTATCGGGCAATGAAGCTAATCGATTAAATTGTTAATACTGTATATCGATCATTCCTGCCTATCTTCCTGTTGACAGGGTGTAGATCGGTTATGAATATCGTAAGATCTGATTACGCAAACTTGCTGCCTGCCAAGTGTTGACACTTTTGGAGATTTTCCCCTCTCGTGGAGTTAACAGGCTTTACGAAAAGCATGTTTCCCTTACTTGGGAATTCGGTATTCGTAAAGTGTTGAAAAAAATCATGAAAGGTTGGGTAAAATGGATATGTGGCTTGGTTTTCTTCTTTTAACAGTGAAAAAGTGAAATGGTAGGATTTTTTTTTTGTTTTTTGTTGCTGAATTTGCTTCAATATCGTGCCTAGGGAAATTTAGAGGAAAATCCTTTTTTTTTTGTTTGTCTGTCGCTGTAAGGGAAATACACATAACCAAAGTAGCAACACTGCGCCTGTCTGTGCATGTTGTCGATAAACCGCCGAAAGCAGGTAGTAAGTCTGTGATCTCCCACCTCCCTCCCTCCGCCCCCACCTGTTTTTTTTTTTCTTGCATAAGACAACATGCAGTCAATTACCGTTAAGAAACAAACCGCTTTATCCGATCTTCCGGTTTGTCCCTTCATTTTTCAGATAGCACAATACTGTATTTTCAGTGCAGACGTCAATAAATAATTCGCAAATCCTGTAAATCGCAACTTTTTTATGCACCTGACAGGTTGCAAATAAAAAGCTGACCGTACAGACGACGGGCGAAAGTGCTTTGAGCTGACTAAATGAATCTGTCAAAGTGGTTGGTGGCTTGAGACAAAACAACACAAAGAAAAGAAATCGCAGAGAAAACAAAAAAAACCAACAAAACTTCTCCAGGTCAAGCTGGCACCTGAAATATCTCGTGCGGAGCCTGTGCTATCTTAAAATATATGTACGTACTCAAGAAGAATGTGGACGGACAGACTCGGTTAGAAGAAGTGGTCGTGGTATCAGGGTTTGACTGTAATACTGAACTGTGTATTAAAGCTGGTTTTCTCGTCAGTCGTCAGTTTTCCAAGAAATAGGTGAAGAGGAAGAAGAAGAAGAAGAAAAAAGAAAAGGAGAACAGGGGCGAAGGGTGATTTTTTCAACAGGGTAATCAAAGTTGAACATGATTGTAACTTACAGTTACGCATGCGGTATTAGTGGAAAGTGCTATTAGTNTAGGGGTGTCCAGGTTCTTCTTTATCCTTATAATCAGTGAATAGAGCAGAGAAAATTTGAGGGGTATCAGGTTCTGAAAGTGGGTCAAAGTAAGAAAGTAAGAATAGGCCTGACAAAGAGCAAATAATAGGATTCGGTGATGCTCTTGGTAACTTGCCACGAAGGCCGAGGTCGACCAACGGCATTTTTGGCTGGTAATCAGTGATTATTTGATTATATGGACCCTTCGCCTCTGAAGGAGAAGAAGATGAAGAAGAAGAGGAGGAGGAGGAAGAAGATGAAGGAGGAGGAGGAGGAAGAAAAAGGAGGAGGAGGAGAAGAAGAAGAAGAAGAAGAAGAAGAAGAAGAAAAAGAGGAGGAGGAAGAAGATAAAGAGGAGGAGGAGGAGGAGGAGGAGAAGAAGAGGAAGAAAAAGGAGAAGAAGAAGAAGAAGAAGAAGAAAAGGAGGAGGAAGAAGATGAAGGAGGAGGAGGAAGAAAAAGGAGGAGGAGGAGGAGGAGAAGAAGAAGAAGAAGAAGAAGAAGAAGAAGAAGAAGAAGAAGAAAAAGAGGAGGAGGAAGAAGGTAAAGGAGGAGGAGGAGGAGGAGGAAGAAGAAGAAGAAGAAGAAGAAGAAGAAGAAGAAGAGGAAGAAACGGAGAAGAAGAAGAAGAAGATGAAGAAGGAGAAGAAGGAGAAGAAGACTATGTAAAAAGGTCATCCAGCTCTACTGGATGTGACAAACAGTTCTGTCTCAAATTACACCAATCGACCGCAGTTTTTTCCCCTTCATTAAGCAAACCAGCCAACAAGGAAGTTTTTTGTAATTATGCAGATGTGTCTAAGCTGCTGAGCCTGATGAAATTCGAATGCATATTATTAGAGAGCTTTAATTTTCAAGCTTGTATCTCTTACAGACAGTAATAAGCATAATAGTCAGAGTAGGAATGCGCACATGGCATTTCCTGGTATCACGATCACAATTATTATTAAACGTTACTAACAAGCCGTGAAATCCGCATCTGATACTACATGTAGTTTTTATAAAGCGTTTGTTGCGATCAAGCGAATTCCGGATAAGCGGAGTCTGCTGTACAGAATTCATAGCAAAAGTTCACGATAGATTTGTTCATCCACTCATCCAATTTGTGTCTAGTTTTGAGGTTTGACCATGGCCTGTCCCGGATTGTCAAGGTTAACAACATTTGCTTTGAAAACTTAACGACGGTGGACTCTAGTATAGACCGGAATGACGGAATAGAGGGCAGTGACCATCCAGACTTCCGTCCTTAAATGACCAGTAATGGGGGCTGGCTTTCAAGCGAGTTGGCTCGGGTCCGTTTCTTTCTTCCCCCAGTGAAAAGAGACAAGTACTTTGGTATGCTCGTCGGGTCTTGGCTCGTGAAGTGGTGGGCCGATACCTGAAGTTTTAGGCAATCCGATTATCAAGCCTTCACGCTTTATGTATCGAATATATCGATTTTAATTTGATTCTGATGCGTAGTACAAAATAAGCTATGCGATCCTGTCGATGTCTCTCGATATAATTTCCAAAAGTTTTCGATACTCCAAAAAAGACACTCAGTCTAGGACCCCACTTTCATCAAAAGACTCAAAATGGTATTGGAACTCCTGACCGTCAGTTTTGAAACCGACATCGAAAGTGCTGATTATAAAAAATATCGATCTTCATAACCCGATACTGCCCGGCACTGGGCACGTGCATGAGCTTAATGGACCAGTCATGCTCCCCCCCAGGCCATCACCGCCAGCAGCAGCTGCTTCGGCCATCACACTGTAAACACGCTGCTCCTTTGCATACTCATTTTTTCATGCTCTCAGCCAACAGGGGCTGTGTTTACTGTAATTATGTTTACCTTCGACTCAAGTGCCATAGGAACGTCAGGCATGAACGTTCCTCCATGCAAGTTATTATTATTAGTATTTTTTTTTCTACGTTTGTGGAAAGAGCCGTATCTCCACCAGATCTGGTGGAAATACATCCCAGAGAATACGAGGTCAACTCCATTAGGATCAATGCATTCATAGAAAACTTGGTGTTTTGTTTTTGTGCTCTCCATTTCGTCTTGCCTTTAGTTTACTCCACAGAAAAAGAAAAAAAAATCTTCAGAGGTATCAATTCCTCTGACTGACGTCAATGACACAAATCCTCCGTGTCTCCAAATGAACCACATTGTTTATCTCCGACGGATCTATGGCAGCCGTGCATGTTGATTGCGTATTGCTACAAGCTAATAGCTGCGTTTTGGGAATATAAGTCTCATGCCCATGATGCCTTTCCGAGACATCTGATGAAATAGCTACATACGAGGGTGTCTTCTGCTTTTGCGTTCTTGGTGTCAGACATCTCCAAACCCAGAGATCAGTGGCTGTGTACATTATTAATAGGTTCTCTGCTCTTCTCTACAGCTTTGCCTGCAGTGTCCAGCTTCCGGGCTAACGATTGTCCCTTAGTTGATCGTGCACAGTGAGCAGTGCTGAAGAACTATTCTTGTATTCTGTAGTGCATTTTCACGAGAACATTTCTCAGTATCTCTAACACTGAATTTTCTGAAGTTGTTGCCAAAGTCCTTTATGACCAATTCTTAATGTGGAGATTAGTGTTTGCTCCTTTCTGATCAGCCTGTGTATAAAATTATTGTCAGGAATGTGCAAAGGGTGGTTGTTGTTTTATTGGGTTTTTAAATCTGCCTTTAGGTGACTGTTGGCCTGTACTTATGTCACGTCCTCTCTCAGCTGTACAAAGTTTCCGCAATTTTTTTTTTTTTTAACTACTAGAGTGTCTGCTTTGCGGTTGCATACCGACGATGTGACCACAACCCCAAGTCAGGTGCGCAGAGACAGTTACACCCTGGGTATGCACCTGCACTGATGGGTCCAGTCTTCTTGGTTGGCGGTCGCTGCCATTTTGTTTGAAATTCCTGAGCCGAAACTTCTCAAATGTGGGAAGTTCTTTTAGGATCGCCACGCTGTCAAAGTGAACAACACACATGCCCACACCATGAGTGTCACCTCTCTGGCTCAGACCGGATTTCCGGTTTCGCAACAACAGTATGTAACGTTCGCGAATTCAGCAGATTAGATCTTGCATGGCACCCTGATGTACACACACACACACACACAAACACACGCATGCACATACAAACACATACACGCACACGCACGCAGGCACGCTTTCACAGGTAGGTACAAAACAGCCTCGATTATCTCCAAGCACTGATGAAAATCTCCCGAATGTTTTGCTGACCAGCGGTCAGGTGGAGGTTGCGATAACACTCCATATAATCCCCTTTTGCCAATTGAAGCTTGTTTACAGAAGTTTTGCCCAACATTTGGCGCTGTCGACCAGACCAAAGACGAGAGAGAGAGAGAGAGAGAGAGAGAGAATGAGATATGAGAGAGAGAGAGAGATGAGAGAGAGAGAGAGAGAAAGAAAGAAAGAGAGAGAATATAGACGCGACTTTCTGCGGTTTACTCAGTCCACCCTTTCACGGACACTGAATTCGTGTGACAGTAAAGCAATACGCGGCCAACGCTATCTGAGACCAAAGGATCAAGACAAATAACCGAGCTAATCCCTGGTTGTGTCCACACCATGAGCCCTGATAAAGCCGAGCTTTGCGGCGGTGCCTGTTTATCTGTGGCCAGAACACGCAATGCCACAATGAGAGACTAACTGGGTAACGGGACATTACGACCAGCAGGATTTTAACGGTACTCTGTAACACGCACAAACACAGGGAGGGAGCACCTCTGTGGCAGTGCCCATTCTTGATTCATATACTGTCAACTCCGCCTAATCGCAACCTCTGCTGCGCGCGACAATGATGAAAAAAATGGTGTGACAATACATTCATGATTAAGTGATTACTAATTGAGGTAACCGAGGTATGAGTTATGCATTTAAGTGTAACAGGATCGGGGAGAGGAGGGGGAAGGAAAGCTTCTAGCATTCAGTCAATGCAGCAGAGTTAAACACCGCATATGAGTACTTGACCAGTTGGCGTACTCATTCATGAATGTTACATATTGCATAATTCAGAATTTCGAGTTGCTCCTATCATCCAATGATTTTTAGGAAATTTACTGCAGTTTCCCTGTACCTGAAAAAAAAAAAGGGATCAAGCGGAAATTGCTTTTACGCAGACTGCTTCAAGTGGAGCCGTCTAGTATAGTCTATTTTTTTTTTTACTTCACTCTTTCGCCATTTGGCTCAGGACTGACTAGAGAACCTTCGACCTTTAGCGACATGTCAGTTTGGCGCATGATCACGCATTGTGGCTGTCAAGAGAGGAGCACAATGGTTGCCGTTGTGGCGAAAAATCTCTTTTGAACCAAAGCATTTCGAGAGAGACACGCCAGCAGGACAATAGGCACGAATGAATTATGTATAGAAATGGAAAGCAAGGTGCCTTTTGTTCCGGGAAGTGGCCACATACTACAGAACTTGTATTCAGCAGTAGTCTAGCAGGACTCCAAAACAACGGGGCTGTGAACCAACTGTGATCATGATATAGAACCAAGGAGAATAACAATCAGAGTGAAGCAACGGGCTGGGACCATGTCCTATCGTGGGATTCCGCTGCTTCTGCAAAACAAGCTTGTCCAAGTTAGGGCTCTAGTCCATAAATTATATCATTGCTGATTTTACCTGCCGATTCCGAGTACCTAAAGACACATATATTGATGGATTTGTCAGCGACGAAAGAAAAGTGGTTCGTCCCTTGTTAGGTATGGTTTTCTTTTCAGTTTAGCCCATTGGTCATTACCCCTTTCACATTCACCTTTTGTTAGACTTAACATAACATACACAGAAATCTTGGGAGAACGGTTTGACCCCCCAGATACCGTCTAGCACGGCTTGGGCATGGTTGATATTGTGAAACTTGCAAAACTTGAATGCTCACAAAATCTCTATATTTATAAACTAATAAGCACCAAACAAACCGTGGCAAATACAAAACAAAAACAAAATATATTTATCAATCAATATTCACCAAACAAACCGTGACAAAAACAAAACAAACACAATATATATTTATCAACCAATATTCACCAAACAAACCGTGGTAAAAACAAAGCTTTCTGTGCTTCAGGTTTGTGATGAATTTTTGGTCATAACATCATATTATGGGCAATAAGAGGCCCAAACGTAAAAGAGAATGTAACGGTGTAAGGTCCAGCGACGTACATTGATGATAAATATGTAAAAATATATAGAAGGGACGAGGCAACGTTAGTAAGTGGGAAAGAGTAATAAAAATTTTCTTGTCGGTGTTCCACTTTTGAGGATAATGCTTCTGAGAATGCATAGGTCTACTGTGGTTCTCTCAAGGCTCATGTACTCGAAGCATCCTCAGACATGTTGCTATGGTCTGGTTCCAAGTCCTCCATTTTCATGAAAGGAATTCTATTCATAAACACAACATTATACATCGATCATCTGAAATTTCAATTCTTGAATTCTCATTTGTCTGTGCTGCTACATAACAGCGTATTCTACCCAAAACAGAAAACACGGCACTGAACGCAGCCCTTTTAGTAACACTTAAATCCTGTATATCGCAGCCACTTGTTGAAGCGACCGTAATTCAGGAACGAGCATTCATATTTTTCTGTTTACAACCTTGTGACCAGCGATGTCAAAACAAATAACTGTGTGTAACTTCTTAATTGCGACCACCTGCCTAACCGGACTGCAACCACCGTTTTTCATGCCCCAGATATTATAAGACATCAGGAAAAACATGCTGCATAGCTACGCCATCTACTGGGGTGGACGGAGTACACGTAAGGTTGCCTAACGTGCCAAGATGTTGATCTCGAAACCAAGTAAATCAAGTGTAAGGACAAACACGGTATAACGCGACCATAGTTTGGCTTATATCCGGAACCCCGTGAATGACTATTCAAGGGTTTCGAAGAAAACCATGATGATTTTAACAGTTATATCTCAAGTTTGACAAAACTCCTATTTTTCCTCTGCGTTCCCGCGGACATGTCTCATATTAATGTAATGTTGTTGGCTCGCTTCAGAAAGGCGGCCTTTTTTCTTTTTTGCAGATCCGCCAACGAGCCCCGTAGCTTTATCTCGAAGGCAGTCTGTTGTGGCCGAAACTTTTTTGTCCATCGTTGTCCAAATATGGTCAGTGTGAGTTTGAAAATGAGAGTTGCTTTGGAAGGAACCCCAAGCCTGAGACCAAGGTGGATTAACTTCAACATCGTAGGGACAGGTTTTCGTTACCTTGTGAGCCAAATGATCAGAATGCGTAAGCGATCACCCGTTAAAGGCAACCGCATTTCTAAGGAACGAACGGTTGTCGCTATGTACAGGTTCGACAGCTTGTATTTTTACATTCTGACCAGTCTCCCGCAGGGCGACCCTCGGACTGCCAGCTGCCGGAAATTATAGTCCCCGGACTACTTGTGTTAAAAAGGCTTGAAAATTCATACTCCAGGTATGGGCGAGCAAACATTGTTCACTTTTCAACATTATTGAAATTGAATTCCCCCTTGAATTCTTTCTGACCTCTTGCCGGGGTCTCTCCCCCCGTGAAACAGCCTTGAACACTCATTGGCCTCTGCTGGTCGCGGTCGGCGCTGTTTGCTGACCTATTCTAAGATAAACAGTCAAAGTACATTGACACTAAGTGTTGAAATGTAAATTGAATTGCCGTTGGTTTTCAGCACGCGTGCTACAACACAAAGAGAAATAAAGTACTTCAGTGCAAGTACAGACCGAAGTGTATACTCCTCCCTTTTTTCCAGAGCCCTTTTCGTGACATAGAGGACCCACTAATCTCCCCTCTGGAGTGTTTGTCCATGTTCAGAGTGCTGGTAAAGTTTTGTGGCGTGGTTTTGGTCACAGTTTGCTTCCTATGTAGAAGTTATTCGGTTCTTAAAAACTTGCAACGTTCACAAGCTTTTGAAAACCGTTGGTTGAAATTTTGCCTTTTGAAAGAGAAGAGCTACCGGATAGACTTTCCCTGGAAAAGGAAGAGGTGAGAGAAAGGATATTGAACGTGAGAACAAAGCGTGAACGGCATTTAGTCCAAAACTGTGATGCAAGAGAAAAACGGAGATCGGTGGGTGAGCGCCGCCACTTGAGCGTCTGCTTTGTTGCAAGTATGCCAATTTTCACGCGACTGTCTGCAGGTTTAAAAACTCTGAAGGCATTCCCAGGAATCTCGATGGCTATTTACGAAGACTGAGAGACTTCACGTGTTTCCTGACGTTTCCAAGTGCAGAATTCCATCCGAAAGCTGTTGGAGCACAAGTTCCACACACCTTTTTTTTTTGTTTTTGTTTTTGTCTCAGAATGACGCAGAGGCCCATGCAACCCTTCCCCTTCCGTTTTCATAACAGGGGCCAACGAGGACGCACATGACTATATTTTGAGTATAGTGCAAAAGTGGATTGGCCATTTGATTATAGTAAGGCACAATAAAAACGTCTGGATTTAGCTTGGCTTGGTCACTGTATCTTATTAACGTGTTTGTTTTCTCAGTTAATTTCTTGCTGGCATTGCACGGACTGCATTTAAAGACGAGCGGCCACACAGGCAAAGAGGATGTGTCTAAGACTAGTCTACACTTTTCCCAGACGGTCATGATAAAATATCTGCCATGGACACGCCGGCTTGTGATCAGCAAATGTCAAAACAAAGCAGTTATCTTGAGTTATCTGCACGTAGACCAAAGTACCAGTCCCAGCCTGGTTCGCAGTGTTTGATACCCAGGTACGTTCTTCTGATCTGTTCGACGGAATCGTTTTACACATCCGAGCGGTGGAGGCAGCGTGGCCGTGTGGTTTGTGAGTCGTATTCATCAACTGAAGACTGTCAAGTCTAAGGTTTGTGTGTTTGACTCATGGGCTGGACAGTTTACGTTGTGGTGTCCTTGGGAAAGACATCTCACGCCCTTTACTCACTCGACTCAGATGTAATGACTATCTGGCTTCAGAGCTGGGGGAGGAGGGCACAGGGCGTTGCACTGCAAGCGACCAGCAGTAACGTTATATTTAATTTGATATATCTATTTACATGTGTGATAAACTCTCTTTTATGTGTTTGTGTTATGAACGAAATGTGTGCAATACTGTATAGCATTAAAACCAATTTCCAATCAGTTCTTATTTTATTTGTTTTTCATCCTTGCTCCACAGGCACTGACTCACAGCTCTTTGTTTTAACCATTCACACTGTTCGTAAAACTAGCTTTGGTGGGTAAGGTTTACGACAGAAAGATGAATACAATAGATGTGTATTGTTACCACAGGACCTCGCAGAATCTTCCCATACAACATCCTTGTAACCGACTCATAATAGTGGCAAATGTTAAGTTTAACGATAATGTTTCTCGTACTTGGTTTTTTTTTTTAACAGCAAGGATCTTTTTGACAAGGGTTTCAGCTAAACATCAAAGCCCCCGATGAGTTAATGAGTGGATGACTGAACAAAAAATTCCTTGACGTTAATTAGTTTCGAAAATGGGTTAATTTGTTCGTAAATGGAAAATGACATGTTTTCATCAACTTCGAAAACTAATTAGCCTTTGGAAAATATGAAACAAAATAAATCCACAGTGCTTAGACTTATGACGCCATATTTTTAAAAAAAATGTTTTTCCAGTTTTACATATATTTTCGACCCGCTTTTTGCCTGCTCAACCTTGTTTACATATCTGAAACAACGTTTTTAGTTTCCACCAATTGGTTAAAAATTAATTCATTCGTAATCACTTTGGGCCATATGTGTATCTGGACATGAGGTTTGTGAGGAATTCTTTTTTTTTTGTTGGTAGCATTATACATCAAATTCGTATAAATCTATCCTCGTACCTTCTAAAGCACTTGAAGGTGTCATTCTTGCAAAGTGTCTTTCAATTTTAACAATCTATACATATATTTCGTTATAATGAGTTCCTAATATTCTTAAAGGGATTTTCAAAATATCACATTTTTTCTGTTTCTTTAAGTACAAAGTCAAAGGAGTATTCCACTAAAATATAAAAAATATGATGGTGTGGCTGGCAAAGGGACATCTCTGAAATATGTTGTCATCCCTCTGATTCTCAGACAAAATGGCGGACATAATATGGTTCAGTTCTAAGAGACGTGGCAGTGATGTCAGTGGTATAGTAGTGCTAATAATATAGTGCTGTCGGAGATGGTGGCGGTGGTGGTGGTGATGATGGTGAAAATGGTGCTGTATGATGTTGCTGTTGTCACTTCCCGTGGGGGCAGGGAGGGTAGGGAAACGACATTCTTGTTAATAAATATGAGGATCTTAAATAATACCTCGGCGACAACGATAATAATAATGAGGATGATGAGAATGATATTGACGCTGATGAGAATTCTTGATGAAGATGATGACAGCAGCGGTCTGAATGATTCTAGGGTTAATGATGAACTTCGCAGCACTTGGCTAGTAATCTCGTTCACGCTCCATTAGTGCTTTCTTTCTAGCCGATTTACTCCCAATACACTGCAATGTTCTCTCGTCACTAGCTGTTACCTGTTGTTACTGAACATTGGCGACACGTCCAAAGCCAATGGAATGTTTCAGAAAGCGGATGACCCTCTCCCCCTTTTCCACCCTCGGTCCACTTCTCCACACTCCCAAACATTGCGTCAGCAATAGCTGAGGAATGAAAGTTGCCGGACCTCTCTATATTCGACAGGTGTTCCCGAACATTGACGTTAATCCTCTCCATACTTTCTAGGTTACCTTAACGTTGCAAATTCAATAGAGCTGTCTATTATCTCAAGATATTTGAGGCTTCAGGGAGGTCGGAGTTGATATTCTAGTGTTAAGGTCTTCAGATCCACTCAGTAGTCTGACTTCTTTCTTTTCACAGATCTATGTGCAG